>PVJD01000509.1:0-421321 GCA_004026545.1 Mormoops blainvillei | reverse complement strand
ACACACCTGCAAGGCAGACTCAGCTGGCACTAGAATTTTGCTCAGGTGACTCTCATGCCTGCGGGGTCAGCCCTCACACAACAGCTTTTCCACCTTAGTCAAGGCCAGTCCTAACGCCCAGTCGGTCTCATGGTCAATACCGCCCACTGATGTGCCAGCAACAAGCAAGCTGAATTGCAACAATAGCTCACACAACCCACACAACGGATGATACGTCTGGAGCACCCAGGTAAGGTGAGCAGGGAGACTGCATGACTGGGCCTCCTCACAGGACATCTACTACATAAGGCCAAGCTGTCAAGACTGGAAGATGTAGAAGCTCTACTTAATACATAGAAACAAACACAAAGGGCAAGCAAGCTACCACATACAAAGTTCAAAACACTGGTCACAAGGATGCTCAGTGAACTTGGAGGAGGAATACATGATCTTAGTGAGAACTTCAATAGAGATAGAAATCAACCAGTCAGAAATAAAGAATACAGTAACTGAAATAAACACATTATAGTGAATCAACTGCAGATTAGTAGAAGCAGAGGACCAAATCTGGGATCTGAAAGACAAGGTAGCAGAAAGCACCCAATCTGAACAGTAAAGGAAGAAAAGTAAAAAAAAAAAAAAAAAAATGCAGATAGTTTAAGGGGCCCCTAAAACAATATCAAGCATGCCAGCATTCACATCATAGGAGTACTGGAAAAAGAAGAGAGCAAGGTATTGAAAAACTATTTGAAGAAATAATGACTGAAAGCTTCCCTAACCTGATGAAGGAAATAGATATACAAGTCTTGAAAGGGAACAGTCCCAAATAAAAAGAATCCAAAGCGGCCCACCCCAAGACATCATAATTAAAATTAAGCCATTGGTTAAAGACATAAAGGGAATCTGAAAACTGACAAGAAAAAAGCAATCAGTCAAGTACAAGGACATTCCCTTAAGACCACAGTCTGATGTTTCAACAGAAACATTTCAGGTCACAAGGGATTGGCTTGACAAACTTCTGGTCAAGATAGAGGTGCAGGTAAACACGCTTTACCTCCCTGTGCTAGACCTCAAATAATTATAGCTAGACCTCAAAACAACACCCAGAACCATCAGAAAATTGAGCTGTATAGAAGTCTGACAACCAAGGATTTAAAGAAGCCATATTCATCCAGACAGGTAGGAGTATTGGAGGTGCAGAAATGGGTAGAGATACAGAAATGAGTGGAGGGGCACAGAGTTGCAGTGTGACACAGAGAGGTGACGGTGATGGAACAAGTGGTCCTATATTCATGTGTCATAGATAAAAATCGAGAGGGATACCTTGGGAGCCAGCGGTCCCATTCCCAAGTTGGACCACACAGCCCAGGGTTCCAGCACCAGGAGATAAATCCCCATAACTTCAGGCTGTAAAAACCAGTGGTGTTTGGGGCAGCAGAAGAAACTGCCAGGTTTTCAGGGGACTCCACTTAAAGGGCCCTCACAGAGTTAGAACATATGCAGACCCAGCCCCTCTGGAATTCAGCACCAGGGCAACCACTAGAAGGACACCAGTTGCATACAGGGAGTAAGTGAAGTGATTAGAAATAGGGTCAGTATTGGGCAAACTTCCAGAAGCCAGGCAGTGGCATTGTTCCGTCTCTGAGCCCTCCCCCCACACAGAGCCATAAAGCGGTGAATGTTTGACCTCTGCCTCCACACAATTTATAGTTGCCTTTCCTACATAGGCCACACTACTAAGATAGGGTGTAAAAGCAGCTCTACCTAACACATGGAAACAAACACAGGGAGGCTGTCAAATTGTGGAGACCAAGAAATATGGCCCAAACGAAAGAACAGAACAAAACCCTGGAAAAAGAACTAAATGAAATGGAGATAGCTAACATATCAGATGCAGAGTTCAAAGTACTAGTGATCAGGATGTTCAAAGAACTCACTGAGTATGGCAAAAACATAAAAGAAGAAATGAAGCTTACACTAAGTGAAATAATTCTACAGGGTGCCATCGGTGGAGGGGAGGGAGTTGGGATTCAAATCAATGATTTGGAACATAAGGAAGAAATAAACATTCAACCAAAATAGAAAGAAAAAAAAAAAAGGATAGTATTTTAACCTAACCTAACCTAAGGATAGGTTAAACATAAAGAGAGAATCTTAAAAGAAGCAAGAGAAAAGCAGAGTTACCTACAAAAGAGTTCCCAGAAGAATTTTAGCTAATTTCTCAAAAGAAACTTTGCAGGCAAGAAGGAATTGGAAAGAAGTATTCAAAGTGATGCAAAGCAAGGACCTACAACCTAGATTACTCTACCCAGCAAAGCTATCATTGAGAATGGAAGCACCGATAAAGTGCTTCCCAGACAAGGTAAAGCTGAAGGAGTTTATCATCACCACGCCATTATTATATGAAATGTTAAAGGGACGTATTTAAGAAAAAGATGAAGATAAAAACACTGAACATTAAAATGGCAACAAATTCACAACTATGAACAACTGACTCAATTAAAAAAAAAAAACACAAAAAAACTAAGTAAACAACCAGAACAGGAACAGAATCATAGATATGGAGATCATGTGGAGGGTTATCAGCTGGCAGGGGAAAGGGGAGAAGGGGGGAAAAGGTGCAGGCATTAAGAAGCAAAATTGGTCTGTACAAAATAAACAGGGAGATGTTAAGAATAGTATAGAAAATGGAGAAGCTGAAGAACTTACATGTACGACCCATGGACATGAACTAAGCAGGTGGATTGCTGGAGGGAATGGGGGTAGTGGGTGGAGGGGGGCAAAGAGGGAAAAATTGGGACAACTGTAATAGCATAATCAATATATTTTTTTAAAAAGAAGGGATTGGCTCAAAATACTAAAAGTGATGAAAAGCAAGGACTTACTTTACCCAGCAAAGCTATCATTTAGAATTGAAGGTGAGATAAGAGTTTCCAAGAAAAGAAAAAGCTAAAGTTCACCACTAAACTTATATTACAAGAATTGTTAAAGGAACTATTTTAAGAAGAAAATAAAATATCAAAAATATAAATAAGAAAATGTAGGAAATAAAAAATTCCCACTGACAAAGGCATACAATTAGTAGAATCAGTGGATCAACAAACTGTAAAACTAGTACAAAGGTTAAAAGATAAAAGTAGGAAGATCATGTTTAATTATAATAATTAAGGAATATGCACAAACACAAAGTGGAAAATGACAAAAACATACATGTGGAGTGGTTAAGTAAAAATTGTAGTGATTTTTAGAATGTACTCATACTTAAGTGACCATAAACTTAAAATAGACTGTTATAAACATAGCTTGATATATGTAAAATACATTTTAACCACAAACCAAAAATCTACAAGATATATACAAGACATAAAGAGAAAGGAATCCAAACATAGCACTACAGAAACTCATCAACATACAAGAGAAGGGAGTAAAAGAATAAGACGGGAACAGAGAACTATGAATATAATTAGAAAATAAAATGGTGCTAAATACATACCTATGAATAATTACTTTAAATGCAAATGGACTCTCTGCTCCATTTATTAGAAGCAGATACTGACAGGCATGCAGAGAGAGATCAACAGTAATACAGTCATAGTCGGGGATTTTAACACCCCCTTGACATCAAGGGATGGATCATCCAGATGAAAATGAACAAGGAAGTGGTGGCCTCACATGACACATTAGGCTAGATAAACTTAATTGATATTTTTTGGACATTTCATGCATGAGCAACAGAATATATCTTCTTTTCAAGTGCACATGAGAGATCTTATGTTAGGCCACAAAACAAGTTTCAGTAAATTTAAAAAGATTGAAATCATATCAAGCATCTTCTCAGGTCACAATGGTATGAAACGAGAAATCAATTACTAGAAGAAAACTGAAAAACACAAACATGTGGAAGCTAAATAACATGATACCAAACAATGAATGTGTTAACAATGACATTAAAGAAAAAAAATCAAAAGATACCTAAGACAAATGCAAATGAAAACAAAATGACCGAAAATCTGTGGGACACCACCCGAGGAGGGCTAAGAGGGACATTTACAGAAGTACAGGCCTAACTCAAGAAACAAACAAGCAAAAAATCTCAAATAACCTATCTAACCTTACACCTAAAAAAAACGTGGAAAGAGAAAATCCAAACCCAAAGTAAGAAGGAAAGAACAATGGGTGGGGGGTTGGAGGTGGACCGAATGTAGGAGAGGAAGGTGGGCAGGGCAGGTGAGAGCAATGGGGAAAAAAATGGAGACAACTGGAATTGAATAATAAAAAAATTTTTAAAATGAAATAAAGATCTGAGTGGAAATAAATGAAATAGAGGCTAAAATACTAGAGAAAATAAATAAAACAAAGAGGTGATTCTTTTTATTTTTTTAAAAAATGCAATAAAACTGATAAAACTTTGGCCAGACTCATTAAGAAAGAGAGCAGGCCCCCCAAAATAAAATCAGAAACAAAAGAAGTGACAACTGAACCACAGAAATATAAAAGATTGCAATACTATGAACAATTGCTATGTGAGAAAATTAGACACCTTGGAATAAATGGATAGATTCCTAGAAATATACAATTGTCCAAGGTTTACTCAGGAAGAAACAAAGTCTGAAAAGACTGACACTTGCCAACAAAATCAAATCAGTAATCAAAAAACTCCAACAAACGGGCCCTGGACCAGATTGCTTCACAGGCAAATTTTACCAAACATTCAAAGAAAACTATTCTCAACTATTCCAAAAAAATTGAAGAGGAGGGAAGGCTCTCTACTCCATTTTATGAGGCTAGCAATATCCTGATATGGAAGCCAGACCAAGACATTATAAAAGAAAGGAAATTAGAGATGAATATCCCTGATGAAATGGATATAAAAGTCCTCAAAAATATATTAGCAAACCAAATCCAGCAAGACATTAAAAAGATCATACACCATAATCAAGTGGAATTTTTTTCTGGGATGCAGATTTGGTTCAATATCTGTAAATCAATTAATGTAATACATCACATAAACAAAATGAAGGATACAAATCATATGATCATATAAACAGATTTGGAAAGATAATTTGACACAACCCATTAATTTATAATAAAAACTCTCAGCAAATTGGGGGGACAGGAAACATACCTCAAAGTAAAGGCAATATATGACAGACCTGAAGCTAACATCATACTTAATGGTGAAAGCTGAAAGATTTTTCTTTAAGATCAGGAATAATACAAGTATATCCACTTTTACCACTTCTATTCAACATAGTATTGGAAGTCTGAGCCACAGCCATCAGACAGGAAAATGAAGCAGAAAGCATCTCAATCGGAGTGGAAAAGGGGACTGTCGCTATTTATATATGACATGATGCTATATAGAGAAAGCCCTAAGGATTCCACCAAAAACACCAGAACCGATCAATGAATTCAGTAAAGTAGCAGGATTCAAAATTAATATTCAGAAATGGTTGTATTTTGATACACCAAGAACAAACTATCAGGAAGTAAGAGAACAATTCTATTTATAATCGTATCAAAAAGAAAAAATGCCTAGGAATAAATTTAACCAAGGAGGTAATGACCTCTACTCTGAAAACTATAAGACATTGAAGGACATAAAAATAAATAGGATATAAGCTGCTCATGGAACAGGAAGAATTATCATACAAATGTCCATAGTATCCAGAGAAATGTACAGATTTGATGTAATCCCTATCAAAACAGCAATGCCATTTCCATAGAACCTAAACAAATAATCCCACAATTTGTATGGACTCACAAAAGACGCCAAATAGCCAAAGCAATCTTGAAAAAACAGGACAAAGTTGGAGGTCTCACACTACCTGACATCAAACTTTGTAACAGAAAGTTATAGTCATAAAAAGAGCATAATACTAGCATAAAAATAGACACATAGATCAATGGAACAGAATAGAAAGCCCAGAAATAAACCCATGTCTCTATGGTAAACTAATGTATGACAAAGGGAGCAAGAACATACTATGGGGTAAAACATTCTCTTCAATAAATGGTGTTAGGAAAATTGAAGATATATGCAAGGAAAAAAAAAAAGAAACTGGATCACTTTCTTACACCATAAACAAGGATAAACTTTAAATTAAAGTCAAATGTAAGATCCCAAACCATAAAACGCCTAGAGAAAAGCATAGACAGTAAACTCTTTGACATCACTCTTAGTAATATTCTTTTGGATCTCTCTCCTTGGGCAAGGAAAACAAAAGGAAAAATAAACAAATGGGACTACATCAAACTAAAGTTTTTATACAGTAAAGGAAACCATCAAAGAAAAAAAAGATAGCCTACTGAATGGGAGAAGATATTCACCAATAATACATTCCATAAGCAGTTAATATCCAAAATATATTAAAATATTCATGCAACTTAACACCCAAAAAACTGCCTGATTAAAAAAATGAGCAGAGGCCGTGAATAGACACTTCTCCAAAGAGGACATACAATGGCTGGTAGACATATGAAAGGATGCTCAACATTGCTAATCAGGGAAATGCAAATTAAAACTGCAATGAGATATTACTGGGTTGGCCAAAGAGTCCATTTCATTTTTTCCATAAAATAAGACACATTTTTCATTTTCACAAATAACTTCATTGATATGGATATTTTGAGTATGTCGACTCTCTCCTGCTATTGGCTTCTAATGGATAGAGGCCAGGCGTGCTGCTAAACACCTACCAATGCACTTCAATGTCTTCACTTCAATGTCTCCAGTTACATTTAACTTGCTGTTTGTTCTGTTGTGACAGTGAACGGGGAGAGGCAGGGGTAGATGGGGGGAAAGAGGGGAAGGGTGGTCAAGGAAGAGGTATGGGGGACTCATGGACAAAGTCAAGGGGGGTGGGGTTGAGGTAGGGGCGTGGTAGGGGGTAGATGGACAAAGCTGTACTTGAACAATAAGAAAATTAAAAACAAACATCTTCCAATGCATAAGACATCCCCACAGCAAAGAATTACTTGGCCAAAATGTCAACAGTGCCAAGAAACTTCACAAACCACTTTTGACATGTTTGATCAGTCACAGCACCTTCTCCAAATACTGCACAAATCTTTTTTGTCTTTTCAGTTGTATTTTTACCTTTACTGAAATAATAAAGCATGATATGCCAAAAATGTTGCTTATTTTCAATATTATTTCCATCTTCAATATTAAAATGGCTACACAAAAAGTCACCAATTTTTGTTTTTAAAAATGCACGCTGATATGACAGCTGTCATGATACAATCTAACAAAATTGTTTCAAATGAAGTTAAAGACAGTTAAGCACTACTAGAGCCATCATACAGAAAAAATGTAACACTTTTTGGCCAGACCAATACTTCTTACCTGTCAGAACGACTATCTTCAATAAATCAACAAATGACAAGTGTTGGTGAAGACATGGAGAAAAGGAAATCCTTGTGTACCATTAGTGGGATTGGAAAATGGTAATGCCACTATGGAAGGCAGTATGGGGTTCTTTTAAAAATATTAAAAATAGAACAACCATATGATCTAGCAATTTCACTTCTCAGTGTTTATCCAAAGTGACCCAAATCACTAATTCAAAGACATATGCACACCTATGCTCACTGCAGCATTATTTACTTCCAAAATGTGGAAGTAATGTAGTTTTTCACCAATAGATGATGGATAAAAAATATGTGGTACATATATAGAGAGGACTGTTAGCCATAAAAAGGAATGAAATCTTACCATTTGTGACAACATGGATAGACCTAGAGGATATTATCCTAAATGAAGTAAGTCAAACAGAGAGACAAATACTGTAAGATTTCACTTACATGCGAGAGCCAAAAGACAAAATAAATAAGCAAACAAAACAGAAACAAACTCACAGATACAGAGAAAAAAAATTGATGGTTGCCAGATGGGAAAGAGGTTGGGGAGATGGGAGAAAAAAGGGAAGGAAGTAAGAAGTACAAATGGCCAATTATAAAAATAGTCACAGGGATATAAAGTACAGCACAGGGAATACAGTCAATAATAGTGTGATAACTATTCATGATGTGAAATGGCTACTGAGTTTATTGGGTGTTCTTTTCATAAGTTATATAAATGTCTAATAATTATGTTGTACACCTGAAAGGTGTATAATATTGTATGTGAACTGTAATTTAAAAATTAAAACAGAACCAAGAATCTTGGGAATAAACATAAAAAATGTTTTGTGAGTAATTTGGTGATATTGAGAAATTCCTCATGTCTACCTTTTTGTTCTCAGACTCCTACATTATGTCTATAGAAGAAAAAGTACCATTATATTGGTCACTGGTTTAGAACATAAGCCTCTTCCTGAAGGACAGTCTTCCAACTTCACAAGGCGCTGTTCTGAGATGGTGGAATAAGTGAGTCTTTCATGAAGCACTGAAACATTCTGGAAGGCCAGCCACTCAGGGGAAATGGAGTCTTCATTAGAATGGCAAATTCATGGGCATTAACTCTAGGCCTTGACTCTTTAATTGTAAAGTGAGAATACGTGTAGCCTGGGATAAAATGATGGCATATAAAGCATTTATAAATCTACTGATAATGGTGCTGGAAGAAGTATGGTAGACAGAAGAAGCAAATATTTAAAATAAGATTCTTCCAGTGAGAACAAATTGAAATAGGTATTTCCACCCATGAAGAAAGGATTCCATTATACTCAACCAGCCACCAAGTAACTATCTAGTTGCTCCCTCAGATAATGGGAGCTCAGGATAGGTTGCGATGGCTTGCAAACCGAGAAGTCAGTGATGGCAGTAGCCAAGTCTGCCTTGGGGGAAACAAGTCTGCTCTGTAGAGTCCATGCCTATCATTTATCCGTGAGAATATGATGCTTTTCCTGAAGGCACCCTGCTACTAAGAAACAATAATAGATGAGTGTCCTTGCACTTGAAGGCAATGTCTGTTACATGGAGGTATAAGTATACTACTTTACCACTGGCCTGAAAGGCTGTCACTTTTGATTGGATCCAGAGCAAGAGTTCTACTTAGTACACTCAGAACTTCTGCTACGCTGCCATTAAGCCATAGGCAATGATGAGAAATGAGGTGCAGGATATATACAGAACTTCTCAACAAGCGGGCTTTTTGGTGAGCATTCACAGGGGACACACTGAGAATATTTGGGGGCTTATCTCCAAATCTTTTCCTAAAATATTCAGGACTCACACACTGAAGATTTGCAGGTATCGCTATCTTAGACCACCATCTCTCCTTCCACTGTGAATAAAGATGAGGTATTTTACTTGATTTTTTTTTTTTACATTGGCCAAATATTCCTTCTCATCTATTGTGGTCACACTTTAATGGGGCTCTAACGCCTCCACAGACCACTTCCAGCTGCTGCCATAATATCATGAAAATATATGTAAAATAATTCAAATTAATTATTCTTTTTTCAGTCATCTCCTCATGGCAAATGACCCCGTGAAACCACAAGCAGTGTTGAAGAAGGGCTGGCAAAGCAGCAGACATAGAAAGGCAAGAAGTATCAGCAATCAGATCATGCAACTTGTTTCTACAAGGACCAACTCAAATCCAGTCCTCCCGCCCCTTTTTTTTAAATTCTACTTTTGATGAAGTACTGCTTGGAACATCTGAATTCGTGTCACTGTAGATTATAAAGCACCCAGTTCATGGTAGGCACCTCGGAATCCATCACTTAGTGTCCAACATTTACCAGGTTAAAGCTTTTCAAAAGTGACTATCTGGCAAAGAACTTACGGTTGTGCTCTGAAATCCTGGAGTCCTACAGATAGTCCCTCTCCTGGTTCATGCCATGTGTTTCACATGGTCTTTTAATCTGCCAGAAATATTATGAGAACCATTCAGACCACTGTGTCAGGTGAGTGGCAGAACTGAATTCATGGCAGCCTGAACCAATTGGACCACTTTATCTTTCTATGGACCCAATCAAAACAGGCCCTCACCAAAGGTAAAAATGCTCTATTTATATCTTAATGGAATATACCTTGCTCCGAAATGCAGAGAAACTCACTGATTCCTATGGCTCTTTCTTGGTGGCATAAGGCTCAGTAGCGACTTCTTAAAGAGGGTATCTTTACATGCTCCATTCACATGGAGGGGATGCAAAAAAGTCCGGAATTAGTTTATAAAAAATTGTGTATTTATTCTTACATGTTTAAACTTCAGTCACCTTCAAAGTACTCTCCATTTGATGCAATACACCTATCGAGATTTTTTTTTCACTGCTCAAAACAGTTTTTGAATTCATTGGTTTGAGGTCTGTTAGTGCTGCTGCCATTTTGTGTTTCACCTCCTCCCCATCACAAAATGTTTCTCTTTGAGGACTTTTATCATCCAGGAAAACAAAAACAAGTCGCGTGGGGCAAGATTAGTAAATAGAAAGGGTGCAGCACGGGGATCAGGCTCTTTTTTGGTCAAAAGCTGCTGAACACTCAGTGCGGTGTGGGCGGGTGCGCTGGTAAATCGCCCATCATGAAATGGGCAAACGTGTTGAAAGTCTTCAAAACAACAAAAAAATTCACCGAAGCACAACACAGCTTCTCACAACAATGCCAGCTGGTTCACTGATACAGATGGGTTTCTAGAACACCCACCTAGTGGGAAAAGCCTGAACTTCAAGGAACCCGCCCTCCAGAAGATAATTCTGGTTTGGGGGGAGTTTTGTTAGCAAACTACAACCTACCACCCTTTTTTTGTTTTTGAATAGCCCGTGACCATTGCTTGGAGGGGTAGCACTGTTAAGCCATGGGCGCTTGTGTAATCCTTGGGTCTCCCAGGTGAGTCTCTCAAACAGTGTACAGTTGGCTCTTGTGTTTTTATCCATTCTGTTAATTTCTGTCTTTTGATTGGAGAGTTTAATCCATTTACATTTGAAGTAATTATTGATATGAAGTAGCTTATTCCTGTCATTATGGTATTTGTTTTTTATATAACTTGTAGTTTTGTTCCTCATTCCCTGCATTATAGTCTTTTGTGATTATTTGTTTTGTAGTAAAATGTTTAAATTTCTTTCTCATTTTCCTTTGTGTATACTCTATACCTATTTCCTTAGTAGTTACCATGGGGATTTCATTTAATATCCTAAAGTGACAACATTCCAATTTGTATTTATACCAGCTTAACTTCAATAGCATATAAAAATTGTGTTTTTTATTGTTAATGTCACAATATCACATCTTTATATACTGTGTACCTCATTGCAAAACTAATAATTCTTTCATTAATTGCCCCCTTTTTTAAAAAACAAGGACTCTAATAAGTTATGGTAAAAAGTTAGTCCACACCCTTAAGGAGCTTATAGTCAGGTGGTATCATCATTGTTTTGACACATCTAAATGAAACCCATACCTAGGAATTATAAAGTGTCCTTATAAAGCTGTGCTTTTTCGCTGAGGACAATTTTGTATCCTAGGAGACATTTGGTAAAGCCTGGAGATGTTTTTTGTCGTCACGGTTGGAGGATGCTGCTAGCATCTAGTGCGGAGAAACCAGGGATGCTACCAAACATCCTAAACGCAAGGGCAGCCCTTCTACCCCAACAAGAGAATCATCCAGCCCCCAAATCAACAGTGTTAGGCTCAGAAACCTGGATCTTAAGCTTGTAATTGGCTGCCTTCACTCCCCTTATCAAGAATATTTCACTGACTGCTTTTTAATTATCATTTGAAGTATATCTGAGGAAGTCTGATTTCTCTGATTCTTAGTGATAAAAATACAAATGAAGACATTTTCATAACCTATAAGCTCCTCTCTTTAGTGTCTATGTGGATAAGAGTTAGTTTAAAAATAATCTAGTGTACGACTGTGCTTTCACTTCATGTGAGACATGCATTTTTCAAATTCATAAGGGAAGATCACCAAAACACCCAAAAGTTAGTTTTTTAAGAGAAATTTTGGTGTAACAAAAGGCTAACAGTATCCATCTAACTTGTTCCTTTGAAAGCTTAGAATTTTGCAGTTCTTTATTTTCTTACAACCATTTGGAACACTTACCTAGTGTGTTAATTTATTCACTTAAACAAAGCAAAGGAATTATATCCTTGTTACTATTATTCCACCTTCTGTAAAGTATTTATTAATACTTCAAATTAATTACCTTTATACCTATACTAAAATACTCAACATCATCATCTCTACCTTCTGATTCTCTGACTTTCAGACTAATAATCTGTTTAATATTTTTGTGGATATGCACAAATCAAATATAAGGTTCATCAAACTCTTGGATTCTAGTTACACATTTCAAATTTGATTTTAAAAGAGGTTCAAGTCCTCATGGTCTTCACAACATCTACGAAATCTTATAATAAAAAATATATTTTCAACCTAAAAAATTAAAGATGAACTTGTAGTCAAATTCTCCTTAAAAGATTTATTTCCTCAAAGTGAGAACTTAAAATACAAATACCATGCTCTTTGGGAAAGGTTCATGATGAAAATGTGTGAACGGATTAATAGCTGCTCCAGGGCAAGGTGTGATTCACAGGCTGAGAGGAGCAGATGTTCTGTGATAAATGTACTGGGGGTCACACCTCTGGCTTTTGATACCTGACAGAACACCAAATTGACATCTAGCAAGAGCTCATCATCGAATCGGTTTTTGATTTTTGTTGTTTTTGTTTCCTACTCTACCCTGGAAGGTGGCTAGTTTTATTAGACTGAAGAGCCTGATCATTATGCCCTTCACATAACAGTGGTATTTCAACTGGTATTAATTTTGTTGTCAAAGATACAGCTGTTGTAGGAAATATTTTGAATTTTTAGTACCATCTGGATACTGAAGTTGCAGTGCTCTGAGCACTGGCATCAATCCACTTTCTAAGTGGGTAATACTAGTGCTTTGAAAAGGGGGGCTGTCAAAATAGAGGATAAGAATCATTAATCTGCACTGTTTTCATCCTTGTATCTCACTGCTAATGCCACAGTACGACAATTAAAACAAACATTTTGTATATGTGCATGTCAACAATCCTTCAGAATAGTTCATTTATATGCAGCATTGGTATAACAGTTCACATGCAGAAACTTAAATGTTACAATAAAATAATAAAGGAAAATTGTAGTCACCAGTGAGGAGAGAAAGATGTGTCAGGTTGGGCTATATCTTGTTAAGGGAGACAATAAATTGGTACCCAGTTAAATTGGTTTCCCTCTCCATCAGTCCTTATCATCAGATATCTTATTTAGATGTTCACTGAACTCACACTGTCCCCCCAAAATAGGTATTGATTGAACTGATATACACTAAAAACAAACAATTATTTATGACATAATTTATTTTACTTCAAAGGATTGGTATCTTTTTTGAAGTGATTATCTTAGCACCTGAAAGTTCCCCAGAGATCAAAATGTAGTGGAAATAAGATAGCCAGGTCCTTACCTAGTATACAAGTTCATGCGGGGTTTGCCTAAAACATCAATAGGTCATAACACATGTAATACAATTAAAAAAATTGTTAAAATGTGTATACTAGAGAAGTATTAAGTATCCTTATACAGAGAAGTATCAAGTGGTAGAAGGGACTTTTCATAGCATAGTTTAGCTGTAGGATGAGGAGCACTGCCAAGGAGGTGTTTTTAAGATAAATGTGTTGACTTCTGTTTACAGACTAAGATACGATTTGGGGATCCCAGGCTGCATTAACATTTTGAATCCTGTTGTTTTACTTCTGTCCATTTGCCATGCAACATTCATGCTCTTCTCCAAATAAATGGTGAACACTTACCTAAAGAATGTATTTCTTCCCATCAGTGGATGAGTGAATAAAAAAGTTGTGGTATATTTACACAGTGGAACACTACTTAGCTGTAAAAAAGAAGGAAACCCAACCTTTTGCAACAGCATGGATGGACCTGGAGAGTATTATGCCAAGTGAAATAAGCCAGGCGGAGAAAGACAAGCACCATGTGATTTCACTTATATGTGAAATGTAATAAACAAAATAAACTGAAAAAGTAGAAACAGACTCATAGTTACAGAAAACAGACTGACAGCTGTCAGAGGGGAAGGGGGTTGGAGGCTGGGTGAAAAAAGGTGAAGGGATGAAGCAAAGAAAAGAATGTACTTTTGAACAAGCACAAAATGATTAGCTTCCTGCGGTACTTATAGGTTTCATAATAACAGACTCAAAGAGGTATATAAATTACAAAGTTATAGTGCAAATCCCTGTAGGCTGTGGGGTATATATGAAGCCAAAAGTGTTACGAAGTTTCAGAGAAAGCAAACTTTTATTGTTAGTCAAATGGACTGAATTAAGGAAAAAAGCATTACAGAAGAAGAATGGGCATTTTGGCAAAACCTGAAGAAACAGAATTTCAATCATTGGTCTTAGCGACACGTCCAGGCAGAAAGAAAATAAGAACTAAGACTCAAACAGAAGAAAATTCAGGGTTTTTGTCAAGCAGCTGTTAGTCTAGTGCTGTCGAGCTATGAAGCCCTTGTAGGAGAATAATGAGAAATAAGATTATAAGGGTAAAGTGAAAATAGGACATGGAAGGGTTAAATGGTAAATTTGACTATTTATTCAAAAAATTCTAAAATGTTTGAGAGAGAATACAGCAACGTGGCCACAGGTGGTAGAACGGATGCTGGCTGGGGATGAGAGAACGGAAGTGGGTAACTTGTTAGCTGGCTTCTGCAATGAGTTAAAGTTGCTGATGGTTAAAGAGTTGATGATGACTTGAATAAAGTGAATAAAAATGAAAACATAGAGACAAATATAAGCAACATTTTGGAAACAGAAGAAGTAAGACTTAGCAACAGCTGATATTGGAATTCTAGTGGGACGGGAAAATCAAAAAAGGATGGAAAGTTTACAATGTTAGCTGGAATAAAGTGATCCAGGAATGAAGCTGCTGTGGAAAAAATGTGGAGGTGATGATATGATGAGTAGAGTTTGGTAGGTACTAAGTTGATTTTAATATAATTTAGCATCATGCCCTTCTTTGTAGCATATCATGATAGCAGAGCATCTGGTGAAATAATAATGACTACCATTTATTGAGCTGCTGTAATTCATCAGTTATAAAGCAAGATGTTTTACAAATGCAGCCCGCCTAAACACTAAAACATCCATGGAATACGTGTTCATGCATCCACATTTTAAGATGATGAAAGTAAAATTCTGATAGGTTTGATTATCTGATCAAGGTGATGTACTAATAAGGAGAAAATGTGAAGTTTGAATCTGTCTGTTTGACTCAACTAAACAGAATTACAATATGATGGAAAGGCAGTAGAACTGGAAGACTAACAGAGGAGGATTTGCTTTTAAAGAATTTTATCTAAGCTAGAAAAGGAAAGAATAAGAGACTAAACAATTCTCTTGAATGATAGATTTGTTCAATACAGGTAATATAAGCACACGACATAGTCTTCTAACTGATGGCCAGGAAGTTGTTAAAAATTTTCCCATAACTGTAAGACGTACCTGATTTCTGAAATAGTAAATCCTAAAATAATAGGCCTCTTAGAACTGAAACTATATTGAATCAAGCTATACTTTAAGAAACTATGTTATATGAGGTTGAGTATTGTTTTCAGGTTGCTATTGTCTGTCACCAGAAGAAAGCTTCCTCTTATTACTTGCTTAATATATTTTTTGTATTTTTGTTGTTTTTAAATAGGAAGAGATATTGGATTGGATTAAATACTTTAATACAGTTTTTATTTTTTAAAAAAGTTTTAATCCTCACCTGAGGATATATTTATTGATTTTAGAGAGAAAGGGAGGGAGAGAGGAAGAGGGGCAGGGAGAGAAAGAGACAGACAGACAGACATTGATTGGTTGCCTCCCTCACGTGCCCAACTGGGGATGGAACACACAACCTTTTGGTGTAGGGCACGACGCTCCAAGCAGCTGAGACACCTGGCCAGGGGATTTTATTTCAGCTTTTATAGATAAGCATGTGTTTATTATTTTCTTCTTTTACTTCTCTTATTCTGCCACCCATCAGTCAATTAGTTGTGGCTTCCCCATTCGCCTCCTCCTAGGTTAGCTCCTGAAGCTCTCCCCGCCATCTGTCCCAGTCTGTAGCGCTGTCCCCAGTCCACTACTGGCCCTCAGTACATTCTTGCCGTTGTGCAAACTGCTCTTTGCACTGCAGCCCTTGTGATTATTTAAAAGTATAAATCCTTATCCTGCTGAAAAGTTCTCAAAATAGTCTCCCTGCATTTTAGATCAAGACCAAAATCCGTAAAATGACCCCAGTTTAAAGCCTGTGTGTCCTGGGCTCTGCCAGGCTTTGCAGAATCAGGCGCAGACAGTGGGTACGCTGTAGAGAAGTGCTGCCTTTGGGGCCGTCTCTCCTATTCAGGATCATGAAGGTAGGGCTGCAAAAATGATACAGTCACTGTCCATTTCACCTGGATTTTCAACACATTGTTTTCTCTTTACTTCTTAGGATAGGTGCCAGTTTGGTCTTTAATGTGCACATTCATGGACTCTTTAGCTGGAGCTCGGGGGAAAGAGTTCGGTTTGGGGAATGGAGTGATGGTCCTGCATTTCTGATTCTCCTCATCAAACTAGACATCCTCCTTGTTGTGTCAAAGGTCTGGAGCAGGTTTAAGTCTTCGGTGATTGCGTATTAAGTAGCACTCAAAGAAAATTCGTCAAGATAATGTCTCCAGGGAAGTTAACTTTCCTTTCTCACCACATGTCTCTCCTTGGGGTTTGTTTGAGAATCAGCTTCATCCTCTCAGGTTACACAGACTGGAGGGAATCACATCCCAGAAGCAAGCCAACATAAAGTCTTTGCTCAGCTAAGGCCAACTGTTTTTCTGTAGACATCAAACTTTAGAGCTCAGTTGTATAAACAAGGATGATATACACTCAGGTTATTATATTTTATTATACAGCTTACATCTAACTTGAACACAAAACATGAAAGCATCTCATTTTTTATGCGGAAATATTTACAATCTGTTCAACCCAAGATATTTACTTCATTTCATGTTCAAACTATTTTCTGAGACTTAGAAATCACCAGGATATAAAGATAAACTATATTAGAGAAACATAACTGAGAAACCAAAAGAAAGGCTTCTCAGGAGAATGGGACTAGAATAACATAACCAAAACTTAAACATAGTTTGGAGAGAAACCCAACACTGGATTCTCCAGAAGGAGGCTAGCAAAATGTTGTATTAATTAATCAGACAACACTCTCTCAAGAAAGCCAACACCTCATGCTTTCTGGGTTGGCTAGGGCTTCTCCGGGTGACACTCCTTCTGACAATACACAACTTAGTTTTTGTCCTCCTAAGTATGTTTTGTGCCTATTTATTCTAGATGGCTGCCAGCTAATCTTTTAAATACCCCTTTTTTATTATAAATAATACCCCTTTTTTATTATAAAATCTTATTACAAAATCATAAGCTTGTAATTCTGTAACATAACAATATCACACTCAAGCACACCATATGACATTTTAAGTGAAATGTTCAAATAAAAACTATTAGTTATTACAACCATATTATTACACTACCACCAAACTCAAGCAGGCGTTACTTCTGCCGGACCCTGTATTTTTAAGTAACGTAAAGGCAATGAGGCTATAACTCGTGCTATAATAAGTTACATATAAATTCATAAACACCTCTAACTTCAGTGGTTATATAACTTCGATTTTTTCTATTCATTAATTTTTTATGCCAGTTTGACTTGTTAGGAGCTAAAATTAGTGTGTAATGTCATTGGCCTGACATTGGTATGTAACAAATTGTTTGGTTAATTTTTCCTAGGGCTTTAAAAAATTTTACCCTGAAATTAGGTTATTTATTCTGCTAATATATCACTGTTCTCTCTTCATTTGTGTTTACATTCTATTGCTATGTATCTCTTGTCCCATTTAAGTGTTGTCTCACAATCTAACGTCCACACTCGTTTTCTTTTTGTTTGTCTCTGATAATTCTTGAGCATTCCTTTGTTCTTGTTGTGGTGGCTGTTGAACATCCTGATTTTTTTTTTTTAGAATATCTGCTTAAGAAGCATATAGATTTAAAAAATGTGATTTTTAAAATTTAACTGCATAAAATTCATTACTTTCTTTCATAAATTCTATTTTTAAAATTGCAGTGCTCATTTGAAGTTAATTTTCACTCACTAGTATGTGTGTGGATGGATACACTCATATATACACGTACAAACAACATGTGGACCATTTTTATTTTCTTTCAAACTCTGCAGAAATTTGGTAGTTATATAAACTGCTTTTAGTTCTACTAGTAATAAAATTTAAGTACTGTAAAAACATTCTTTAAGCTTGTTTCTGTAATTTTGAAAGCCAGGAATGAAAAGGTTTAGCTGAACTCCACCCTATATAAGATGAGAAAGTCAACATATCTTTACTTTCCTGTCCACACCCTGCCCATTTACTATTATTTGTTGATATAATATAGGGTTTGGTTTCAAAATATTGCTATTAAGTTGTTGACACAAGAGAGCTTCTCTTCAGGTTGCTTTGATTTATAATTCATTTCTGTAGATGGCACAATAACAAAAATACCTACATAACATATTTTATTGATTTTAATGTTCATCTGTAATTTTATATTATGACTTTTATATATCTTTTATATGAAACATTAGAATGTGTGTATTGTAAAGCACTATAAGACATAGAACTCCAATCTCACTTTATTGTTTATTTCTAAATCTATATCACTAATAGAGTTTATTTTCTTCAAATGATCTTATGAGAAACTATAAGAGGAAGGGACACTCCCTACTCATTCTATGAGACTAAAAATACCGAAATACCAAATACACATAAAGACATTATATGAAACAAAAGCTATAGACTGATATACATCATGAACTTAAATGCAAAATTCTTAAGAAAATTTAGCAAACAGAATTTAGAAATAAGTTTTTTTCAGATGATATATTATTACTAAGTTGGGTTTGTCTTGGGGGTACAAGGTAGTTGTAATATTTGATAACCAGGCATTGAAATTTACCATATTAAAAAAACTAAAGAAAAACATATATTCTCAGTAAATGCAGAAAAACCATTAGGCAAAATTCAGCACTCATTTATGAAAAAAATTCTTAGTAAACTAAGAATACAAGAAAAGTTTCTCAGCCTGATAGAGGCCATCTAACATAAACCTACAGCATCATACTTAATGTTTTCTTTATATAATCAGGAAAAAAAAACAAGAAAGTAGGTGCTTTTTTTTTTTCCAGTATTGTACATGAAGTTCTAGATAGATTGGGAAGGTAGAAGTAAAACTATCTTAATTCATAGACAATATAATAATCTATGTAGAAAATCCTAAAGAATTCACAAAAACCTCTAGAAATAGAGAATTTAGCAAGATCATAGAATATAAGATCAACATAAAACCTTTTTCAATTTGTAGGTGCTAGCAAATTTTGGGAAGGGGAGGGAAGAGAAAGTGAGGTAGAAGGAATGGGGGGAGGTAAGAGGAGAAGAATTGGGGGGAAGAAATTTAGTATTACTCTGAATACTTCAGACAAGTAATTTCAAATAGTACAGCAATGGAGGCAGGATTAAGAGATAAGAATAAACTAATTCACTTAATATTTAATAAATTCACTAAATATTTGAATAGCTCCTATGTACGTATAACAGTACCAGGGGTGTCCAACCCGCAGCCCGTGGAACGCACACGGCCCAGGATTGCTATGAATGTGGCCCAATATAAAATCGTAAATTGACTTAAAACCTTTTTCTTTTTTTTTTTGCTCATCAGTTTTCCTTAGTGTTTCTGTATTTAATGTGTGGCCCAAGACACCTCTTTTTCTTCCAGTGTGGCCCCAGATGCCAAAAAGTTGAACGCCTCATTACTGTATCATACATTAATAGAAATGTGATAATTACAGTATTTACCTTCCTGTAACTTAAATTTTAGTTGACTCAAACAAATAATTGTTATGCCATGAGAATGAATGCTAAAAACATTTGGAGGTGCAGTGTGAGGATAGTGGACAGAGTTGGGATATGACCTTAGCCCATTCTTCATTTCACTGAGCAACTCAACAAATATTTAGCAATCCACTGACTCTGTTCAACTGTTAGTGACTAAATTTATGCCCTGGGCCTATCATTATCCATGTATTACTTAGAGGAACATGCCTTATTCAGCACTTCCTTGTAAATATATCATTTCATCTGAAATTATTTGGAACTCCCCTTACTGAACATGTCACTCTTACCTCTCATTTAGTAGAATAGAGTTGACCAGAGAGTGAAAACGGGAATAAGACAAGATAACTTGTTTACTCTTGGATGTAAACACCTCGGTTTGACTTGGCTTTGTATAGGCAGCAGCTGGCCACTGTGATCCTGCTTGGTTGACATCATTGCTCAGGTCCCTTCCTTGAGGAGAGTGTGGCGGACATGGCGGCCTCGGAGGCCTTCCTTGGAGCTCTCCTCTGACCACACCCCCATGCCTCCTGCCTTCCTCCCCTCCCTGCTCAGATGTGCCATTTCATCCACAGACCATTTACCGTTGAGTCCGACAACTTCCCCACCCCTGAGAAAAGTGTAAGTGCTTTTTTTCTTTACGAAATAACTTTCATAGATTACTTGTTTCCTCTTTTATTATAAAATTGCTTGGAATGTCAAATGTATTGAGGAGCACAGCTCTTGAACTCCTTTCTGTCTCAGGGAGTCGAGATTCCCAGCACACTGCAGTTTCCTCCCTATTTGCTCCCTGCTTCAGCAAGATTTAAATGTTCTCAAGTAGTTGAGCAATGATTCAGCAATTCTCATAGAAAGTAAGACTCCAATATTATAAAAATCCACATTTAGCCATAAAATGTTTTCCATCTTCCTGTCAAATATGAATGACATAGAAAGACCCTTTTGAAACTATCATCCTTGGCTCTTTTTCTTCAAAGGCAATGATGATGAGTCAAGTAAAGTTTTGTATATTTCTGACTATTGGTAAATAAAGTTAAATACTCACACATTTATCTCCAATATGAATAGCTTCATACCTTCAGTTACAAATAAAATCACAATTCTTTTACTTTTTAAATTAATTTCTTCGGTCGTTAGGTGCCACATTAGCAGGGAATCCAGTATCACACCCACTCCTTAATTGCCTAAAAACTCTAGGGACTGCAGTAGACAGCTTAGTCTATTTTATTGTTTCTCACTACCGTGTGCTGTTTTATTCTCCCCAAAACGTGGACAGATAGTGCTTGTCCACTGCTGTGAAGGATGACTCCATTTCCTTTGTACATTGGTAAAGGGCGCAGCTTTATTTACTCATTTCTTTGAGTTCAAATTTCCGGCAGCTACCACCTCGTAAACGTAGGATAGTCATACTCCTTTTCTTTCTGGTAACCACATGCATTCCACTGGGAACACTCCTCTTACTCAGAACTATTAGAACTCCCCTTCAAAGGGGCTGACTCTGGCAATCCCAAAGTGATCTCTTATCCTCTTCTAAGACTTAACATTGCTGGTGATTTTCTCATTGAGAAACACACACACACACATTTTATCTCTGGTAGGACAATGCCTTTGATAGGCTATCTCATCATTTGTAAATGGTATAGTATTATATATGTTATATTTCTGTGTGTGTATATATATGTATAATACAATGTCTTTATACAATGTATATTTTGTGTTTGTTGGTTTGAGTTTATTAACTGATTTAAAATACCCATTAAAATAATTATGTATCAGTCACTGGATACAAAAATTAATAAGGTGCAATCTCTATCTTTAAGAAATTAATGAATCAAATAAATAGGCAATTATAATACTGTATAGTAGGTACTGTTTCAGAGTTATGCATAGAATACAGATATTTTAGACAACACTCAAGGAGAAATTTTACAATGGAGGAGGAAATTCAAAAGAAACATGTAGCTCACAGCAGATTTTACTTCATAATTAGTCCATGAATACATCACTCAATTCCCTTCCGCCTTGGATTCCTAATATACACGGAGCTGTCTTGTGGTTTGTTTTTTTTTTCCAAATTATTATTTTATTTCTAACACAATATATATTCCAAGCATAGAGAAAGCATACAGTATAATCTCAATAAATATGTATTATATAAAGCTGAATGGATAGACAAATTACACTTTTGATAATGATGATGAGGGAACCCGTAAATAGTTTGCAGAGGTTTTTTGATCTAAATGTATTCAATTTAATTAAAACTTCTGGCACAATCAATTTGTTATATTCAACAAGATCATTTGTCAACACATGTGCCACTTAAAAATATTAAGTGTTGTGTGACTTTTTAATAACAAGCATTGAGAAGTAAGCTGACCTATTCCTTTTTCCTTTGTGTTGCATCTACGATATAATCCTATATAACACACTTGTAGTGGCAACAGCAGCAGAAGATCAAAATGGTGACAACACCTTCCACACAGTGACATGCAAATTGTTTAACAAATTTTGGCTTTAATTAGCCTATTTTGACACATGAAATTTTGATAAAAATTAAAACCTTGGTATGTCTTAATATTTTTAGTAACAAAGAAATTGTTGCTTTTAAATGTTTCCTTCTATTTTGGATTTTTGTTACAAATGTTTAAATCAAAAGGAGAGAGGAGCAAAATGGTAGGAAAAACACACTTTATAATTTATTAGTTCATAAGAATTTTGATCTATTTTTTATAACCAAAAAAATTACTGGCCCAGGCTGTTAGGTAGTCTTAGGGGACTTCACTCCATCAGATGCTGAGCAAGGCCAGAAACGTGGTGGGAGCCCTTGAGCCCCATTCCACTGTGTGCAATTGCGTGTTAGTGTGTCTGGAACCACCACATGAACAGCACTTTACATAAAAAGTGCTTAAGTGACTACATGTTGATTTAGCGGAACTTGAATGCAATTTTGAATGGAGTAACTTAGTAAACTTTAATGACTGTATGATATCATCTGGGGTGGGGGTGGGGAGGAGCTTGGGAAGAGGTTAGACTAATTTTAACTTCTACAGTCCTTAACCTAATGTTTTAAGTTTAGTAGCAATTTTTGGAATATGCGAAAAAAGCATCGTATTTTGCCTATTGTGGCAAACCTGAGTTTGATTGGTACCTACTTGGCAAGAAGGAGCACTGATGGGGAAACAAGAAGTATTCCAAAGTCACAAGCACTAATAAAACGATTAATTAGGTCAGAATGAACATGTGTACGCCCCTGGTTAGAAGATAGTTTTTGGCAAAGTGAGCAAATGTTGGGCAACATGTTTATAAACTTGCAATAGAGCTTCACAGGAAAATACCAATAGCAATATTTGTCCAATGTTACTTTTAATTATTTTTAATTTCTCCTTTCTTCTAAGGTAAGTAAAGGCATTTGGCACTTGTCTTGTTTTAAATTAACAGCTACCTTATTAAACCTCAAATTTGACATTGTGGGCCGTACGTCACATTAAACCAGTTCAACTCTGTCCCTTTTAAATGGGAATAAAGCAAAGAAACTTCCTGAAGTAAACCTCAACATGAAACCAACTTCCTAAAGTACCAGGGAATATTACCCAGGAAAAACAGAACTGCAACATTTGGTACAACTTTTTTTGCCTATCCCCTTGAACCCTATTAGTTTTATTAGTATTAAAAGTTATGATTGTGTCAGTTCTGCAGCTGATAGTGGTTTGGTTCAGACCAGTCAGTGGCAGCTGCAAAAATAAGGAAACATCTTGTCTGTTGCCAGGAGAGGATTAGAGTGTAACTCACAGGGAGCCGGCTTTATGCAGACTACCTCGGGTTTGTCGTGTAAGGATCAAACTCACATGTCTCTACATGAGCCACGTTAGCTGAAAACCTTCCAGCCTAATAAGCAGAGAAGTATAACCACAAAACCATGAGGCTTTCTACACTTAAAGGACAAATGAGGGAGACATTCTCTTTTGAAACAGAGCGGTTTTTACTAGAGAAGCCTGTCCCATTCCTGCAACTCTTAATGGCCACTCACCTCTTAAAGATTTTTTGATGAGAAATGGTTAGGGAATTTCTTCCAATAATATAGGGCTCTCCTCCAAAAGCAGTGCGGTCTGCTCTTCTTTGGCCTCTACTGCTAATTCATAACCCCTAGATGAGTGCTGTTCAAATTGTTTTTGAACCCATAATCACAACCAGAAAGCCATTTTCATCCAGGCCCAGTGTATGCATGCAAAAGTTTCGTGAAAAATATTTACCCTTACTATAGGTGATGCACTCTGATAGTTTCTGTTTTACTCTATTCTGTTTAATTTTTTATTGGTTGCTGAAAACCACCAAATTGACTTCATTACACACAAATGTGTCACGATCCACAGTTGATAAAACACTGCCCGTGTCCAGCTGTGCATCAAAATCCCCTGGGGAGTGTTTTCAAAACAAGAAGCCAAGCCTAGGGAGTGGGAAGTGCTGCTTAGGGCAGGCAGACAGACAATTCCATGCCCCCGCCCCAATTATTTGCTGCATGACCTTGGATAACTTACTTAACCTCTCTCTCAGTTTCAGTTTCCTCATCTGTCAAATGATGATAATATTAGGATCTTCCATACAGAGTCATTGTGTGCATGAAATGGCATTATGCCAGCAAGACAGTCTGCTCTAAGTCTGACACATGGTAAAAAGGAATTGTTATTCATAACAGTCTTTTGACCATACTATTTCCATAGCTGGGGTGCATTTCTGATGTCTAACAAGGATTTTGCACATGTTCTAATCTGCCTTAAATGCTGTGCCTTTGCTAAAGCCAAAAGTGGATTAGAGTTCAGTCACCTCATTAATACCTTCTCTGGCTACTAAACTGGAGGTACTTAAATAAAGTACTAATGAAGTGACCCAGTCCTAACCTGATTTTGGCCCCTACTACAGGTATTAATGAGATGACCAGGCTTTAACCTGCTCTTGGCCTCATGTATACGTTGGTTTTCAAAGCAAGTGAGAACCCGTTTCTAAAAGGCTATTAAAACATCAGATCATCAGCCTAGTTGTTTTTTTTTCCTTATTTTTAAAAGAACACGAGTGAGAGAGATTTGTGGTAAAAGAATAAACTAGACGGAGTTAATTAGAAACCCCCTAATATTAATCTTCCACATTGTTCTGTACCAGTTTTCCTGAAGAACTATAGTAGATTACAATTCACATGGTTTAAGTAAATATTTGGGCCTTTCCAGTGAATTATTTTCAATTTAGCACAATATTCTAAACCCATAGTTTCTAAATTGAATCCAGTAACAAGTGTTTATGGAAAAATTAACACTAACCACAATAAATTAAGTTCTGTGAGAATACTAACGTAGTCCCTTCATGTAGAGTGCTTCCAGTGTGCTTAATGGAAGCTGTTTTAAAAGATAGTACATTCGTAGAAATTTTGAGGTATAGTAAGCCCAAAAGATCAGGAGGCAAATACAATGTAAAAAGATAGCTTGTTACTCACAGTTTAGAAGAAGAGGGGACGTGTCATGCCAGGAGGATCCAAACAGAGAAGTATCTGCAAAGAGGCGGGGCAAGGGAGAACTGTGGGCAAGAACCTTATCGTGATTTGCTCTGGAAGGAACAGGTGAGGCAGGGTAAGAGGATTTAGGTTGATGATTTAAAGAACTTTAGCATAGTTAAGACATAGCAGCTGTGCCTTGTTGTCTGGTACCTTGCCCAGGGGTGACTGGGGTAAGCAGATAGTGGCCAGAGTGTGACAGTCAGATAAAAGGGGGTGGCTGGGGTGGGGGTTCTGCATTGATTGGGTTGTATTTGTAAAGCACTCTTGCAGGCGAGCCCTTTACCAACAAGGAACTGGCTAAATCCGGGAGGAGCAGTCCCTCAAGAGTCAGCAAGGCCCCAGATG
This sequence comes from Mormoops blainvillei, assembly GCA_004026545.1. NCBI lineage: Eukaryota > Metazoa > Chordata > Mammalia > Chiroptera > Mormoopidae > Mormoops > Mormoops blainvillei. The sequence goes on along the minus strand of PVJD01000509.1, from coordinate 395,566 downwards.
TCAATGCATCAGAAAACAGAAAATAACAGACATGGTTAGTGCAGAAACAGTGAAAAACCTGGTAAATATTAACAGCGCAATTGACCACCAATATCTCTATAATACCAAAAGAATTGAAAAATTCATAGAAATGGTTCTCAGCCTTGGCTATACATTGGGATCACCTGGGGAATTATGAAAGCACTCCTCTGAGTCTCCGCCCCAGGTCCTGGCTGACTTTGTGGAGGGTGCAGCTAAGCATCCGAATTTTTAAGATATCACCAGGTGATTTTAATGTATAGCCCAAGTTGGAAACCACTGATTTAGAGCATGAGTAAACAGGACAGGTGGGCACAGACATATTTGGGCCTTGAATGCCCTAGAACTGGCTGGTTTATTCCTCATCTTTTGCAGTAGAGAGGAGGGAAAAGAGGGGAAGAAAATAATAAAGGATGGATCTAACATACATTGACTATCTGCTACATGTCGGGTCTATTTTAGGCACTTCAAATACATTATCCAATTTTCTCCCTAGAACTGTAGGAGAAAAATATAAAATTCTTTAACTTTACTGAAAGGAAAATGAAATGCAGAGAGGGTAAATGATATGCCTAAAACTCACTGATATGCTGATAAAATACATATCTCTTTCAAATTAGAATTTAATTATTTTTAAAGAGCAAATACTATTTTCTTCTCAAGTAACCAATATTTTATCTGATAAGCCAAACAAAATTTTTGAATCCAACTTTAAATACTTCTTACCTTGGCCAAATACTAACTTACTATTATTGCAGAGAAATCTGTGAAAACTCACGTAGTTACATTTATAATCATTTTCTACCCAGCATCTTAATATCTGTTAGGCTTTTGCCTCACTCCATACTGTTTGGTTATGGCTACCCTGGGGTGACAGTAGTGGGCATAGGACTGGAGATTAGCCAAACACGCAACTCTAATATTTTATCTATAATGATTGGTCTAAGGGATGATCACATGAACTAAGTTGGGCCAATCAGAGTGCTTCCACTGAGATTCCAACTGTAGATGCTGGAGAGAGTGTCTGTTCCTTATGGTTTCCAGGCTGCAAGCATTAGGAACCTGGACTTCCTTGAAATCCTAAGGCATGAGAGAATGAGGCCAACAAGAACACAAATAGATGTTTAGATAGATCCAAAAGATGGATAAGCTTCTATTATTGTTTGAGCTTCTGGACTTAATCAGGCTTAAATGCAAACATCTCCACCCATGGGCTTAACAATTGCACGAGCCAATAAATTTCCCTTTTGCTTAAGATGTTTTGAGTTTCTGTCACTTGCAACTATAGCTTACACAATAAGATGCCTACAAAAAGTACACATTCTTTGGGGCACAGTCTTGTCCAATTTAACAAGGGCACACTGAAGAAGAATATGAACTAGAGGGTACTTTTCTTCTCATACAGATAGCTAGTGCCTTGCAGTACACAGGTTTTCCACATCAAAGTGTAAAACAAGGCTGTGCTGCAAGTTCTAAATTAATGATATATCATTTTGGAATGGTCCTTTGGAGAAGCAGACTGAGATCCCAATGACAAATCAATTAATCGGTCAAATCCAATTACTAATCATCTGCTGTGTGTCAAGAATTTTGACATGTACGGGGAGGCTCCGGGATAAAATGGACATGGTCGCTACCCTCGGGAAGCTCACTGCTTCTTGGGAAAATGTGGACCCCCAGATAACCAGTGCTATGCGGTTATGAATACAGGGTAGGCTGCCAAATGAGCATATGAAAATATTTTAGGGCTATGTTTGCTCAAAGAAATGAGCAATAACTACTGAATGGAGGTGGGCAGGGATACCGTTTTGTTTTTTGTTTTTGTTTGTCTTTTGTTTTTTTAGAGGAAGTGTAACCTGACCTGTACCTTGAAGAATGGGAAGATTTAGCAGAGAGATAATCTTAACCTACAAAGAGAAAATTCCACATAACATACTCAGGCTATATTAGGGGTCCAGTACTTTCCTCTATTGAAGAAAGTAGAATTTAATGCAGCAGAAAACCATCTCATTATTTCTACCTCCATATCATTATTTCTTAATTTTTATTCTTTAAATTGAAACCCCCCCCAGATTTATTAAAAAATATAAGTCCTATACTGATCTACACAAGCATGATTCTTGTCCATTAGGGGTTTTAATCTGTTTAGAAATTTCAGAAGGTAAACAAGCCATGGTTTTGAGCAGCGCCTATAGGTCAGGGCACCTAATGCAGACTAAGGAAAGTCAGAGGAGGGTTTTTAGCAAAAACTAGCATCTAAACTAAAACTTTACTAAAGGCTGAGTGGAAGTTAGCAAAAATTCTGAAATGAGAAGTGTGACATGAATGTTGTGCATCGAAAGAAGGTCAAAGAGCAAAGGGGGCAGCCGATGAGATTAAACCGCGTAGAGAGAAAATAAATAAAGCGCAGAGCGGCTGTTTTCTGAGACAGGGGCTCCCGGGGTCCCTGAGACACTTTCAGAGGGTCTGTGCAGTCGAATAATTTTTGTAATAATATTTGCCTATGAAAGCTCATTTTCTCATGAGTGTACAGTGGAGTATTCCACTGGACATTTGGAAGATCTGCATAAAAAATGAGCCAATATATTCTACATAACAAATCTCGACGTTATAAAAATCATGCATTGGTTCAAAAAATCTCACTCAAGGTGCAAGATAGGCCAATGTAACAGACTACAGAAAAGTTCAGGGATATGGTTTCAGGTCCGATGTGGAAACTAATCTTTAAGAAAGTACCACTTTTTGAATTTTGATGTAGTTTAAAAGCAGCACAGTCATAATTATATAAAATGGCTATTAAAATACTCTTCCCTTTTCCCAATATATGTGTGGGACTAGATTTTCCTCACATACTTGAACTAAAAGAACACATCACAACCAACTGAATGCAGAAGCAGCCGTGACAATCTAGTAAACTTTTGTTAAGCCAGACCTTTAAAGGATGTTCAAAACTGTAAAACAACTCCATTCTTACAACTAATTTATTTACGGGGAATAGAGTTATCTTGCATAAGAAAATGTCTATTACTGTTATTTAAAAACTAGATTAATAAATGTTTTAACATTTCTCAGTTTTATTTTCAATATAGTAAATATAGATAGATATAACCCACAGTTCTTTCGTGTCCTTATAGCTTTTTAGGGTATAAAGGTTTCTGAGACCAAAAATTTGAGAATCATGGCCACAAAAAATGATACAGGGATTCTGTTTCAGATTTCTTTGAGGTCTCTTCTTTTCTTGACCTTGTGTGATAGATGGAATATTCAGTCAGCTCTCTCAATGCACGGTGAGTCACCTCTGCTTCTCTTCACTCACTGTCTCCCCATTGTTGTAGGCCTGAATGAACAAATGGGCCTTGCTTTCACATCACCGCCATCTTTTTGTCCTGAATCCTCATTTCCCATTGATAATATGTCAGAAGTAATAGTAGCTATTACGACAATTTAAGGGAATCGTGTAAGGATCAATAAGTGACAAGACCAAACTCACAAATGTATCTGCATCGCTGCAGAGCACTCTGTCTTGAGAAAAACTGAAATTGGCTGGGAGACAGTGCTCTTTCCCTGTGGTTTTGAGTGTTTTACATGATAAAAGGTAAAACTTTAAGATGAAAACATTAGACTATTTGAAGGCAGCAAAAGTTATGACTTACTCTCAATTCTGAACCAAATACTTGTGGAAAAGATTATAATGAATAATCCCCTTATCTTTAGGGGGAAAATGTGCCTGATTTCTTTCGTTGCTTTGAAGCTTCTGATTATTTCTGACTGTCTGCCCCCCATTTTGATCCTTGGATAAGGACGCGGTTCCCTGGGCTCCTTCCTCCTGAGTTCCACCGGGACTATTTTCCTAAAGGCTTTTTACTGGGATTTTATGATTAGCCCTTGTCAGCTGAAAGATTTCAGGAAAAGTGTAAGCATCCCCTCAGATGCAGAACCCCAGGGTCCTCTTCAAGAAGATGGTCTTGACATGAAAGAGAGTAGCAGTTCGGGCGCAAAGGGACAGCTGCAGCCAGGAGGCGGGGCAGGCTCTGCCTCTCACCTCCCTCCTGACCTGCGGCGTCACTGGTCTTCCCGACCCCAGCCTCCCCTGGGCTGGTTCGAGGGAGGCATTAGGTTGCCCTTTGGGATGGGTGCAGGCTTCTCCCAGAAACGGAGTTGAGATGACCCCATTCTTTTCTGTTGCAAATGCTGGCAATTTTGATTCCAAGTTATCTGCTTGAAAACATTCTTCTCAAGTCAAAATACAGCTTCTGCCAAATTTTGATTTAAAAAATAGTCATTCTTTTCAAATAGTATTATTTTTAAGTGCTTATTTTTTCAATTGAATTAAAATCAAGCTGAGTAGAAAATACGTTTTGTTTGTTACTTGAATTTGCCTGTCAAACCTCTTTAAAGTGATATATAAAGTGCATGTAGTAATCTCACCAAATGTCTCTCTCCCCGCTTGCTTTCACTGATAAAGAATTTATCAATAGGTTGTATCGATGTTTCTATTAATTTTACATTTTTAAAAGACATTTTAAATCATTTTTAAAATGTATTTTTAAAATGCATTAAGAATTTTTAAAATCAATTATTGAACAGCTGAAAAGCATTATGCACAATTATATATAAAATACACGCATGCCCTTATGTCCACTCAGCTTTATTAATCAAAGATTTTTCTTTCTGTAGCAGGAAACAAAATCAGCCACCTCTAATAATATAAGCTATTTGTCCTCCTTCTTTGAAAATATGGGGTGTGTGTGTGTGTGTGTGTGTGTGTGCACATATATATATGACATTTCATTAGGAAGAGAGGAATTTACTGGAAGAAAATGAATTTTAAAATGAACACGACTTCTTTTATAAGAAGTTAAGATGATAGCCTTTATAATACAACACTGATACCGATTTTAATTTATTTTTTTAATCTAGGAGGGTACACTGAATTCAAGTAAACCTGGCTTTTAAAATGTGTTTCATTTTTATTTTGACTGAAATGACTGCACTGTAAACAAATTTGAATTTTCCAGAGAGCTAAATCTATAAATAATAATATTCTGCTTTTTACTTCTTTTTTAAACAATTGAAGGAAAATCAACCAACATGCCTGTTGTTTGGTGCTAGTAATTTCTCCTGCTGCTGCTCAGTAATGGAGTGGCACAAAAGGACGTCCTGTGGTGCTGTGAACTGTAAAGAACATTTACTTACCGTTTCTTACTGTTTCTCTAGGCCTGTGATTTTCCTCAGGAGGTGACCACTGGACAAAATGTACACAGGTCTTTGTGCTGGGTCTGAAAGGCCAAAGTGGGGTGGAGATCTCAGGTAGATCAGAAGAACTTCAACGAGCAGCACCATCATTCATGTCTCACTCAAGGAGGATAGTGGAACCCTCTGTTTTGGTTTCAGAGACCTTCGGCCATTTCAATCGCAGTTTCTTAAAAGTTTTAAGTAAAAATGCACTGGATCCTGTGTAGCTGCCTCCTAGAATCTCAAATGAGGTGATTTTCACCGTAGGTCTTTTACATCCTGCGAAAAATGTTTCCTGCAGGCACGATGGGAAGTTGTTTTTATTAGAGGGATTTTTCAAAAGAGCAGTACAGGTTTCTAAACCTAAATACTAGACACCCCACTCCCCCCACCCCAGCTTCCATCATCACCAAGGTTTTATATTCTTGTCAGGTGTGCTAGTTGCCAAATGAAGTATTTTAGTGCTACTATGGCTGCAAATGCTGTAATGACTTCCACTGGGTGATAGAAATACTGCTAGGGATTAGACCTGTCCTACTGTATGTAGGAAGAGAGTCCCTCAAAAGGTGGCTCTAGCTGTTTGCGGAATCTGGAATCACATGCTCAAAGATGATTTGATGTTCATTTCCTTCTAAGATACACTGTTAGTGATATTATCTGAGTAATTTCAATATTCCATTTCACTAAAGAGGTCATCCAAGTACTGTAAAAACAAGATCACCAGTTAGTACAGGTGAACCCGATACTGTGCCTTTATTAGGAAAATCCATGTAGTCACTAGGGTTATCTTTACAACTATGCTGTAAAGCAGAATCTATTATCATCTTCATTTTACCCAGAGTGGTAGCTTCAGCAGTGGCAGATGGCTCAGCTGACTACATTAAGCTACACTTTGACCTTAGGTGGCCAGCCCCAGAGCCTAAGCAATGCCTCATTCGAGCCTTCTCACCATGCTTACCTCCTCTTCTAGGCTCTGCTGGTCAGCGTCCTCTCTCTCTATTCTCTGAGCCAATTGTAATCTCTCTTCAGAACTCTCATAACACTACCTTTCATCTCTCTCTAATGCCAACTTGCTACTCAGGTTTTCGTTACTTCTGGAGTTCTGTCTTTTCCCTCCTTCTACACTGAAAGGTCATCAGGCTACTATTCACATCTAATGCATTGTTGTAGAAAAGGGCGCTTACGAATTTGGTGGTAATTCACAAAACAGCATTTTAAAGTTATTAGACTTAGAAGTTCTCATTCTACTAAAATTTATTAAGATCCAATGACATGCTAGATCTGTTTTTAGGGGTCAGGGTCATAAATCAAACTGTAGACAAATTTTTATGACATAAATAAAGAATCAAATGTTATGAAATTTGTAGCCATGAGTCTTCCACTAATGCACATCTTATTATTAATGGTCAATTATTAATAGAAAAGTAGTTTGCTGGCCTACTGTACATCATTATTGGTGGGGTAACTCAGAGCTTGTCTAATGTGTGTGAGGAGCTTTCTGAGGAGCATTTTAGTATAAAATTTAAAGGCATTATAGACAGAGGAAAAAGAAAACCCCAAATCATTGTACAAGAGCAGTGGACCAGTAGTGCAAAGAATATAGAATTTTCTGGTTTGAATATGGGTAACCACTTGGAATGAGTTTCAGATAATATTGCAAAAAAGCTGGCAGAAAGCACACAGAGACATGGAGTTCTTAAGAAAAATGAACCAGAATTCCAGCTCTGTTTCATTCATCCAGGAGATCAAATATCCTCCTCCATGGGTTCAACTTGACAGGGAAAGGTGAAACTTATTTAACATTATTACTTTCTGGGTTAAGATTTGTTTTTCCTGAAGAACTCCCTTGAAGGTGCTGTCCAGACGAGACCCTGTTTAGCAGATAAAATTAAACTAAATAGCCTCAAGTTGTTTTGACTGCTGATGGATGAGATTTGGAAATGACAGTCTGGCGTCATGAGAAATTGCAGTTACGTTGGATTGATTGTGATTGTGTGTGGTGCACTGCTTTGATATCTTCTACTTGGCCGATCTCAATGGATAACTTGTAGCAAATTCAAATTTGCAAAACAAATAAAATAATCTGACAGCTTGTGAGGGTGGGAAAGGATGTTGGTTCATTTCCCTAAAGACTTATCTCATAGAAAGGCCATATATTATATGAAAAAGAAATATACTGTAATTCAACATTTTGCTGCCAGAAAAGGCAGCCAAATTTTTATATTGTTCCGGGAAGAAAATGATCTTTCTGCAATTTCCATTTACTCCTTCCTCACCAAGCCTAGGACTTTACTCTTTTGGAGATGGAAATGATATTGTAACATTTTCAGGGAATGAAGCTTTAAAATACAAAGAAGTCTGATTGCACAAACCACCATCTTCCCTCCCTTTTCTCAGTTGAGATCCATTGTTGTCTGCAGCTTCTCTGCTTTCAGTTTGGGCTTCTTGGTTACTACATCATCTGTTTCTCTGTCTTGTCTGACCCTTTACCACACTTTGGTATTCATTATAATAACATGTGGGCCAAAATGAGCTCACACTGATTAACATAGAGTGTGTAACTCCATAGGAATTTTATTATAATTGAGCAATAATTCTTGTATACCTACTTAAAAATTTTATCCAGAAAGCAAATTATAGTAGAATATTTCCCCAAGGCTCTTAATAACTATCTATTTTTAGGAATTCTCTCTCTATGATGGTACTCTAAACTAATTAGCTCAATAGTCTTGACAAGAAAAAGAATGAAAGCAGTAGAGCTTTTTAAAAAGTTATTTTTACTCCAAACCTGGGTTTCTTAGTAGCAGTGTTTTCCTAGTGTGCCGCTGAGGGCATCGCAATAATCAGAGTGGAATAGATAGGAAATGAAATTGAAAACCGACAATCTGCTAAGTACATACTTCTCCATTGTTTTACTGGGCCCCGACACACTTTATACATTCGGGTGCAGAAAGAATAAGCGTTAATTCTCCTATTCAGTGGGTCACTGTGGATTATTTTCTTGTTTGTTTTCTCCTGGACAGGTTGCAGAAGGGTGTAGTTATTCAAAGTGGATCTCAGGACAGAGAGGTAAAAAGGGAATTAATATGTCTTTGTTCCTATACAGATAATAGAAAGTGCTTTACACAGATCTTCTTACCCATGAATCAGTTAATATTGCCTCTTGTAAATGAGCAAACTGAGTCTTCAAGAGGATAATGCATCTCAACCCACTGTTAATAGTTTTTATCTGTTAAAATGCTACAATTCCAAACAGTGATTTATGAAACAGAAACTGTTTTCTTCTCCACTGCACCCAATCTTCAAATCACACCCCCAAGCATCCCCCAAAAGACACAAATGTGGGCATGTACACACTTAGTAAGTTGCAAACCTGCACGTCAAAGCTCAGGGAAACCTTCCACCCTGAAATGGAAATATAATTGAACATCCCAACGAGTAACCTAATACAGCAGTTTAGCTATCAATGTGATTCATCGATTTCTTCACCCTCTGTGGCTGGTGTTGTCTCTGTTATTCCTCACAGCTCCATCTAGCGACCCCCGCCTCTCTCACACCACCAGTTCCTTGACTGAGTTCTCATGACCACATGTAATAATATTCCTAGGGGTTCTAACATGTCATAAGTTAATCAGAGCAGGCCTGGCCTTGGGGAAAATGGCTTTGGGAACCCCCACCCTCACCCCTTCATGGTATGAACCCAGCTGATGACCAAACAGAACATTTGCTTTCTATATTCACTTTATTATTTTTCCTGCAGTCCAATGAACCCTTTTTTCCTAATTAGTTTTCTGTTGAGCAGTTTATCACCTTTGTCTTTTTCAAACTAAATAGATCAAATAACTCTAGATCGTTGTCAAGACAACAAAGTTAAATCATTTGGGGGAGAGGGTAAAAATAGCTCTAACTGAATCTCTACTGGGCTTTGGGGAAAACTAAAGTGTGTTCCTTTTTCTTTCAAATTGGCTGGCTGGCTTTATCCTTTCCTCCTGGCATGACAGTAAACTGCATTTTATTTTTTTTTTTAATCAACAGTGTGGCAAAGTTTAGGTAAAGCAGGGCAATCCTAGTCAGGTTTTTCCTCTCCTGGATGAAGACAAACAAAAACAGTATGTTTTGTCAATGTGGATTTCTCTCCACCAAGATGGTCACCAGCTCTGCTCTACATAAATGTTATTAAACTCCACATTAAACAGCCTGTCTGTGTGGATACTGAGCCCAGAAGTGCCTGACAGCTAATGAATAAACATGTAGTTTATTTCTAGCAAGGCTTTTTAAAGAATATTGTGCCTGAATACTTTTGGCAAAAAAGGCCCATTTATTTTGTTGAAGAAACATATATATGCTCAAGTGGAAACATAGGAAAACCAGGCACAGTGTCACTACAATTCCTGCGTGTATGAATAGGTGACTCTCGGATGATTTTGCCTGAAGAATGTCAGAGGGACTCAGCCCAGTTCAATTCAGAGAAGATGTTGCTGCTTCATTTCCAGGTGCAAACCCGCACTTGGGAGGCTGGTGTCACTTGTCCATCCCAGGCACTCCACAGAGTGTTTATCTCTTTTTCAAAACACAGGGATTTGTGAACACAATTCCAAGAGCTTTTTCCAAAGCACAGCCAGTTTAGTCCTTATTTGGAAACAGAAGCATGGATTAAAAAAAAAAATCTAACAAAGACAGCAGGTATACCCAACGTAGAGTTTGGAACTAGAACTTTTATTCTGTTTGTGTATGTGTGAATATCCTTCTTTTATATTTATAGGCTTCCATTGTTTTATGAAACGTATACATACCTAGGTTAAACCATTTACCATCTTCAAGCTTCACGGTGAAATAATAAAGGGTTACTTACTGCTTTTTCAACTCACAATTAATGAATTTATTATACACATTTTCAGGATTTATCTGGGACATCTGAGGCCATAGATAGCCAGGGATATTAGCACAGAAAATTACTTATTCTAAATGTACAGCACAAAGGTATACACTCAAATAGTATATATGGAAATAATGAAACATCAGGCAAGTGTGGTACAAACATGTATATACTATATGTGGAATTAAAACAAAAACAAAAATTAAAACAAAGGGTGCTTCTAGCCATACCACAGTGCCTCCTGGCTTAACCAAAGTAGGATGAACTACTTTTGAAACTACTACTTTAATGGATGGCTGAAACTTGCATCACCCAGTAAGTACAATGAAGCATTGAGAGCTGACTTCCTGTAATGCTCAGAGGAAGGCCAGGGCAGTCATGGTTGATGACTGTTCTGTGGACAACATCCTGGGCTCATCTTTGCATCATCACCTTGGCACTGGGACTGTGGTTAACAACTGGTCAGCCTGGACTGTGAGCCCCTTGATGAACTCTGTGCTTTAGGACAAAGCCATCATTCTACGGAGCAGTTTAGTGTGTCGTAATGAACTGAAAGAAGTCCGAAAGTAAAGGCAGAGAGATACAGGCGCTCTGCTGGAAAGCAAAGTCATTAAAAATAATGAGCAGTCTTTCACTTCCTTCTTTTTATTAACTTTCTGCAAAGGACAACCCGGCAGTTTATTTTTTAGCACAGTCTCTACTTTTATAATATCCGTTAGCAGATGGCTAAAACTTTTCCACAACGTGCTCCATAACGCTGCCCTGGAAACCACTCAGGACCCTCCCCTTTCCCCTTTTCCTCTGTGCATCTTAGAAATGGTCTTTGCAATAACTGCCTATAAGCTAAACAAAAATTTGCCATCTCCCCCCACCTCTTAAATATGCAGAGGTAGCATTTCAGGGGAGAGTTGAAAGCACAGGGAAGGGCAAAGAAAAAAAGACTTTAAATGTTCATCCTAAAGTACTCTTCATTCCAAAGCTCTCCCTCAAAATGCCCCTGCTATACTAATTCATGTCTAGGAATCTCTAGGAATGGTTTTGACACTTCATTGTTGGCACTGTTTTGCTATTCAAAATTCTGATAGGAGGAGAGAAGGCTGAATGAGCCGTATGGTTGGTAAAAAGCCAGAATTTTAGTCTTGAAGAGATTTCTAGAATGAATTATGAAACCAAGTGCTCTGAGTTAGTACTTTGTTCCCTTGGAGAACTGCTGCCTCAGTGCCAAATAGCAGAGCTGAACTCTGATCTTTTTCCCTGTAGTTAATAACTTAAGCCAAGCTTTTGATCAAAGGGAAGGAAACACAAGGGCTAAAAACCTAAGGAAATTGTCAGCTTGACCAACAGTCTCTGTGACCTGTGGATCCAAGCGACCCAGGCTCCTATCCATCAAAGAGTAAGAGATGAAGTAGACATTCGAGCAACTTATTTTATGTCAGGCATGTGTCGGTTACTTTATTTACACTATTTAATTTAATCCTCACACTAGCTTCAACAATTTGGCATCTTTATCCATGAGTGAGATATAGAAAGTCAGGATTTATTCATTTAGTCATTCATTCAACAATTATTTATTGAACAATATCAGTGTTCTAGGCATGGCACCACAGCTGGGGATACGATGATGAGGAAGACAAATGTCTCTCTTCACAGAGCTCACAGTATCATACAGATGATGACATCATGTACGTATTTATGAGCCTGATGAGTGTTACGGAAGGGCAGCTTTAGGTGCCAGAGCAGGTACAGAGAACAAAGAGATAACTTACTACACCATTCGCCACATAATTACTGGAAGCCCACAGGATAGACTAACTTCGAAGTCCACTGCAAACGTTTTGCTTGGGTAACGAAGTAGGCTTTCATGGAGATGTTCTGTATCTGTGTTAATACATGGACCTGTAGCTATTGAGCTTCATGTAACTGTGGAACTGAATTTTTAATTTTGATTAATTAAAATTTAATTTTAAGTGATAATGGGGTTCATGGCTACCATACTTTACAGCACAGTTATAGGTAATTCTCACATGGCCAGAAGTATTCTGAAATGTGCCCCCTCCACAATCAACTTGGGAGAGATTTGGGCATGAATCAGTCTAGGAAGCTCGAAGGAATTTGTTCCTGCTGTAGTCATATTGAGAATTAGAGGAGTCTTATATTTCTGTGTTGGCTCCAAGAAAGGTATAGATAGCTTTGAGAAACCAAGTCCAGGCCTGGCCCATGTGGCTCAGTTGGTTGGAGTGTTGTCCTGTAAACTGAAGCATCACAGGTTCCATTCCCAGTCAGGGCACACACCTGGGTTGCAGGCGTGGTCCCCAGCTGGGGGCACCTGCAAGAGGCAACAAATCAATATCTCTCTCTCACATTGATCTTTCTCTCCCCTTCTCTGTGCCTTCTGTCTAAAATCAATAAGCATGTCCTGAGGTGAGAAGAGAGAAGGAAGGAAGGAAGGAAGGAAGGAAGGAAGGAAGGAAGGAAGGAAGGAAGTCAGTCCAATTCAGACTCTGATTAAACTCATCCACAAACAGACCTGGATTAGCTCTTAAACCAAACTATTCTACTAGGGTTACTCGATATAGATAAGAGCAGAATTCCAACTTTCCTTGTAACTCCTCATATGTGACGGGTCCCAAACCCTGCTATAATCTCAGAGCAAGAGATGGAAGGGCAGATTAACCTCTGGTTATGTCAGTTACTTAAAGAGGAAGAGAATTCCAAGGGGATCCCCAGCTCCCAAAGGCAGAGCAGTGGCTACAGAAAACACCACACTCATGCCCATGCAGACGCGCACACACACACGCGCGCGCACACACACGCGCGTGCACGCGGGTGCGGGCGTATACACATAAATAAATTTGGGTGTTGATGTCTCTATTAGACTTGATGACTAATATGTGCTTGACACAGTTATTTTGTTAAGATTCCTAATCAGGGAATGAAGTAAAAGAGAGGGTGTTTTAAGCCTCAATAGAAATGGAGCTGAAATTACTTTAGATCCTTTGCCAAAGCACCTGACTTATTAACTGATCTTATTTAAAATAAGGAAATGCTACCTGCCAAGCAATAAATAAAATTAGTCCTGTCAGAGTTTAAAAAAATTATTCACGATAAAATTTACTACATTGCTGCTGACTTAAGCTCGCATATTTGTAGGTCTCTAACCTCAGAGACATACTCTTTCAGCTCCAGACTATTAACACCACACAGTCAGATATACTTTACATTTCCTCTTGGATAAGCTTTGGGTCTCTCTGTCTCTACTTGGACCTACTAGATGCTACCTCCTTAGCCAGCCATTTGACCTCATATCCTCCAACTATAAGATGATGCACATGTTTCTGACGTTACTGCCCACTATTACTCACTCAGCCATTACTGACAGACCACTGCCTCCGTGCCGGCCATGGGGCCTGGCAGACACCTCAGGAAGCAATGGGAATCAGAGTCACAGTGATCTCTCTCTTATCCTCTTTTAAGGATAGGAAAGGAATCAGACTATTAAAAATATGATACGTATCGTATTTTAGTATGCTAGCTAGTTGCCAATTATCCCCTCAAAAATTGGTCTTATGCAAGCACTATTCAAAAGAAAATTGGCTTGGGGCATGACTGACCTCAGATCATTTCATGAGATAATAGTAATAAAAGCTTCCATATTTAAAAGCCTATGATGTGCTAAGATATTTATTACACACAGTCATTGTTATATTCAGTTTTCACAACAAGCAATAAAATATAAGCAATAATTCCTGTTTTTCAAGTGAAGAAACACAATAACCTCTGTGAGCCGAAACAGCTAGTCTAAGATCGTACAGTTTGGAAGTCACAAACCCATCTAACTGCTATAGTCCGTGTTATTTCCATTTCACCACTCTCTCTCTTCCACCACTTTCTCTTTCCGTGAGTAAGTTCCCTTGGAGGAGAGAGAGAGGGAGAGAGAGGGAGAAGAAGAGAGAGAAGGAGAGGGAGAGGGAGGGGGAGAAGGGGGGAAGAGAGAGAGAGGGGTGAGAACAAGAGGGAGGAAGAATGCCGAGTTGTCTAACTTTACCAGGTTAGTAGAAAGTGATAAAATGTTTGCCTTTCAATATATGTTCTCTTACCTTTGCTTAGTACAATGCTAAGAACAAATGAGGTGTTTATTGAATAAAATTAATTTTTAAAAATCTGTTCTCAAAATATTCATTAGAAATCTAGTTTTGAGTGGGTATTGTGTGCAAACATTGTGTAAGTGCTGGAATACTGGTAAAAATAAGAAAGAAACGTTTCTTGCCTTTGAGGGCTCATATTTTAGTAGAGAATATGCAATGAACACTGCAAGTCCAGGGGGTGCTGACAGGTCAAAAGAGAGCAGAACAGAGGGATGTGCTCTGGCGCTCTAGAGCCTGAGAGATCAGGAAGTACTCGCCGGGGAGATGGCATTTGACTGAAGAGAAAAATGCTAACAAGGAAGCGTCTAGATCTGAGAGGAGAGTGTGCCAAGCAAAGGAAACATCACGTTGCACAGGCAGTCGCGAAATCGAAGATGCTTCTTGCAGTTTAGTTTTGACCATTTACTGAGACCGGAAGATTTGGGATGAGCAAATTGTGTGAGGGGAAATCAAGAGTTATATTTAGTTTCCAAAAGGCATTTCTATGACACTTACTTTTACCAGGTAGACTTGAAATAAAATATCTTAATTCTGGTAATTTCATATAAAGATTTTATACATTTAGTGAACCCATCAACTATTTTAATTTTGAAACAAAAATACAATAAAGGTGTATAATTTTTTTCTTTTAAAATTAGCTCTAGTTTACTAATTTTAATCGAGGAAAATAGAAATCTTTGGAAATGTTATTTTTAGTTTTTCAGACTCTCTAGACTATTCTTTAACTACTCAATTATATACCTGAGCATATATTTTTTAAAAATTTGTGTTCAATCAAAAATTCAGTTTTCTGTTGGATCTACTCAAAAAGGTACATAAAAAGTCATAACAGAATTCCCCACCCCCCCATGCGCCTATGGTCCTTGGGTTTGGGGCAGATTATGAATTAGTAAAATCTTTCCTTTAAAAATGTAATGACTTATAAAGTCAGTTCTGGAAGAAACAATACAGTTATGTTATTATAGTGCAACAACGACTACGAAGGTGGTGAGAAGAATCAGCTTTCCTTCATGGAGAAAGGAGTCAAATCTCTTAACCTGCTTTCAGAAGAAAACTGGAGAGTTATCAGTGGGGAAAGGGAGGGTGAGAATAGGGCAGGGAAAGGTACAGGGGATAAGAAGCATAAATGGCAGGTACAAAATAGACAGGAGGAGGTTAAGAATAGTATAGGAAGGGACAAGCCAAAGAACTTACATGTACAACCCATGGACATGAACTAAGTGGGGGAATGGTGGTGGGAGTGGGGGCTGCAGGGTGGAGGGAAATAAAGGGGAGAAAAAAATTGGCACAACTATAATAGTATAATCAAGAAAATATGCTTTTAAAAAAGAGTTTCTTTAGCAGGCAAATTTTAGGGCAGTGGGAAGGGCATTCTGGGCTAACACAGGCACAAAAGCTTGGTTTATTATTATTATTATTATTATGATTAGAACATAATCTGCCATATGACTGGACAATTTCATATTCTCCAGGTATATGTACCTTAAGAAAAAAAAATCATTTGAATACCTTGGCATCTGATCCACTTGCTTTGTTGAGTTTCATCGAAGTACTTTTGCTCTTCTAGTTTTAGGATGACTTCATAACATTAGAAATACAGCAGAGTTTTAAAGTGGCATTAACTTTTAAAGTCATTATTTACTACCTTAAAACTGTTCCAAAAAAATTATTTGACAATTATGAACTTAATTGTCTACATATTTGGAGAGATACTCATTTGTTAGAATTCTGAAATTTATATAGGCAGAACAACTGGCAAGTGACCGTAGTTTTTGTTCTTTAATTAGATATTTTAGTAGTATGCAGTGCTATCCTCCCTAAATATATCATCTTAATAGGAATGCCTTGTCATTGTAACTTTTCATGTCCTTGGAGATTCTTATAAGCTAAAAGCACATTCAAACATAATTTGAATATAAAGTATATCTTAACTAGTTTTTTAACCTAGTAATTTAATGTCCATAAGTTACTGGGAATACTGATCTTATTTAAAGATAATTATAAAATCTAAATAATTAAAAAATGTGAAGTCTGTGTGACTTGGTCAGTTTCTGCTGACTAGTAATTATAATAATTAAAAATATATCTTTGATAATAACAGCGGTCTAGATAAATTCTAATTAACCTCCTATAGTTAGATTTAGTTGCTAGTCATTGTTTATAGAGTTGAATGATTTCTCATCATTATCCTAATTGTAAAAGCAGTAGAGTATGCAAATTGCTAGAAAAATTTCCTACTGACAAGCTATGTCTATGAAACATCAAGTGAGATAATATATTCTTTTATATCATTAATCAGTTGATTAAACTCTCCTAAAATGTAAGCTCTCAGGGCTGACCCCACTTTTCAAGCCTCTAAAGAACCATTTACATTGTCAATAATGTAGCCAAGACAACAAATGCATTTTCTCTTTATTTCCTTTTAAAAGCCTGGAGGCTTTTGGTTATCCTTGCAAAGACCTCAGATTATAGCCCATCTATAATACTATTTATAATAATATCATTAGAATCCCAAATCAAAACCTGGGATGGTTGCACTGCTCAGTATGCAATGCAATAAAAGATGAGTTTTCCAGATTGTAGTTCTGAGGAAGAAAACCTATTGGAAAAGAAAAGAGGGAAGGATTTCAAGGATTGTTTGTTTTTCTTTTTTAACTTGGCTTTTCTACACTCCTTTTTCTAAGATGCCATTTGTACATACAAATCACTTGAGTTTATTTTTAAAACCCACACAGAGAGATATTGTTTTGTTGTGGTTAAATCCTAGTCAGTAGAAGCTCAGGGCTTCCCATTGTGAAAGGAAATGAAGGCTGGCTGGGTCTTTAAGAGGCCTCAGCATACATGTGGCTCCTTTCATCTCAGGCTTGTAATTGTTGTGATTCAGCCCGGAGCTTATTTCCAAAGGTAGCCTACTAAAAAAATCCTCCAGTACCTAACCCAAGGTACATTAAAGACGGCTAGTGCCACAGGCGAAGCAAAGTTTGCATTTATATTAATGAGCAAAAGGACAAAGGCACTTTTCTTTGTCATCTGAAGCTCCTTTAGTTGTACCAATACGCTGCATTGCTGACATCATCCTAACACTAAAAGATCCAAGGCACTTTGATGAAATGCAACCAAACATCAAGACGGATCAATGACATGGGGTTAATATCCGAAATATATAAAGAACTCATACAACTCAACACCAAACAAACAGTCCAATTAAAAAATGGGCAGAGGACCTGAACAGAAGCTTCTCCCAAGAAGACATACAAATGGCCAACAGCCATTTATCTGAAAAGACACTCAACTTAACTGGCTATTAGGGAAATGCAAATCAAAACTACAATAACATACACTGCCTCACAACTGTTAGAATGGCCATTATCAACAAGTAAGTAAAAACAAGCGTTTGAGAGTTTGCGTAGAAAAAGGAACCCTCATTCACTGCTGGTGGGAACGTAAACTGGTACAGACTATAGAAAACAATATGGAGGTCCCTAAACATTAAGAATAGAATTACTGTATGACCCAGCAAATCCTGTTCTGGGCATCTACCTGAAAAATTTGAAAATATTTATTAGCAAAAACATATGTACTCCTATGTTCATTGCAGCATTATTTACAGTGGCCAAGACATGGAAACAACCAAAGTGTCCTTCAACAGATGATTGGATAAAGAAGTTGTGGTACACATATACAAGGGAATACTACTCAGAAAAGATGCCATTAAAAAAAAGATGAAATACTGCCATTTCCAACAACATGGATGGGCCCTGAGAATATCATGCTAAGTGAAGTAAGTCAGACACACATGATTAAGAACCACATGATTTCACTTACATGTGGGATATAAAAGCGAAAGCAACAAATGAACCAACAAGAAAAACAAACAAAACCCCAAAGAGAAGAACAACAGTATGGCAGTTACCAGAGGGTGGGGGGGTGGGGGGATAGGAAAGGGTAAAGGGGGTCAAATATATGAGGACAGAAGATGATTTGACTTTAGGTGGTAAATTCACAGTGCAATATACAGATCATGTACCATAGAAATGTACACTTGAAACCTGTATGATCCTACTAACCAATGTCAACCCAATAAATTTAATAAAAAGGGAAAATATGTATAGTAATAATAATAAAGGATGGGGGAAAGGGTTGGGGAGAGTCGGGGAAGGGTACAGGAAAATAAGTGGTGATGGAAGGAGATGACACAGGGTGTGAACACACAAGGTAGTATGCAGAGATGTGTCATAGAATGTGCATCTGAAACCTGCATAACTTTGTTAACTAGTGTCACTCCAATTTAAAAAAAGATGGATCAGATCCCAAGTCTTCCGAATGAATTTTTTTTTTCCTTTTAAAGTGTATATATACCCGGAGAATGTTAAACTCCCCGGTCATGGGACAGACTATGTTCTTTCAGTGGCTTCTGTCTGTGTGCCTATGTTGGTCCAGGATGCCCTTCCTGAGGCTCTAACATTTGCCTGCTAAGGAAATGTTTTTTCTTGTAAGACTAGACTGAGTCTCCTCCAACTTGATTCCCTTCACTCCAGAGGGTACAGGATTGTCTTCCTTCCTATTACCCTTGTAGTATTTGTTACAGTGTAACGGTGCTGTTTAGCAACGTGGCCTTCAGATTAGATTAGACTGTGAATTCCAGGAGGGCAGAGACATTCCTGTCATGTCTACATCCTTTGTGCACAGCATGTTGTGGACCTGAATCAGTATATGATGCATTGAGGAGTCATGGTCTGACTATGCATCCTAATTTAAGTTCAGAAAACTGGATCCAGTGATGCTGGTTCTGATGTCTTCTGATGATGATACATTTTTTGCACTTAACACTACCAAGTGAGTACAGACTTGTCTCAGATGCAGAGGGTTCTCAGAAACAGAAGAGTAAAGTAATAACTAAAAAAAATGAAGTGGGAAAGGAGGGAGGGAATAATATATCAAAAAAGACAGTAATGTGAAAAATTTTAATGAACTATTAGCTTTTATACTCTCACTTTTAGAACATTTCATGAGGATAAAATTTCCCTGTACATCTTTGTCCCTTCATTCACTGAATCTTCAAATTGCCTAGAAAATGATTAAAGTCTTTGGGCTATTTGGAAGAGATTATTTCATCTTTCTTTGTAGAAATATATTTTAAAAACCTATGTGGGACACTTCTACCCTGGCACCATGGTCTCTCTATGCCTACAATTACATGTAATTAAACATATTTAACAACTGGATAAATACTTAATATAAAAATCAACTGATAAATAAAAAAATTAGACCCTCTTACTTTCTGAATAAACTAAGATATAGATAACACAGACTTGCTTACCAAGTGATAGAAGTTGTAGTACCCATAGTTCATCAAAATAATAGTTTCAAGCCATTTATTAAAATTTGAGAATTATTCATGTGCTCTTTTGTTTGATACTATTGTTATTAATTAAAAGATGACCCTATCTGACATAAGAAACAATTTCTCTTAATCAAATTGATGGTACATATTAGGTCTGCATTGGTACTTTGTTGCTGCCAACAAAAGGTCTGGCACCTTGGTTTGCACTTCTACCCCACCAGCAACACTGTTATCACTGTCACCTGCCACGTCACATGCCTTACCCCCTCCTGACTGCTGGGCCATATCACAGCAGGAGAGGCCACTGCAGATTCTCTGTTCCTCTTCATCTCATCCACTCTGCAGCTACTGTGGGTCACCCTCACCCACTATCCCCAGGCCCCATTATGCATCTCATTAGGTAATATGTGGGTTCAGTAGTTTAAATAATTTATCCTTTAGCATAGAAGCCCTATATTTCAATATTTTAATGGCCAGTATTTATAGTAGTACTTACCAGCTGAATTCTAGCCTGCCTAGGATATTCTAGTCTTTATAGATCACTGGACTAGAAAACGAAAGTTGATTCCCTTAAATGAGCCAATCATCTAGAGCTTGAATCATAATTTCTAGAAACTTGGCTTTGACAATGGTGAACATGAAGTGAAAAGGTGAAATAGATAAGTATTCATGCTATCCAATTTTCGTGAATAAAATAAAAGTGATCATTTAGTGCAAATCAAGCATGGGACATATTTTATTCAATCCTCGTAGCAACTCTGTCTTGAAGTATTATTATCATTATATTATAGGTGGTAAGTTGAAGGGCAGAGAAGTTAGCCAAAGTATCCCAGGGCCAACGCTCTGAAGCGGAAGACGGAATTCAAATCCTCATGATGGGTCTCAGAGTCTGAACTTGTAACCACCATGTTATATATTCTCTTCCTATTAAGTAAATGATTATAATTCCTCTAAATGATGAGTCTTGGGTAGTAAGATGAATAGAACTTTGGTTTGATTTATTATTTCATCACTTACTAGTTGAACCTTTAGCAAAATTATTTTATCACTGTAAACTTCCCTTTGCTCATCTCTAAACTGGAAAGAGTAAAACCTTCATTGGAACATTGTTATAAGACCTAAATAATAAAAATAAAATGATTACTGTTGTACCTGGAACATATTAAGTCTTTGATGAACATTAGTTGTGCACTTTAAAATGCCTCTCATTAGTGCCATGAGGGTAATGACCATATCTGGTTGACTGTCATAATTATAATAATCATACTTGCTAACTATGACATATGTAACCCTCATAACTGGCAGGCATGTTTTCAGCCTTTTATTTATATTAATTCATGCAATCCTCTCAACTACTTTCAATATACATGAGATTGGTATTATTATTACCCTCATTTTATAGGTAAGGAAGGAGGAGCAAATCAGGTAACTTGCTCGAGGTCATTCCTGGAGATGAAATGGTAGAACCTAGGTTTTCTCTCAGGCAGCCTGGCTCCAGAGTTAGTGCTCTAGCTACTTTGTGCATTCTTGGCACTTACTAGGGTTTCAATAAATACTTGTAGAGGAATATATAATTCCTTTAACTCCACAGTTATTATTTCTTTTGTTAGTTTTAAACCTTCTGATCTCTAAGAAATGTGAAACCTGCTAGTAGACTGTTATAATTCTTTCACTTGAATATTTATGAATTTGTTTACTGGTGCTACAAAGATAACATATTTTGGTAGGAGAAAGAAAATTACAAACAACAAAAATGACTGCGGAAAAGACCCAATTAAGAAGCTATACTGAACACAAGACTCCAAATTTGGGCTCCAATCTCATTAGCCTCCTGAGAATCTAATACGTATTTTGCATCCAGGGTCAGAAACAATCTGTTTAATTGAAAAAACAAAAGAACCATGTCCAGTTTTATAGGCTGGAATCAAATGCAAAAATAGTATTTATTTCTAGAAATTTGCAAAAGTTTTCATTAAATGGATAAAACACAAATCAGAACCTAATTCAACTGTGATTCATCTTTTGTTCTAGATTGTCTCAAGGAGGCCTAAAGTATAATCAATAACTTTAAAAACTTAGACTCTTTAAAAATAAAATCCTCTTTGATTAAAAAATATTTCGAGTACTTCATCTCAGGTGTCCTGCAATTTACAGTCAGCTTTGAGTGTTCATATGTCATTGTACAAGTAGGCAATCTGAAAACTGTTAGACACAAATACAAATAAACTTTGTTCTTCTTAAAAATTAAAAAATTGTTTAATCCTATTGTTTAATCGCTATTATTTCTTTTGAGGTTTTATAGTAAAAGTGTAAGTTCAAAGCAAACTTCTAAATATCTTCAATGATTTTTTTTATAAGAGAAAGTTTATTTAAAAAGTCATAGAGATAGAAAATGTAAGCCAGCTGGGCTGCATGGGCTCAGGAAGTAAGTTGCAGAGGCAAAAGAAGGACCCCTGGAGCTTAGGAGAAAGGAAGACAAAGGTAACCCACCTGGAGAGAGGATGAGAGGGAAAGGGAGGGTGTGGGCAGACTCCAGAGAGTGGGTGCCTGGGTAAGAAGGGGCAGAGATATAGGCATGCTCCACGAAGGGAGAGCATGCTCTTCAATGATTTTTAAGAGATAAAGCTTCCCTGGTTAGATTTATTTACTCTCCTTTATTGATATCAGTGAAATAATATTGATTCACATGCACTGCGTTGAGAAACCATGAACCTGACAAATGGAAATGGGTTTAAGTATATTATCCTGCAGTGTGGTAAGAATTCCTTTGAGATCTGAGAGGTTGCCTACTGAACCAAAGTCACATAAGTAGTCATTTCTTAAGCTAAAAGTCATCTCAAGGTCATCTCAGTCCAATGCCTGAAATATTAGCTGCTACACAAACAGCTACCTACCAAACTATCCAAAAGCTGTTTTATGGGAAACAGGAGTATAGGGTAAATGGAGTCAATCAGGCTCCATTACCCAGATGCCTGGGCAACTAAGACAAGCTGTATGCCCATAGCCTTGAACCTGGACCTGATAAGCAGTATTCCCGTGGCCTTGAAAATGGGTCCACGAGTGCAGAATCACGCTTTGTTATATAATATCTTGGCACCCTGCCGGCTTTGTATACATTTAGTATATATGGGAGTTGGGACTCCCTGCCAGTGCCACACATGGTTTGCAGTGTGCGTGGATCGCCCCACCCTTGAATAAAGGCATGTCAGGTATCCCCAAGGCTCTGTGAGTTGCCTTCCAACTGTCCGAATCCCGAGTGAGCCTGCCTGGCCTTGAAAGACTGCAAGGCAGGGAGGCTCTGAAGACTGTCAAGCCTTAATACTAATAACTTGGAAGCTAGTGCACATCAAATTTTAAAGCAAAAGTTCTTCAGGAGAGATATAGGAAGTATTTGTTCTTTAGGTCTAATTTTGAATTCTTGGGTGAAGAATACCATCTTGGACTTGCTTCAGAGTTAACAAATGAGGAACCAAGTACAACCTACTCTGAACTTAAGAAATACTCTCAAGTGGGAAATTCAGAAGTTTTTTGGAAAGACCGTAAGTCATAAAATGGTAAGATCATTGGTTCTAAAGTAAAACAGTCCTGAGGTGAGTCCTGCCTCCATCTTTATTGAATCTTTTCTCAAAGGCCCTCACCTTTAAAGGGCTGTCATAAAGACTAAAGGAAGCAACACATGGAAAGTGCTTCACACAGTGCCTGGCAAAAAAACCCTCTGCCCACACCTTCCATGTGCCAGCTGTCTGATATTGGGCAGTTCACTCATTTTGCTCTGCTTCAATTTTAATTCCTCTGTAAAAATAGGAAATATAACACAAATTTGGAAAGTTTGTTATGAGAATTAGGAAACGTGCAAAATTTCAGACATTTAGAAAGTACTTAAATGATAATTGTGATTAGTATTAAGTCTCAGCTCTGCCACGTGTGTTGGATATGGTATACAATGTGTTATGTTTAAATTTTACAATGTTTAAAAGAGCTGTTGGCAAGGCTAAAGTGCAACAGAGATTAAATAACTTACACCTCAATGATGTTGATATATATGAAGTGAGGAAAATAGTTAAATAAATCTCATAATTTTAGCTTAAATTTGTTCAGATGCAATCAAACTGCAGTCCCTGACTAAAGCTATTTTTAAAGGTTGGTCTGGCAGTGATTTCTTTAAAAGTATCTTCAGAAATTCCACATCACAGAAGAGACACAAACTCCTTTTGGGTTCTGAGTTAGTTCAGCAGAACACCTTATGATTTGAAAAGTAATTTTCCTGTTTGTATAATCTGAATGTGCCCTTCGCCTTTTTGAAGAGCTATGGTCAATATTACAATAATTCATGTTTTTGTCCCCATAAAGTGGGATTTCTTGAAGTCTTTCTTGTATTTTCTTGGTTTTACTACTAATCAATACTCTTTGGCAATGAGCACCATCTGAGCATGAGAAACTATTTTTAAAAGCTTGCTATTTTGTTAAAGACTCTAGGAAAAATATTAAAAATTTGACTTCTAGATGTATAGTTTACCTATGTTCTTCCAAAACAGAAGCAAAGAAGATGTGTACGCGAACTGCAAGTTGGTATGGTTTCATTGCCGGTCCCTATGCAGACACAAGAGAGCCACAGCAGATCCAGACCCTTCGCGTCCATCAAAGAAGAGTGTTTCCAATGCCCAGAGTCCCTACGTCCCCTTGGATCGGGGATTCACCGATGGGATTCAGTCACATGCTCATTCTTGAATTTGTGCTAAAGGGATGGACTTTGCTCATTGGTTTAGGCCTAGGTTACAACTCCATTCTTACAACTGGGCAATAGAGTCCGTCAAACCATGTGGTCAGAGAGTGGGAAAGAGTTGGATCTCTAAACCAAAATCAAGAGTGACTGTCAGCCGAAGAGAAAGGGCCCCAGAATGGCCAACAGTCAATGCCTATCATTGGGAATTCACACTATTGACAAAAGCCATTCAAGTTTCTCTCCTGTGACTACTTTCTGAGGACAGGGTTCCATCACAGCCCCTGACATGCAGAAGGTGTTCAAACAGGGCATTTACAGGCTTCGTTACGTTTTGATTTCTTCTCAACACAGCAGCTCAAGTGATCTTGTGAGCGTATAAGTTATACCATGTGAATCTCAGTGTCTTTCCAGTTCATGCCAAGTACAAGTCAAAGTTATTGCGAATGACACAAAGGGCCCTTCACAGTCAGGTCACCCCATTACCTCTCTGTCCTCATCACCTGCTATCTTTTTATTCTGCACTCTGCTCCAGCCTGGCTGGCCTCCTCACTGCTCCTCCAAAATGCCAGGCCTGCTGCAGGCGTTCTTCTGCAGCGAGCTCTCTTCTCTCAGACAGGCACGAGACTCACTCCCTCTTCTCCCTTAGGTAACTAATTTCCTTCCATACGCCTTTCTCTGGTCAACCTATCTCTGTTGTATCCACTCCATGAACCCTTCTTCTCTGTCCCTGCTTGATTTTTCACTATAGCCTTTATCACCATCTAAAATACTTATGTAATTTATTCTTTTCTTTTTCTTTTTCTTGTTCCCATTACTAGATTAAAGGTTCTGTGAGGTTTTGGATCTTTTACTTCATGACTCTATTCTGGGCACCAGAATTATGTTCGGCTCGAATGGATGTTCAAAACATTTACTGAATGAATGGATGTTTCCCTGCTTTTATTCACCCTACAGGCCTTAGGGTAAGCAATGTTTCTTGGTGTTCATGCCCACAGGACAGTGAGGCACTACTATTCCCTATTCCATTAGCACTTTTGCCATCACTGTGGGCTCCATAATGTAGGTGCTGTTAGCCTCAACTTACTCTTATGTTTAGCAGAGAAGATGCTCTGTAAATAAGCAACATTAATTAAGCAAATGACCAATGTCCTGAGTATATCACTTAACAGTGATTGTTCATAAAGATTTCAGGAAATCTTCCATTGTATCAAATTGTCAGTTATTCCAGAGAGAAAAATAGGTATTTTGATTATGTCATTTTGGGAAGTTTTTGTTTTGTTTTTGTTTTTTGTTATCATATCACTCCACTCATGAGAAGTTAGGGGTTTACCCTGATGGATGAGCCTACTGCAAGTCAAACCAAAGACTCCAACTTTCTTCAGCTATCCATGTTTTCTATCTTTCTTTTCATGCCCTCACCTCAACACATGCACACGCACAACCTGAGACAGTTTATCATCTACCACAGCATATTATAGCAATATATTCATTAATTAATACGAACATACCGGCAGAAATGTTCAAGACTTCTGAGTACCTGCTTCTTTTGCAAAATGTTCTATGGAGTGGAGTTAGAGGCAGAAACCTCATCTAACACTGGAGAGAATGGGAGGGAGGAGAGAGAGGCCCAGAGGAGATGCAGCTACACAGACCCTCAGGGCCTCACTTTGGCCCGGTACCCCAGGCTGGCCTCCAGCATGACTCAATTTGTAGCCCCCTCAGAAGACTTGGCGAGCATTACTTCCTGCCCCAGTCAGACTTGGCTCAACAATTGGAACAGGCCAAAGCCTGCTAAAGGGCCCATTAGTCGATTCAGCAGGCTGGAGCTGGGGGAAGGGAAAGGAAACAGGCAAGAACTGAAACCTGTTAAAACAACATTAATTCCCCATATGTGTCATCCTTTATCAGCAGAGCACACATGGAAGACTTGTGAAAGATTTGGAATTCTAAAAAGGATTTTCTGTGCTGGACACTCTTTCATGCCCAATAGAAGATGCAGATCATATTGTATTTCTAATAATCATGAATCTGCAGCTGTTAGAACATCAAAACTCCCCACAAAAGAGACCTGAAATAGCCTGACACTATTGTGGTCCATTGGTCTAGTCCACAAAGACCGTATGAGCAGTGTGAAGATATTATGTGTCTATTTGTGTATTTGACTAACTTGTAGTGGAGAAATACATTTATAAATATCAAAGAAATTAGAACAAAAGCCAGATACATATGGAATCACACTGAGAAGCACAAGTAGGTAGTTCCAAACACCAGCGTCCAATACTATTTTTAAGAGTGTTTAGGTAAATATTGATTTATTTTTAAGTGGCAACACTACATACCTAGAATATTGTGAAACTTCTTGATTCTGGGTAATAATAATAACAATACAACTGATA
Source organism: Mormoops blainvillei (assembly GCA_004026545.1). Taxonomy (NCBI): domain Eukaryota; kingdom Metazoa; phylum Chordata; class Mammalia; order Chiroptera; family Mormoopidae; genus Mormoops; species Mormoops blainvillei. Next base: position 368,829 of record PVJD01000509.1, on the reverse strand, counting down.
CTGAGTGCTCACTACAGGCCAAACAAGGCATTTTAAAATGCTTAGATAGCTCGTTTAATCTTCATAACAGATAAACTCACTTGCCTGGTTCCTGAGAAGCCCGCTCTCTCACTACACTTCTCAGGGAGTAATAGCCATTTGGGAGCACCTAGGTTTCCTTCCTAAATTTCCATTCTCTGATGACTTGTTACTCTTAGTCATCCTTGGCCTTGGCTCTCAGTTGTACTTCAGATTATGACATTTGTTCTATCTGCCTGTTGGATCCTCCTATCATACAAGAAAAGTGACTTTGCTTTATACTTCAGTGTGGTTTCTCTCTCCTAACAGGTCTGGGATTTGCTTTTCTGTACAAACTGAGGATTGGCCCTGATTTTTATTTCATGCTGTTTTGCAGTTGGCATAAAACAGTCTGGATGCCTAGAACCAATTTGAATATTGACAATTCCATAAACAAGTGCACCGTATGCTAGAGTATATAAGGTCTTGGAGATACATTTTCCGCCCATGGACTGTGACCAAGATTGCCTATCTACAGAAACATTCCAAGCGAAGACTTCTCCAGATGATTGAATATATCCTTAGACTCTTCTCAGATCTTCTTAGAAAGTTATAATTTTGCACCAGGTATTTGCAACACACAACTTGGCAAATGTTATCCTTGGGCTCTTTAGCCTTATTTAAATAAGGCTGGAGACTCTTTCAGGCGGTGCTGCCCGATATCCTGAACCAGCAACTGAGCTGTTGGAAGAGATTGAGCACCCACCCTCATCAGCCTCCTTCAAGTCTCGGTCACGATTTCAGGAGCCGCACGCAAGACAATGAGCTGCTAAAGGGAGGAGGGGTGTCTCACTCCTTGCCCTCTATCTAGACTTAGCTAAAAATCTTAGAAAGACAATTAGGATTTTGCCTTGGAAATTAATTCAACAAATGCTCATTAAGTCTAAATTACATTGTTAGTAGTGTGATAGGCTGTGGAACTATAAGAGCAAATAATAATAACGCTAATAATAATCGTTAAGCTCTTCGCTAAGCACTGGAGATTTATGTATTTCACTTGATCCTCACAACATTATGATAATTACACTATAAATATCCTATCATCTCGTCTTATAATGAGGAAACGGAAGCACAGGAAAGTAACTTGTTCAAAGTCACTCAGCTAATAGGTATTGTACAGAAGCTGGATTCTAATTCTGACTTCCGTCTAAATTCAGGGTCCTCACTTTGATCACCCCAAACACAAACATTTATAGAGCAGAGGTCAGGCAGGTGTGCAAACAATTTTAATACTACTTACTTTTGACCCATAAATTTTTTTAGAAACTGCTCTTTCGTAGGTATTCTTCCGCCCCATCAGTGTGGGTGGGGCTAGAGGGCGCCGCCCCACAACGCCCAGAGCTCAGCCAGCCTGGTCTGGGAGCACCACACTGAGAAATGTCGGAGGCGCTCGCGCTCCTCCTAGGCTGTTACACAGCAGAACTAGGAGAAACATCTGATGTGTGACTGTGTGACCTTGAATTCGTTATAAGTCCTGATGACGAGAGCCACAAAGTAAAAGAAACCATGGCTATTTGTTTCAGCAAATGCTGAAAAGTAGAGGTAAAAGGCAAAAAAACCCTATCATTTTTCCTCCCATCAGTGTTTTAGCATTAGGGGTTCACAACAGAGTGTGATCTTGATTTCTAAAGTTCTACCTAAGGCACAGGTGGCTATCAACCACTGGGAATACTGTCCTTCAGTGGCAATGTTTTTATTCCTTTTCGTTATTGGATCTGTTGGCTAGTGTGGACATTAAAAAAGGGGGGTCCTATAATAAAACTGACAAGTTTAGTGACAGAAAGTAACCTCACAGGTGATTTGATAATAAATTCCTAATGGGGAAAGGCATGGTGGGTGGCCATGCCCAGGCCTATAACTTTTTAGTAAAAGGTTTAACTTTGCCTTAAGCAAGCCCTATTCATCGATCTCGTGCATCAGGTTTAACAGACCTTTGAAATGTCAGGGTACTCCACTTTCCAGACCCCTTAAAGACAAAACCACACTCGAGGGAGCATCTGAGATCTTGCTTCCCGGCATTGTCATCAGGTTGCCTCAAATAAACTCAGTTTCGCTCTTATAACAATTCTCTACAGGTTTGGATATTTTTACATCAACGCTAGAAAGTTAAAGGCAAGAATCATGCCCAGATAATAAAGAGCTTTGTAGGCCACGTTAAAAAGTCTAGACTTTCTATTTTATATTATTCCATCTCAAATGCGCCAAGCCCTAATGGTTTCTTCCAAGACCTAGCCACACACGTACACTAACATTTGATAAAGACTCTCTCCTTGACCAAACTTGAATCAGGACCCTCTGAGTCCCTTTTGACTAGCCCCGGACTTGGGCTCTGTCCTTGGGCTTCTGTTAGGTTTATGACAAGAATCCTGCTGAGCCTGTTTAATTAAAAAAAAAAAAAATCAGATCCTTGACATTCTATCACTCTGACCTACCTTCAGCAAAAATCCTGTCAAGTCAGGTTAGCCAGAACCCCCTTAGACTTGACATTTCCTTTTAGTAATTTTCCTTTCACTGTCCCTCTCCTTGATCCTTGGTTACAAACCTCCACTTGCCTGTCCTTGTTTGTATTCAGAGTTGAGCTCCATCTCTCTTCTCTACTGCAAAACCCCTGCTGAGGTAGTTCGTCCTGAAAAAAGTCTCCTTTACCATCTTTAACAAATGTCATGAAAAATTTTTAACACTTTTTTTCCTTTCTCTTTTTAAAATTAATCTTGGGGGGAGAGAGAGAGATTTGTTTTTCCACTTATTTATGCTTTCATTGTTTGCTTCTTCTGTGTGCCCTGACCTGGGATCGAACCCACAACCTCGGTGTATTAGGACAATGTTATAATCAGCTGAGCTACTCAGCCAGGGCAAAATTGTAACAATATTTAATGCCTTTTCTCCCTGTTTCATTAAAAGTATCTTTTTAAGTAAGCTGATTTGTATGGATTTTTGATTAATCACAACAGATGTGCCATGTGTTTCTGCAGAATCTTAAACATCGTGCCATTAACTTTTCAAGTGTTCACAAAATAAATAAATAAAAAGAAGATGACTTTTAAAAATATTGACTCAGTGGAATTACAGACGCTCCTTCCCTTAGCTATTGGGTTAGGTCCTGCTAAACTCATCCTAAATTGAATATTATAAGTCAAAAGTGCATTTAATACTACACTGTGGAGCAGCAGTTGCTTACCTGTCATGGTCGTGCCTGACAGTGAGCCAAGGCCCACTGCCTCTGCCCAGCGTCATGAGAGGGTATTGCACTGCATGTCACCAGACCAAGAAAAGACCAAAATTCAAAATGAGAAGTACAGTTTCTACTGAACCTGCATCACTTTCGCACCAGCTGAAAGATCTTTAGCTGAACCATCGTAACTCAGAGACTGTCTGTGTACCTAGTAAAGCGGCTTAAAATATTTTATAAATACACGGCCAGAAACCCGTCAAGTTCTAGAGTAAAGCTTGCAAATTAACTCACAATGATTTTCAGTTTTCTCTGATAAAGAAATAATATTTGATAGTGTGAAAAATATAAGTAAATTCAATTAAAATCAAGCAAAAGAGCTAAGCAGCTTAAACTTGAACAAGAAACAAGTGATCAGTAACATTAGGGCTCAGGTCAGTTTACTGCGTCACACCATTTTCCTTAAACATAATGTTACTGTTGAAAGAAAGTGGTTTAAAAATCATTTTAACTTAAGAAATGTCCACATATTAGAGATGTTTTAAAAGCTGTATTTTACTACAGAAAGTGAGATTTATTATAGTTACACCAAAAAGTATTATTTCCTATTACTAGAAAAGATTTTCACGTTTTTATGCTCTCACTTTCTGAATATACATTTGGTAGGTTATAGCCAGATGGACCAAACCCAGAGAATGTAGACCAGATGAATTGTAAACATTCCACCCTCCAGCCTTAATCTTATCATTTACATCATTCCTACAAGAGTCCAAAGCCACATTAAAACTATTACCTGGAGGCATTTCTAACTGCTAATGAGATAAACAGGATATGTTAGTTGTAATTCTAAAAGCTTGCATAATTTGACCAGGATTTCAGGCAGTTAGTTTACCAAACTGTTTTTAGACTTTAGGATCAGGTCTCTTCCTTTCCCTCCCCCTTCTCTCCCCCTCTTCCTCCTCTTCTTCTCTGGAGAGCACCAGGGATAGGGGAACCTCATTCGATGTGAAGTCTCTCTAAAGCCTACCTTTAATGCTGGCATAAGTTGGACAGGCCTCTCTTAAAAGGATATTATTTTATGGGGGATTCCAACTTTCACTATAGGAAGCTGTGAATAGCTTTTCTCCAGGTAAGTGAAGGATAAGAAGAAACATTCCAAAAGATTTGGGTGTGTAACTTTCTGAAACTATGATTTAATTTTCTGTAATTATAAAAATAATCAAGAACCAAATATAAAGAATAATAAATAATCACCCATGTACCCAAATCAATAAAAAACTGGAATTTTTACCATAATTAAAAACAATCTTTTTCTGAATAAAATATTTCAGGTTGTTGGAGCCCACAGTGGATGCTTTCCTCAGTTCGTTTTCTTCCCTTCCCAGATGCAACCACTTTCTTAAATTTGTAGCTTGTTATAGCCATAAGCATACTTTCATCACCAATGATATATTTATTTACAACACACTCTATCTTTAAAAATTCTATTCTGTATATATAATTTTTTGTATATTAAAAAAAATTAAATGCTACATATATAATTTTGGTTGGTGTGTTTTTAATGTTCCATTGTGTTTCATACTCATTTTCCCTTGCTAGTAGGCATTTAGGTTATTTCCAATTACTTCCTGCTGTAAATACTTAGGCCTTGGTGCTTCCAAGTTGAACAGAAACAATTTCGCAGAACATCAACATCAAAAAAGGTCGTTCTGTGAGTGTGATAGATCAGGACAAAAACCAGGGGTGCAATATAATCATGTGTGAATATAGACAAAATCATGAACATTATTCAAACAGCAAAGATAACCAAACATCCCTCTATCCTCGCTAATATGAGGGGCTGCTTCTTCTTTACCAATTATAGCTTTAAATTCATTCTAGGCCTCCTGCTTTCTATATAAGCTTTAATAAAATAATTACACAATTGTGCCACTTCCAGACAACATCCAACTCAGAGTAAAGCTACACTTCTTAGACCCTCCCTCTATCCCCTACACAGCCCACGTCCACAAGTTTTTTCTGAGCTCTCTCAATGAGAGGCCTCACCGTTTACCAGAGTGAACACTCTCCCTCAGTGCAACGAGTGAGCAACCCAAATTGTTCAACCCGCGGTATGTTCCTGGTGGTTGGTGGCTGGAGAGCATAGCACTGATGAGATCGAACATCTTTTCACATGTACGTTGGTGGGAATAACCATCAAACGTGCACATTCATTTTGTCTCCAAGATGCTCAGAGAGGGCCAAGGCTTTCCATGATCTCCTCTTGTTTTATTCCTGAGTTGCTTGAATGTGCCCTCTGATCATTTTTCTACTGCATTGTTTTTCATTTTGTTATATATTCATAGTCCTTTATATTTTCTAGATAAAAAAACCTTTATAGAGTGTACTGAAAATTTATTTTTATACTGTCACGTTTATTGGTTTTTAAAAATAATTTGTGATTTTTGTGACCTAATTTTTTCTTATATAAAGGTCATAAATATATCCTTTTCTCTATTTCTATTGTGTTTCTAATATTGAAGGTTTGCTTTTTTTTTTTACATTTCGGTCGCTAAACTCCAAGAATTTATTTTGTGTATGGTAAGAGGTATCTGTATATTCTACTTTCTTTCCCATCTGGATAACAAACTATTCTGAAAAAATATTGGACAGTCTTTTCTTTCCCCATCTATTTATAAAACTGTACCAACGTTCATCAAGTTTCCAAAGGCGCATGGATCTCTTCTTGGTTCCCTCTCATCCCGTCGTTTTGTCTATCCCTGCACCAGTATCCACTCTTTTAATTACTATTGTGCCCTATTCTTTTCCATCATAATATTTACTTGGTAATTAAATGTGTTTTTCTGTAATGTGTAACTTCCTCACCGAACTTTATGTTCTATGTGGTAGGCTCAGTGTTTTGCACAGTGTGTGCCTAACACACAATAGGGATTCAATATACATTTGTACAAGGGGAAGAATGAATTGATATTAGAATGTAATTATAGTACTAAGTTAAATGATCTAACTTGTAACTGCTTGTGGCCCCTACATGTCTGGATCTCATCTCTTGTAATTTGGGCAGATTAGTGGGGTTCCATAATGGTCATCTTGAGTTACTTCTTCCTATTGTTGCTATTTCTCAGAAAAAGGAGCTTCAGGTCTGTTCTTACTGCTTTATTTGGATTTCATCCCACCTGCATATTATCAAACAGAAATACCTAAATTTTCATGCAAGTGAAGATTTCTCTTGTTGTTGTTGTTTTTTATTTTATACTCTCCAAAGTTTTCCCCAGTAGTTGCACTAACTTTTTCCTTTTCCTCATAATAATAGTCCCAATCATAAATGCTTATACAGTGAGTAGTATGGGTCAGGGTTTGACCTGTAAGTACTTTATATTAGCTCATCTAACCCCCCAAATATCCCATGAGCTGTGTTCTCTCAAAGCTGTGTAAAGATAAGGAAACTAAGGCACAGAGAGTTTAAGAAGCTTCCTTAAGGTCACTCAGCTGGCTGGTGGTTATAACAGAATTTGAACCCAGGTAGCCTTGGTTTAGTATTCATTCATACTTTTGAGGGAGGAGATAATCTAAATGTCTCTGCTTATATCTTAGTTTATATAGACACCGCTGATTCTATACTTTAAATTGTAATTCTAATCATATTACATTTTATAAGGGTAATGTATTACTTACATAAGGGGGGATAATTAGGGATGGTTCTTGATTCATTTGTGGACATTGCAGAGCTGGCCTCTCCAAGCCTACATGGTTATGACTTGAAATCCTAAAGGAAGACAGGTCCTCTCTTCAGGTTCTACATAGTAAAAAGTATCACAAGCACATAGGCGCAGACACACATGACCTCTCTTCCCTGCATTATCTTTGTTTTCCTCCAGAGTCAGATGTTCTCAAGTGTGCAGCTGGAAAGCTTCCTTTTGCATTCCGTGGGCTGGGAGCTGGCAAGGGAATTAAGGAGAGGAATCAATGGCCACACTAACCCCAGCAATCAGCTTGCAACCCCTAGCATAGCTTTCAACTTTTTTTAGGAGATATTTCTTTAGCCTTCTCTTAAGGTCCTTGTATGCATGAGAGTTACAGTTGAAGTTAGTAGATTTGGTTTGCATTCAGTAATCCCTTGTTTTAAGCATACAGCCCCTTAATAAAATGATAGTCTTTGTCTTCCCATAACTGTCCAAAACACAGGTATGAGAAGTCCTATCAGGAAGAGTGGGTTCTCGCTGGTTTGTCCTTCAACAAACTTAACTTTCACATTTATCTTTCAGCTGCAATTCCTCATAATCTCTCAGTGATTATCCCTGCGCTGGTATGGGCTTATTCTATTTAGTAAACCTTCACTGTAATTTCATGTGGTTGAGGAGAAAGTTAAGTTGAATACATGCTGTATTTGTCATCTTGAAGTGGCAAGTCAGAATAGAAATAATCTATAAATCCTTGAGAGAGATTTCACATTCTCCTAGATATGTTGTGTTACTTTTACAGGTACAGAAAAATTAATTTATAAGTGGATGTGCCAAACAAACGGAGCCACCTGCTCTGACATAACTAGGAGTTTGCGGCAGATCGCAAACCAGGCGGCATTTTGCAGGAGCTCTCCTTGACTTCTCACTTGCCGGTGATGCATTCTGCCACGTGCTCTCATTTGCTCATTTCATGGTGAAATCAGTTCTCCATGGTAGTGTGATTTTTTTCCAGATAAGGTAAAACAAAGAATAAAACACTTTTTTCCTAAAAATATGCTAATACAGTATTATGTATTTTTTAAAAATCTGTCCATAGCCCTTAATGTAGTTAGTTTGAGCTATCAACCTCAAGGCAAAGTATGGGGAATTATTTTCAATAAGTTCTTTTTACTGATTGTAAAAGTGGTTCATGTTCATTATAGAAAATTGGGGAGCTCATACAAGCATAATGAATAAAATAAAAATAAGCATATCATCCAGTCCTATCATAAGAACAAGGAATTTCTTGAATCTCTGCTTGGCCTGTGACTTCTCAGAGCATTTAAATGGACCCAAGAAAGGCCTCAAACATTTTGTTCACCTGGTCTAAGTAATGATCAGTTAGTAAGCTGTTTTCCCAGGGCATAGAGAAAGCTGCCCTAATGAAGATTTAGAGTTACTTTTTTCCTCTTCCAAATCAGAACTTAGGCTCTAAAAAATTTGACAAATTATCATTTTTTAATATGCATGCTCTCTTTACTATTTTTAGGGGGTCAAAATAGAGATTTTCCAGTCATTCCGTATCAAGTCTAAAAGTCAGCAATTCCAAACCTGGTTTGTCTGTATTTTTCCTCTTTTTGTTTGTGCAAGTAAGACTTGAAAAATGCATGTGGGTTTCAAAACTCCTGCTGCGCCAGCCACGATCTCCCATAAAAAGGGGAACATTTATTTGTGTATATGAAGTCCTGGACAGCAGTACTTGGTCAGACGTGAGACAGATGTATGTGTGCACAGCTGTTTGTGTTTAAGGACAGAATACAGACATAAATAAGGTTAGCTATCCTTGGTTTGATGCTAGAATATTTTCATACACCATATTCAAAGGAATATCTGTCATAACTGAAAACAAGGGGAAATTTATCAGAAACAGAGCACAGACCCCCTCCCCAGAGCCAGGATAAACAAAACCAATATGGGCCTATCGAGCTATGGTCTTGTAAAATAAACTTTATTGTGCAAAAGAAAACCACCTTATTTATTCATAAAAATATTGTCAGATATTTCCCCAAAGTCGGATAGGACTGTCTTCTATGAAACTGGAGAGTAGAGGTAGATTTTTCTGGCTTGCCTGTCAGTATCAGCATTGCTATTATGTTTAAAGCTAATAATCCCAGAAAAGAATGCTCATGACAGAGTGCCTTTGCCGCCGTTGCTGTTCGGCTCACCTCCCTGGCTAAGGAAGATGAACCACCTTCTTCTTCTCTACGAGAAAAGTTTACATTGAAACAAAACTGCCACTTGTATGCTACGTACCAACGGCAACATGTTTCCTTGGAAGATCTTTTTCTGTGCATGATACCAAAAGCACAGAATAAGAAGTGATAAATCTTGAAACCCAAGGTCACAGGGATTTCCAGAGACAATCTTTGAATTTGTGTTATGGCTGTGATGACTCAGAAGTTTGAGAAGTGCCTCAGGAAAAAGGCTAACCAGGAATTTTGCGAATTGCTTTATTTATTTATTTTTATTCTAACTCTCTAGCCAAATCCAATTAAGAAACATCATTTGCATTGTGTGCTATCTGGGTAAAAAAAAAATTGATTTGTAAAGCAAAATTTATTCAAATAAGTTTTTCTAATAGATGGTATAAATAATACACATTTTCACACTATCTCTGCCAAGATTTTCACATCTCAAACCTTCCCCTCTCCCTCCCCAGGTCTTTCCTCTAAGAAAATCCCTTTAAAAGTTCAGAGCGGGCCTTCAAAGTAACTACATACTTTGTTTAGAAGGTACTCTTGTTTTGATGAAAATCCTAAAACAACTCCTTTAAAGGGTTTGTTTAAAAGAATTCAAGAAACAGAGATATCCATAAGACTGAAATGCTATACTTTATTTACATAAGTTTGGACTTTGAAGAAGTGTTTTGTTTTGTTTTCTTGTCAACCCAATAAATCATATTGAGAATCATGGGTGACTTACAATGTTCAAGACCTGAAGAAGACAACTTAGTCTGTCCTTTTAACCTCTACTCTGGTAACTTGGCAATTATTAGTTTAAAATATATGGTGAAATCAGAGGGCTAAAAAATAGAACTTTTGATTGCCAGCTTTGCCTATATAATTAAGGATTCTACACTACGTCTAAAAGTGACTACAACTCCTAAGATTTCATAGGTCTTCAAAAACTGTAAAGTCTCTTTGATAAAATATATTGTATGTAGCACTTATTTAACAGGATTTTTAGAATTACATGTTTTGTATCATTATGGATACAGAGAAATATGATAGGAAAACAGTCATATTGAGGAAAGAGAAAAAATTATGGAGCAATGAAAAGTTCTTTTTATTCTCATGTCAGAAAGCACTACATACAGTAGTGTTACAAAGAATTTTATACTATAAAATTAAATGTGTTTTTTATTGCCATGGATATGTATGATTGCATGATAATTTGGAGGGGGGGAAAGTATTCTAAAGAGTTATATATTTCCAAGAGGAAGTTTCTCAAATTAAATTATATTTTGTATAAACTTCTTTATAGTTTCTGTTCATTTTCTGATTTGGTTATTTTATTCTCAACCTATTTTCACTAAGAGTATTGTGGCAAGAATAAAGGCTGAAGGCTGCTTACAGAAAAAGAAAATTTGCAGATTTACAAGGTGCAACATTGTTGCAAACCACAGGAAAAATTCACACTGTCTATGGTGACGCAAAGGGGTTATGCCATGCCCATGCCCGCCAGCGTAACACCTATAACATCGGATGACAAGGGCTTACTTTCTGGTCTGTCCCACCCCACCTGCTTGGACAATGTTAGTTTTGCGAAACAGCCAGTTCTCCCACGTGGAAAAACAAAAGAATAATATGTCATATTCCATGGGTTGGTGTCACCACACCCAAGGTGGTTCCATGTGGAGGCCTTAGGCTCAAGAGTCTCAAATTCTTCTTGGTATCACAAGGGCTTCAGCACTGCATCCTGCTTCAACAAACGTGTGTTACAAATAGATTCTCTTCTTTGGTCCCCCTCCCCTATTACTTCATCCTGATACACACAGACAGACACACACCACTCACTCTAATGTGTCTAAGTGGCCATGCAGAATAACTAGATTAGGCACGGATTTCTCCCCACTGGATCTGAGCAGCCTCTCTGAAGGCCACCCATTGGTACATTTATCTCTAGACTCCCGTCATGGGGCTGCATCCCTGCCGTGACTTCTCATGGCTTGGTTGTCCAGCTCCTAGCCAATGAGATAGAAGTGTCGTGGGAGAGAGTGATCAAGAGCCGTACCCACCTCATTTTAACTGAAATATTCAAAGCATACAGATAATTATAGATAATGATACAATAAATATATGTCTGTAATCATTATCCGACCTTATTAAATCTCAATATTTTGCCAGATTTGCTTCAGATCTTTTTTAAAACATAGGATAAATATGGGTTAGCTCATTATGTCACCCACTTTGAATCCATTCTTCCCTCTTTCCACGACATATATGAAGATTGACACTAATCCACATTTGGTGGGTGTTGCCCCTTGGAATGGCTTTGTACCATCACTGTATCTGAATACATCCATAAATGTTGTATGGCATTGACTTGCTTGTTTCACACACATACACTGGTATTGTATTTTTATTTAATTATGCAATTGTTTTTCTTTGAACATCGTATGGTTGAGATTTACAGATATTGATTTATCTCGATATTTGTATGCACAAGTATATAAATAAGTTAGAACCTAAAATGTGTTTTTGATAATGTTTATACTTTCTAGAAGGAATTCTTTCATTGTAAGTAACTCAAATTTTTCCCAAAATATTGCACAGAACTACAAAAATACTTCAAAAGTACAACTTGTTGAAAAATTGCCAAATTAAACTCTATGTTTGCCCTTTTGACCAGCGGACAAGCAATTACATTATAGAAAATTTCCTCAAAAAACAACAAATCAGTTGACATATGACACTGCATGCCATATTCATTACTTACTTGTAAGACACCAATAATCTGGATAACTGCAAATATCCACCAGAAGAATTTATAAAGAAAAGATTTTTTCAACAAAAATAATTTTGTTAAGCCAACAAGAAAAAAAGCTAAAAAATATGCATACACTTTTATGCTATAATATTTGGCATGAAAAACATTGACAATATTAATGTTGATTATGAAAATGCCACCTGACACTCACAGGAAAATATAATAAACTTACCTATTTGTGTGAAAGATTATGCCCAATATTTTTTTTTTTAAATAAGGAGCAAACTACTTAGATTCCCCTAAATCAATTGTAAAACTTACAACCACAAGAGGGAGCCTTGAATGAAAAATCCACAGATTCACAGGCTTTGTTCCTTAAATTAGTGATTCAATGATAGTAAAGAACCAAATATAAGAAGGAAGTGGTGGATAGAAGGTGGACTATTGAATCCGCTGTTTTATATGTTTCCTTAATGCACTAAAAACACACATTGTCAATTTTCAACCAACGACAACATTTGTTAACTAGGTCCAGAAGCTCCCTTTGACTTGTATTTATTAGCAATGATAATAACAGTACAAGCTACATTGTACTGAGCTTTCAATGTATGTCAAACACCATCCATAGTGTCTGTATAGTGTACTCTACATAAAAAGATTGCATTATGTAATGAATATTGTATAATTTTCTTCATAATCCAGTAAGGTAGGATTTTATAGTATTTTTGTTTGATTGCTCTTTTATTTTGTTTGCTTTTTGCTGTAGTTGGGAAAAATTTAGAGAGGTGGAGAAAATTTTCCAAGGTCACTCATCTGTTCAGTGGCAGCTCCATATGCAGGCCTATCCAATTCTAAAATAGGGTTGTCAAATTTAACAAATACAGGTACAGGACAAACAGTTATTCTGAATTTCAGATAAAAAAGAAATAATTATTTAGTATATGTATGTCCCGAATTCTTGCATATGTATACTAAACAATCATTTGTTGTTTATTTGAAATTCACATTATATGGGCATCCCATGTTTAACTGGTAATCTGACACTAAAGCTGATGCCCCATCTGGACTCTGTGAACTCTGTGCCAGTCTGACTCTTGAGAACTAGCAAGTCTGCCCTGGGCTGAAGAAGGGGACAGCCACAATTTCTTTTCTGGACAAGTGAAGGACAGAGATAAGCACCTAGATGCCTCTTCAGCATTACCCAATAGTTCAACAGTTCTCAAGTTTTGCTGGGTATAAATACCATTAAGGTGCTTACTAGAGATAAACATTTTCTGCAAGAATCTTTGGCTAGGCCTACAAGTGTACGTTTGTAACAAGCACTCCAGATGTTTCTTACGTAGGCCGTCCTTGGCCCGTTGTCTGAGAAATAGTGAAATAATTGCCGCACTAAAGAAAATTGTAATAACGTTGAAAAGTATGCTAGAAAAAGGAAAAATTATTTTAGGAGCAATGTAGGCTTCCTTATGAAGTCTGACTAAAATTATTAGAAACTAAGTCTGGAAATAAGTAAGCTGAGAAAAGGTTTAACGGAACTTTTTGTTGTCCTGACAACCAGAGGTCAATATTTTTTTTAATGGGTAAACAAATTAAACTCAATGCACATTTGATAGTCTACTATTCTCCTGGACACTGGCCATGGGAATAAAGACTGTGTCCTTGCACATACTCTATACATTGAAGTTTAATATCCCTTTTTCTCCTCTGCCAACTTACTCACTTCCAGGCACAGCCCACTCTACACACTCAGGCTGGCCATTTGGAGAAGAGATGATTCAACCATTCTGAACTTCTTCTGGATTTTAAAACTACTGCTCTTTAGAACCGTCATGCCGATTAAAAAATTAAAATAAGAATCAATGTAATAAATCAGTGAAACTAAATGTTTTTCTGCTAAGTGCTCTAAAGGAGCTCAAATCCCAAGAAATCTTAGAAAGATATAATTAAATTACTTTAGATTTCACCTGTCCACATTCTTTTGAATGTTGCCTGTAGGCATTTTAGTATTCACATTCTTAACCATTACAATACGCTTCCTCACTTAAAATATACACAGTAGTTTTAGAAATCTTGTTATTTCAGTCACTTGATAACAAAGTTAATCCAGAATTAAACAGGAGGTGTTAAACACAGCAAGGAAAAAATAAACACTAACAACATTTTGAATCTATTGCCTATCTAATTTAACCTTCACAAAAATAACTGCATGATAGATATAATTATGTTAATTTATAAATGGGGAAATTGAGGTTCAGCGAGTTAAAGTTACTTTCACAATATTATATAGCTAATTAGTAAGAGATTCATAACTTGAACCTTGTGCGTTTGACCTATAAAGACTGAGCTTTTCCACTAATGATACTATTGTCATTAATTTTTCAAAAGCAAGATGAGAGAATAATTTTTCACAGGAACTGATACAGAACTAGTGTGTAGAGAATTGAAATAACTTGCTTTCAAGATGTTAAGGAAAATGTGTGGATTTTAGGAAACGACTGAAACAAGCTCATTGGGTATTTGGTAGGTTTTATCCACATATCTAGGATTGTCTTGCTCCCGTGGGCAGGTGGCTTAAGGATGCTGAATTAAGCACTGCAAGATCAGTGTAGAGAGGTAAGAAGATCTTAGTGCAGACATGCAGTTTGTAGTAATGGCATTAAAAATATATAAATTTTTCTTCAGTATTTAGATGCATAATTGAAGAACTTCTACACTCACATGTTATCACAATTAATCCTTACAACCATCTAAGGTAGTCATAATTATCAATAATTTTTACAGATGTAACAAATTAAAAAGCCTGATTTTTAATGTCCCACCTATTAAAAGTCACTAGTTTTGTGACTAAAGCAACAGAGCCTACTTCTCTGAAGCTCATCTGAAAAACAAGGATTATAAAAACTGGTTCAAATATCCAGAATGGTAGTTTGGTAATGCATATCCAAATGTAAAAGATGAATATTAATTTATGCAATAAGTTCACTCTAAGAAATTGCCCTAAGAAGGCAAACATTACAACAGCCAAAAAGGATGGATACTAGTGTGAAAATTAATTAACCCAAGGGACATGATCATACCAATTTCGAAAGCCATCTCTTATCCTTGAGAAAAGGGAACCGTTTCATAGAAAAATACCATAATCATTTGTTCAGGTTGGGGCAGGGGGACGGCATACAAGGTTACAGTGAGAAGGCCATCTGTCATATATTGGTAATCAACAGTAATTTGGGGATGAGGAATAAAGCACAGAGGAACTAAAGGAGCAGCATGATGAGGAGCCAGGATTAAGTTTAAGAATGACCAAGGCATTCAAATTTTGTTTTTTTACTTCTCAACCAAAGACATTTTTTCATTGCTTTTAGAGAGAAAAGAAGCGGGGGAGGGAGAGAGAGAGAGAGAGAGAGAGAGAGAGAGAGAGAGGGAGAGATTCAGTTTCCTTCTTGGATGTCAGGGGACAGAACCCACAATCTCAGTATGCACCTTGACCAGGAATTGAACCGACGACATTACGGGTATACAGCATGATGTTCCAACCAACTGATCCACTGCAGCCAGGGCCCACGGCATTTTTAGCAAAATGAATACATAATATAAAATGTGAACTTGTTTGCTTTGTTATGATAGCTTCCCTTATATCCTCAAATCTTCAGTGCCTCACACAAATGATCACTGTGTGGAAGATTTTTTGGAGGATATGCAGGAAGACTTGAGTTCTGATCTAAACAGAAAAGTGATAACATAAGTAGAGATGAAATGGTCATTAAACCAATGAAACAGCAACCCAACCAACCAGTAATGATAAAAATAAGCAGCCCTTATGAATACACAGAAATTTTGAGGGAGGCACTGAATTCCTTACAATCTGTGGAATAGAAATTGAATCAATTATGTCTAGTTCTTAAGATGAAAGTTGACACCTGTTCGACTTTATATGGTAGATTATGTGGAAAGGTGATGATTTTATTTTATATATTAAAACAAAAAAATTTTAAAAAAAGGTAAAATTTTCATTTACCGGAGCGAAGAATATCTGACTCTCAAATATTAAAATATTGAAACTATGAGACAAATTTATTTAATATGCTGAAATTAAAAAGGTAGAAGCCTCAAACAAAAATGCCAAGAATATTTGAAAAATGTTTTAGAAATCTGAGAAAATATAATGGTAAGATAATATAACATGAATGGCCAAAAGAACTAATTAAATTTAGAGGTGGAGAACTGGAAGTTGTGCCTAAATAAACTGTTCGAAGACAAAGTAGAAATGAAGATATAAAATTATAAGAGGTTAGAAGTCAAAGACGATACAACAAGACTCAAAAGAGATTTTTAAAAGGAACGAGGAAGCAGCCATATTTGAGTAATGACTGGAGGTTTTCTAGATTTTGTTAAAGGTCATCTGGTTGTCGGCATAGGAAGCTCAGTGAAGCTTAGGTAATAAAAAAAAATTACCTAGAAATTATAATAAAACTGAAACAAAGGAAAAGGGAAGATTTTTTAAAAATTGCAATTATATTGATGATTGGCTTCTTAAAAACACCAACAGAAGCCAAAGGATTTTCACTAGAGTAGTTCTACACAGGCTGTCACGCGTTGGAAAAATGATCCCAGACAGAATGTTGGAATGCAAAGAAAAAGGATTCTAAAGATATTGGTAAACATGTAGGTAAGTCATAAAACAATAATGCTTAATTTATGGATTATTAAACAGGATAGAAAAGATATTTTTAAAGATGGTGATATGAGCTAACCATTTGAAACTAACAGGCTTTGCCTGTTAATTTCAAACGTACATGAAACTTATGAAAAATAATTGTCTGTTTAGTCTTGAAGATGGTGCCACCCAATTTACAGGATGAACACCACAAAGACCTCACTTGTTAACTTTAGTGTAATTCAGAAATCACCGACCACGGGGCCAAAGCACAAAACTGGAGAAATTCTATACATTTGAAAAATTCAGAAGCATACTTACAATCAAGGAAAATTAAAATACATTAAAACTAAATGAAAATAAGAATTTTATGAATCAATACAGTAAAAATATTGATAAAAGGAAGTTCACTTTGTATCTTAAGCCATAAAAGAAAAAAAATACACGATGCTTTGTTTTCACTTATATACATTTCAAAAACAGGAAAAACTAAACATATATTGATATATTAACAGGTTTGCCCAAGTCTGTAAAGAAAATGGAATTATTAATGCAAACTTCAGAGTAGTGTGTGGTTTCCTCTGTTAAGTAAGGAAGGGATGCATTTGCGAAAGGGTACACATGGAGTTCTATTCCCAGTAATTCTCTATTTCTTAAACCAAGTGGTAGATTCCTAGATAGTCATTATATTGTTATTATTCTTTAAAGTACACATATATTTTACATATTGCATGCAATATTTTACAACAAATTTTATAAACAGAAAGAATTCCATAGCAGAAAAATCATGAATAAAAGTTTCAAACAAGTCCATAAAGCAACTCTTCTACGTACAGTATATTCATAGTCTCCCTTTCTCCCTCCTCTTTTCTCTCCCTCCCCATGCCTCTCTCTCTCTCTCTCTCTCTCTCTCACACACACACACACACACACACACACACACGGATATATTCCAAGTACATTGGGGCAGTGTCTATTTCCAGTGGAGCTGAGAATCAAGGGCACAGAGAAGAAAACAAAATGAAAGTAACCAAGAACAGCGAAAGCAAAGACCATTGATGATACTGTGTCACAAAGTGAGGAATATGCGTAATTGAATCCTCAATCCTTGTGATTCAGAAAAACATAAGGAAACAGAAAATTCAAATTAGATAGAAATAAGAACTTAAGAAATTTCCTTCTCAGTGAGACCATGCCTGACTACACTATTTAAATTGTCATTTAAATCCCCTATCAACCACTGTTCTTTATTCACCTTGTTGCATTTTTCTTTTTCTTCTTCTTTTCCTTTCTAAGGCAAAATTTCTGTTAGTTTTTTTCACTGAGTGCCTTCAGTAGTGCCTGTCACATAATAGACAATAAATAGTGCCAGGTACAAAGTAGGTCTCAATAAAATTTCTCAAGTGAATGAAAAAAAATGTCTTAAAAATTTTGGTTATGAAGTGAAGAAGGGTTAGAAGAAAATGATGTTGAACCGATTTTTAAAAAGATAAATGGATAAGGCCCTGGCTGGTGTGGCTCAGTTGGTTGGAGCATCATCCCATAACTGAGATGTCACAGGTTCAATTTCCAGTCAGGGCACATACTTCAGTTGTGGGTTCAATCCCTGGCCTGGAACTTGTATGATCCCTGGTCCCGGCACACATGGGAGACAACCAATCAATGTTACTCTCTCCTCCCTCTCCCTTCTTCTCTCTCTAAAAGTAATGAAAAAAGGTCCTTGGGTGAAGATTAAAAAAATCTAAAAATAAATGTGCCAAACACTAATTCTTATTTAAATACTCCTGGGAACAATCTTCCAGCAAGAGAGAAGTTGAAAAAGTATGAGTTAGAAAACAGCAATGGAGGAAACTGGGAAGTCAGGGATGGTGGAACCTCACTCACGTGGGAAAGAATTGGCCTTTGAATAGAAGAGGAATATTTGCTTTGATTTAAGAGAAGAAATAAAATGCGCAAATACTTGTGGGCCTATAGGTTTAACCGGTGTGAGGATAAAGGCAGGGAAGGGAAGAAACAAATTGCCAATTGTCCTGAAAATATAAAATTTATGTGGCGAAGTTTAGATCTGATGCCTAATTTTGCCCTTTGAGTAAATTTTATAAACTGCAGGAAAAAAAAAAAAAACACCCAAAGCTAAAATAACGATTTCTGAATGCAGTCTTTCCAATGGGAGGAAATGGACCTTTTTTTCTCTAGATTTTAGGAAAGAACAGTGCATGAACTGATTCATGTGCCCAGGACTGAGAATTTGTTCCTCGCAGAACTCAAACCCAATTATTTTGGTGCCAAACTAGAGCTGGTCTGGAATTCGTTCTTCCCATGGCAGCGACGATGTGTCACACACAGAAACAGCAAGAACGTGGTTATAAATTGTGCGCCTCAAGTACCCCAGGCTCAATAAACTCTGGATTTCTTCAATTATCACCCAACAAGACAAAACTCATAATGAATGCTAAAAAAATCTACTTTCATCCTTAATGACATATTTGAATGAGTTTTGAAATCTGAAGATTTTATCATCGTAATGATTTTTCCATGCTGATCATTTCAATTTTTTTTTTTTTTTAGAGGGAACTTAGATTTTAGCTGGCTAAAATCCAAGTAATGTCCTTGTTAGGAGTTTCAAACATAATCATTCAGTTCTTGAAAAAATAAAAAAAAGGTAAATGAATGACCCAGTTTGTAGAAACCCCTGAATTTCTTTTAGAAAAAAGATTACTGAAAGGAGCCATTTATGAGACAGCTAGTTCCTCATGAATGCGACTCCCCAGCTGAGAGAGTAGAGAGCCCCACGCCAAACCTTAAAAACATGGAGGAGCCCGAAGAAGAAAGTGTAGGAGGAAGGCAAAGGAGCGATGTCTAAAAATGTCTACCACCATGGAAAGAAATATTTCCAAGTAAAATCTATCCCCCCAAAAGTCTCAGATTACTCTATGCTTAATTTTTTTCCATTCCAGAGGTGTTAAAACAGGACTCAGCAACAGTTTGAAAGTCTGTATACTGGTGGGTTTGGAGACTAACTCTAAGTCAGACTTGCAGAAGGCCCCGCAAGCCAAACAATATAACCCCTGTAACAATTGGCCCTACATGGCCAGGACTTAATTAATAATTTCCCTTATTTTTTGGCCCCACTTCCAACTTAGGACAAACCCAGAGAAAGCCAAAAATGTACCCCTAACCAATTACATAGGACACCCCACTTCTAGTTAGCCCGTCTTCACCTTCCCGCTACCAGCAGCCTCTCTAACAGAGCATGCCCGAAGCTGTCCCTTTTTCCACTGTAGAGCTCTCTCAGTCCTGTGCCTGCCTTCAGTCTCTGCCAAGACATAATGTCAGTAGCTGACTTTCTTGCTATACCAAGCTTGGAATAAACAGCCTTTGCTTGTTCTCATTTGGTTGGTCTTCATTTATTTCCACATGTTCTGTTATCATTTCCACTCCAACCAGTTCTTCAATAAGGCCTTTATACCTCAGGCTATCTGTGTGGAAGTCTCTCTCTTCCCTCCTCTCCATGCCTAGTCCGCTACTACTCATGCTTTAGATCTGAATGCCATGCCCCTTCTACAGGGTTCCAACTAAGCAGCCAGGTCAGGTTCTTCACACAAAACACTTTTCCTTTTAAGATGTTAAAATTGTTTGAATCAAATTAGTATCCATCTGCTCTACACATTTTAAGGCTCACAAGGGCAGGAACTGTGTGTTTTGCTCACCATTGTATTCTGAGATTCTAGCCTCCACACAGAGGGTGCTCCATACATACCTGCTGATGTGACAAATGAAACAGTGATCCACACATTACTACAATATGAAAGAAATATAATGCTTAATAATGGGGTTTAGGAGTGATTCATCATAGGAGTCTCTAATCTTTCTGAACTGTTCACCTCCCAAGTAAGGCCCATGAGTTTAAGCCCTCTGCATACCATTCCATGGGAAATTTTTCCAACTACCTCCCCTGGATACCCGTGAGTATCTTCATCTTTTCTTAGGTATTGAACAAACTCTTTGCTTCTCTTAAGACTTTATTATACATGGTAGTATCTGAAGCAGCTTCAGTGTCTCAAGGCTGATTGGGGTCCTCTGTGTGCCCCTTAACTTTCCCATACTTCTGCACATTCTGCTATAATTATTTATTTGGCTCTTATGCCCTTCAGACCCCAAACTCTTCAAGAAGAAAGTCTATATTCTATTCAATTATTCAAAGTCCTAGTATTATCTAATTTCCTCTTTGCCACTTAATATAGGTCTCATTTATTCCTGAAATTCCTTTGCCCTTCCTTTGCCTACAGACACCATGCTTAGGGAGTACACATAAATTCAGGAACTAAAATATTGAATTTTATGCATTCTCCATATTTATGTTAAAAATATTGTTTAAAATATAATTACTTAAAAAGTTGTACTTTTTTTAAAACCTAAAATGTCATTCCTTAAAATTCTAATTCATGTTAAAAATATATACACTAAACATTACATTTTAATCTTTTTTATAGTCTTCTGAATTTTTTAATTTGGAAAATAGAGCTTGCTCACCAGTAGATTGCTGTCATTTATTTTCCTAACTTCTGTATATAAATGGGTTTTTAGATAGTTATATGATCAGCTAAGGCCTTAGAGGTGATTTAACATCATAGAACATCAAAGCTCACTGTTGACATTAATGTGATTAAATAAAAAGCAGTAACGTTTGAACTGTTCTCGGTGTGCTATTTACAAAATGTAAAATACTCATTAAATGTAACCTAGAGTTTATAAATCGATTTATGTCAACACATGAACCAAACACTACCATTTACTTCTACATGCTTTTTATTAAACACATCATGAGATCAAAATGGCAGTTAGAATACTTTATTCTATCATATTAAATGGAAATATGAAGCTGTTGCCTGTATTTAAGAAGGTAATAACAGGCATTTTACGTTTCTTTTCTAAGCACACTATATCAGCTAAAGCTCAACTAGTATTTCCTACTAAAAATAGACCTCAGTATGAAAAGGAAAGAGGCAAGGGAGAAACAACAGTTCTTTCCTCTTAAAGAAAATTACATATAGGTTTTGTATCCTTCCCCTTAAATCTTGGAAAATGTAAAGTACACTTTAACTCTTTCAATTACTCACTTTGTTAGCATAGAGGGATTTATATATATTTTTATTTATGTCGTTTTTAACATCTGGTAAATACCATAAAGAGATAGTTTATATAATCCTCGAAGGAAAATACACTGAGAATAAACAAGGACTACGTTCACCAGCCAAAGATGTGAATTGCCAAAGTCACCTTGGTGATATTTTCTCTTTTTTTCTTTTCTTTTTTTTTTCCTACTCTTTATTTTCCCCCCATGATTAGAAGTGAAGTCAGAGACAAAGCATCTGCACACGTGTGGTGTTTAGCACTTGGCGCACACGGCGTGCTGTCCAAGGGTGAAGAAGAATAATGAGATGTTGTTTTGTTTTCTGCTTAATACTACCCTTAAGTAAACTGCCACAATAATGATTGGGTCACTCTGCCCCATGCTCGTCGTGATTCAGGATTGTCGTTGTTGGGAGGAATAACACAGAAAAACATTGGAGGATGGAGGGATGCAAGGAAGGTGTTACAAGAAAACTTTGGAGATCCAAATATGGGGGGCATATTAATCAAACAGCAGAGGGCTTTGTTTCACTGAAAGTCTTTGTGATTTTTAAAACAGGAAATGTCACATCTCTAATTTCAGTGAATCCAAGATGACAATCATTAGAAGACACATTCTGATTTCAGAGTTAAAATGTGAAAAAAATATATTTTAGAAATAATAGAATATGGTAAATAGCTGGATTCCTGGCTTCTTTCAGCAAGTTTGACAGATTTGACCACTCTAGGGCTGTGAATCCACCTGTTTGATTCGCATAATGGTTTCTGTCAAGGAGTGGTTTCTTCATTTGCTTTCCTTTCCTTTCCTCACTTCCTTTCCTCGCTTCCCTCCCTCACTCCCTCCCTTCCTTCTTTTCCTTCCCTTCATGACCATTAATCCCACACAGATTTATCTGGCAGCTACTAAGAGCAAGACGCCATCCTAGGCTTTGGGGAGACATTGGTTAATGAAACAGGCAAAATTCCTGTCTTCAAAGAGCTGACTTCTCAACTGGAAAAGACAGGCTATAAAAGAGTAAATCAATAATGTAATAATTTCAAAAGTGTAAGATGCTGTGAAAATAATAAAACTAGGACATGGAATAGCGAGTGATTTAGGAGGTGTGTGTGTCATTTTTTATGATGTGATAAGACCTGGAAGAGAAGACCTTTGACCTAAGTCTTTAATGTTGAGAAGGAGCTAGCCCTGTGAAGATTATCTTCTAACTTTCTGGACTACCTTTGTGTGTGTGTGGGGGGGGGGTTTGTTTTTTTGTCTCCTTTGGTAGGTCCTTTCTTTTCACTGACTTGCTAATATTCCCAGTGTTATGCTTTGATCCTCTTCTCATTTTTATTTATTTTTGAGAATTTTATCAAAGATTTAGCTACGACTTAAACTTTGAGGATTCCAGTGTTTTTGTCTTGAATTCAATTCTCTGTCCTGAGTTCTAATTCTACATTGGAACAGACCGACAGCTATGAGAGGGGAAGGGGGATGGGGATTTGTTGAAAGAAGGGGGAGGGATTAGACAGAGAATATATATGAATGTCCCATGGACATGGACAACAGTGTGGCGATTGACTGTGGGAATGGAGGGTGGGCTGGGGGGAGGGGTACAACGGGACAAAATTGGGACAACTGTGATAGCACAAACAATAAAATATTCAAAACAAAAAATAAAAATAAAACCATGTTTCTAACTGCCGGGAAACAGCCATCTGTACCTGGAAAGTTCACAAGCACCACAAACTTCAAGAAGGCTCAGGCTGATTTAATTATTTATCTCATCCTTAAGTTTCTCCTTCTGAATGATAGTAATAATTATATTGTATGCATTATTTTATTTTAATTTAATACTTTTATTGTTCTTACTATGTTCCTGAAACAATTCTAAATGCTTCACAAATGCTGAATGCAATCGCATATTCATTGAAACAAGGAACTATGTGTTTTAATCTCTTTATCTCCTGTTTTTAGCATACAAAGGACTTTCAGTAAATGTTAGGTGAGGAAAAAAAATAAATTGGAAAAGGCATCAATGTATACAATAAAGGTAACTATAAAAGGTTAGTTAATAGTCCTGGCTGGTGTGGCTCAGTGGATTGAGTGCCGGCCTGTGAACCAAAGGGTCACCAGTTCAATTCCCAGTCTAGGGCACATGCCCGGGTTTCAGGCCAGGTCCCCAGCAGGGGGTGCTCAAGGGGCAACCACACATTGATGTTTCTCTTCCTCTCCCTCCTTTCCCCTCTTGAAAAATAAATAAATAAAATCTTTTAAAAAAGAAAGAAAAAAAGCAGATTAGATTAAGTAACTTCTGAAAAAAAGTTAGCAATAAAGGGTGTAGCACTGGGTATATTGGGTTAAACATAATATCAAATTTCACCTGTTTCTTCCTACTTTTTGTAATATGGCTACTGGAAAATTTTAACTTAGATATGTGACATATTATACATTTCTCATGGATGGTGCTATTGTACGAATGTATGTGTTTGTATGTGTGCTTATGCACATTTCACATGTCGTTTATTCTTCTACACTTATTTTTATCTCAGAGTCTTAGTTTTTATATATTTCTTAATCCTCTTTATTTCTCTGTTTCCCCTTGGTCAGTCATCCTGATCTTTTCCACTCAGCTTGGACCCAAGGATGATGGTCTGACCTCCACTTTTTCCAGCTCCCTCTGCTTCCGTGAGCTGTTATCTCTCCACCATGTGTACTCTACAGAACCTAACTTTAAGTCAGTGCTGCTCTCGTTATTTTTCTCATACACGTAGGAAACTTCACATAACTATATAAACTGGAACTTCTCCAGCTTCAGAGCACCAGCAAGATTGGGCCGCCACTGCTGTCTGGTCATCGCGCACCTTGTGTCTGATCAGCAACTCTTCCTATTTTTCTCAGCAATAACTAATTCTCTATCATTTAAGATTTCTCTAGAGAAATGACTGCTGTAAATTGCATGGCAAGGTCCAGAGAGTGGCCTGGAGAGACTCATGGAGGCAAAACCCTTTAGGTTAGCATTGTCCATAAGAAATATAAGGTATTACACATGTAATTATTAATTTTCTGGTAGCCATATTGCAAATAGGAAGAAGAAACAGGTGAATTTGATTTCATTAAATCTAATATAGACAAAATATTATTTCAACATGTCATAAAAACATAACACTATCTACAATACATAATAATAATGAGGCATTTTACATTCATTTTCATACTAAGTCTTTGCAATCAGGAGTGTATTTTACACTTAGCACATCATAGTCAGAGCTGGTCACATTTCTAATGCTCAATAGTCACACGTGACTAGTGGCTACCACGCTGGACCAGAGCAGATCCAGAACTAAGGTGGTCAGGGAACGTGAGGCTTGCGCATGAGACATGTGCATGACGCAGCTGCTAAAGCTGCCTTGGAAATTGATGGAAGCCAGGTGCATAGAAGAAGACTGTGCCTCAGATACCAAAGATTTTGATGACCTGAAGGGGAGGAAGAGATGAGAACAGTCGTGTATGCCTCCTGGACATTGAAAAGGTTATTGAAAAAGAATTTGTTTCTACTTAGTTTATCTTCATGATGCTTTATGTCACTGAAAGTGTGAGTACATACAGGGGATTTTTTACAAGTTTTCCAAAGTATTCTTCTGGGAACTGAAGATTCCAACCGTCTTTTCTTCTAGCTCTAATCACTTAGAAGTTATAAATTTATGTTTTGCAATGAGGAAAACATTGCTGTAAAACTTTGGATTTTAATTTAAAAAGCCTCTCTAAGCGTCCTCATATCTGCAGAGTTGTGTCACTGCTGTCAACCCAAAGGCTTCATGGAAAGTGTGACTCTGAAAACACAAATGTTGAATGAATAAGGCACTCTAACAGCTTCCTCTTCTGTGCTTGTCTACCATCTATCAGTGTGTTGCCATATTTTTAGACAAAAGCAAATGTTAAATGGCCAAGTGTATTTAAAAATTGGTTTTTAATATAAGATTACATCCACTTATTATATTCCTTAAAAACAGCAATAACCTAAGTTCTTTTAGGACAGAATTTCAATGGACTCTGGAAAATGAAAACGAGTCCCTGTTTCCTCAAAAGTACAATTATGATGCTATATATTTTTTTCACATTAAAGACTGCTTTTAATTTAAAAGATAATAAGTAAGCAATATTAATGCGTAAATCTCACTGAAAAGCACCCGTTTCCAGAAATTGTGTAATTAACACTACCCAAGTACAAACACCTTTCTCTTTTTTTAAGCTTATCCAATTTATTTTATTTTTATTTTTTGTATATTTTATTGATTACACTATTACAGTTGTCTCATTTTTTCTCCCTGTTATACTCTCTGCCCTGCACCCCATCCCATCATCCCCACGTCAACATTTTCCTGCCACTGCTTTCCCCAGCCCCCCCCACCTCCATTCTTCCCCAATTTGGCTTTGTCAATGGGACCTTTATGCATGTTCCTTGATGACCCTTCCCCTCCTTTTCCCCTGTTATCCCCCTTCCTACTCCCCTCTGGTTGCTGTCGGTTTGTTTTTTTATTTCAATGTTGCTGGTTATATTTTGCTTGCTTGTTTATTTTGTTGATTAGGTTCCACTTATAGGTGAGATCATATGGTATCTGTCTTTCACCACCTAGCTTATTTCACTTAGCATGATGCTCTCCAGTTCCATCCATGCTGTTGTGAAAGGTAGTAGCTCTTTCTTTCTTTCAGCTGCGTACTATTCCATTGTGTAAATGTACCACAGTTTTTTGATCCACTCATTTACCGTTGGGCACTTAAGTTGCTTCCAATTCTCGGCTATTGTAAATTGTGCTGCTATGAACATTGGGGTGCATAAGTTCTTCTGAACTGGTGTTTCAGGATTCTTAGGGTATAATCCCAGCAGTGGAATTGCTGGGTCAAAAGGCAGTTCCATTTTTAGTTTTTTGAGGAAATTCCAAACTGTTTTCCACAGTGGTTGTACCAGTCTGCATTCCCACCAACAGTGCACTAGGGTTCCCTTTACTCCACATCCTTGCCAGCACTTACTGTTTGTTGATTTGGTTATGATGGCCATTCTGACTGGTGTGAAGTGGTGTCTCATTGTGGCTTTAATTTGCATCTCTCTGATGGCTAGTGATGCTGAGCATATGAAGTTATATTTTTAAATGTCTTGATCATGCTGTCAAGAGAAGGTCACCTCCAAAATAGACCTCAGGCTATTTGAGTGGATGCCACATATGTGGGTTTTCATGTCTATGTTGCTCATCACTGCATCTCTGATGCCAATAATCAGTTCTTGGTTAATGTGATCAAAAGTGAACTAAAAGTTTCCAAAACCATTTTTCTTAAACTGCTGCATCCATGCATTAAGCCTATTCAAGAAGGCGAACTGATTCCAAAAACAAAAATAGGCCCACTAAAATTCTGTCATCTCTTCCTCCTCAAAACCAATTACTGCTGAACCACTTCAATGCCTACTGACACCAGAAATAAGACAAAGCAAAAACAAAGCAACAAAAACAATAAACAATAAGACAGGTTTGGGGGACGTTAAGCAATTACTGGCTTCTGGCACAGTGCTAGTACATTATGATAAATATAAACTATTATTTCTTATTGCTGGTATTTTACCTTATGATATTACATCTGTGTTTAGCAAAAAAAAAAAAAAAAGCCAGATGGCATTGAGAACCCAATTGTTCACTATGCAAGAACAATGACATATACATTACACATGAACTGACAAAGTTCCAGCAGTTACAAGGGAGCCAAATATTCTCATAACCACTTTTGTCAGGCTTTACAATTAATAGAGTACAGACCCCTTGGAATATTTTTTACAGATTTTTTTTAAGGATAACCATACACCCTTAATTATGTAACCATAGATGCAGCTTTGAACTTTTCTGCCACCCACCTCCAAACTTAGAAGACTATAATTTCAAAAACTCCTTCTTTAGGTTACCAGCTGCTGGCTTCAGATTACGTTGCCCTTCTCCCATCATATGGTAAAGATAACATTTTCACACCACTTCATGGTGAAAAAGGATCAATTGAACAGCTACCAGAATACAAGCACATTATAACTTTTCAACCTGATTTTTCCACTCATAGTTGACTCTTGTTTCTTGGGAAACTCTTTTCTGTTGCTAAAAGAGATAATTTTTATGTTAGCTTGGATATATTCAAACACCTTTTGCAGAAAGCCTTGGCATTAAAAGCACTGATTAAGAATTAGCTTTGGTGACCTCGAATAGATTATGATGTTAAAAATAATGTAAATGTTTGTAGCATATACCACGTGAAGACCCTGAATAAAGAAATATTGATCAACAACTTTGACTTTTCTTAGATCGTTCCAAAGGAAATACATTTATTGCAAATCCATTGTAAATCTGACAGCAATACCATAGGTTCAATAAATTATTTAAAGCACACAGATTATCAAACAATATTTTTTTGGAGAGGATAGACTTGTATTTACTTAAATATAGTTTAAAGAATTTTTCAGAGATTTCTAGTCATGGTGGTAGTATAAATTTATGCTTTAAATTCCTTCCATACCAATCCAAACACATAGCAATGATAAATAAGACTAGATAAAAATATATAGCTGTGTCTTAAACTAAAATCTTTGTGAACCAGAAACAAGATGAGTGAAGGATGAAGCCTGGCCCTGTTGGACCCTGGAACTAAAAGACACTGGGAGTTGAATTCCTGCAGGTTAACAAGGACAAAAACCACCACACGCAGGTTGAGAAATTAGACACAAGTTTATGAAAGGAAAGCTGGGCCCGGGGTAGGACTTTTCTCCCCTTGAAAAGAGACTGAAGGATTCTGTGACCGCTGGATGCTACGGCTTTTGAAAACTCCTGGAGAGAGGAGAAGGAGCTAGACATTCAGCACCTGGCCTAAACCACCTGCTGATGTAGTGACTAAGTTTATTACTTCCCCAATGTCACATGGGACAGAAGTCCACCAGTGGGCATGGAGGGGAATGGGAAAGAAGGGAACGGTAAGCAATTGCCACCTACTATGAGCACAAACGTGAATCATCCCATCTGTAATGAAAATGTAAAATTAAGAATGAGAAGCAACAAAATCAAATAGAAGTTATATTCACTCTTGGCAAAATGCAAACAATATAGAATATTAAAATGACAAACTTATGTTAACAATCCTCAAATAGGTAAAGAAAGGAAAATATCCCTAAAAACAAATTATAAAACACAGGTAGATAGCTATAAGTTAAGGTCAAATGAATATGAAAAATTACCAGTTAGCAATCTCTGAAATGAAAAATACAGCCTTTGGATTGACGAGCTCAACAGATAGGAATTCTAGACTGGACCTAATCACAGAAAAAAAAAATGTGATAATACTTAAAATTCAGCCAAAATAAAGCACAGGGAGATAAGGGGTGGAGGGACGCAAAAAAATTGGAGAAATGATGGCTAGATGGAAAGCCTCCAGGAGAGCTCTAATAAGTTTCAGAAGTAGGGAATAAAGGGAATTGTGGAGAAACTGTCAAAGAGATAATGTCTGAGAATTTCCAGAAGTTGAAGAAAAAACCCCAACGATTTCTCAGGCTGAAACAGTACATTAAGAACAGGGTAGAATGGATAAAATCTACCCCCAGATACATCATAATGAAAGGGCAGAACATCAAGCATGAAGAGACAATCTTGAAAGCTACCAGAGAGAAGACAGGTGACCCATCAAGCGTCAAACTAGACTGAGAGCGAATTTCTCATCGGCCAAAACATATTTCAAATTTAGTCTGAACTCAAGTTTTTTTATTAATGACTTCATTTTTTAGAGAAGTTCAGGTTTGCAACAAAATTAAAAAGGAAGTACAGAGATATTTATTCCGTGTCCTGCCTGCCCACACACATGCATAGCCTCTATCATTATTAACATCATTCATCAGAATAGTACATTTTTTGCCAAGGATGAAACTGACACAATATTATCACCCAATGCTCATAATTTATTTTAGGGTTCACTCTTGGTGGCTTATTTCAATTAGTAGTATGCATTTAAGGTTATTCCATACCTTTTCATGGCTCAATAGTTCATTTCTTTTTAGCAGTAACTAAGAATTACACTGTCTGCTTGTATCACAGTTTATTTATCCATTCACGTAGGGAAGGACGTCATGGTTCTTTCCAAGTTTTGGTAATAATGAATGAAGCTGTTATGAACATCTGTGTGTAGGCTTTTGTGTGGACATAAGTTTTCATTTCCTTTGGACAAATAGCAAGGAATGTGATTGCTAGATCATATGGTAAGAGTATGTCTAGTTTTGTAAGAAATATCAAACTGTCTTTCAAAGTGGCTGTACCTTTGTGCATTCCCACCAACAATGTAGGAGAGAGAATTCCTATTGCTCCACATCTCCACCAGCATTTGATGTTATCAGCATTTAGGATTTATGTTATTTTTTAAATAATTGTTTTTATTGATTTATAGAGAGCAAAAGAGGAAGGGAGAATGAGGGGAGGGGGACACCAATTTGTTGTTCCACTTATTTATACATTCACTGGTTGCTTCTTTAATGTGCCCTGACTAGGGATTGAATCTGCCACCATCAGGACAGGTGCTCTAACTGATTGAGGTTATTCTACTAGGTGCATGGTGGCATCTTGTTATTTTGATTTGCATTTCCCTGATTACATATGATCTTTCTGTATGTTTATTTGTCAGTTGCATATCTTCTTTGGTAACACATCAGTTGAAGTTTTAGGCCAACTTTTTAAATTGAATTATTTTCTGATTGTTGAGTTTTAAGAGTTCTTTGTATATTTTGGATAATAGTTCTTTATCTGATGTGCCTTTTGCAAATGTTTCCTCCTAGTCTCTGATTTGTCCTTTCATTCTGCTGACGATATCTTACATAGAGCAGAAACTTTTCATTTTAGTGAAGTCTAGCTCATCAATCATTTCTTGCACAGGTCATTTCTTTGGCGTTGTATCTAAAAAGGCATCACCATATCCAAAGTTATCTAGATTTTCTCCTATGTTGTCTTCCAGAAATTTTATGGTTTTCCTTTTTAAATTTAAGTCTATGCTCAATTTAGAGTTGATTTTTAATTCTTGTGAAGATGATAAGGTCTGTGCTAGATCCCCCCTCCTTTTTTTCCTTTTTTGGCATCTTAATATCCAGCTGTTCCAGCACCATTTGTTGAAGAGACTACGTTTGTTCTATTTATTGCCTTTGCTCTTATTCAAAGATAAGTCGATTATATTTATGGGGGTCTATTTATAGGCTCTCTGTCCTGCTCCATTGATTTATCCATCTATTCTTTTGCAAATACTGCACTATTTTGATTACTGTAGTTTTAAAGTAAGTCTTTTTTTTTTTTTTTAAGACAGAGGGGAAGGAACAGAGAAAGAGAGGGAGAAAGACATCAATGTGTGGTTGCCTCTCGTGTGCCCCTTCCTGGGGACCTGGCCTGCAGTCCAGGTATGTGCCCTGACTGGGGAATTGAGCCAGTGACCCTTTGGTTTGCAGGCCAACGCTCAATCCACTGAGCTACACTAGCCGGGATAAGTCTTGAAGCCGAGTAGCTTCAGTCCTCTAACTTTGTTCTTTTCTTTCAATATTGTGTTGGTTACCTGGGTCTTCTGGCTGTTCATATAGATGTCAGAATTAATATATTGATATCCATAAAGTAACTTGCTTTGGGATTTTATCGTGATGGCACTGAATCTGTAGACTAACCTGGAAAACACTGACATCTGGACAATATTGAGTCTTCCCATCCATGAGCATGGAATGTGTCTCCATTTTTTTTTCTTTGATTTTGTTCATCAGAGATTTTTAGTTTTCCTCACAGAAATCTTGTTCATATTTTGTTAAATTTATACCTAAGTGTTTAATTTTTTGGATGCTAATGTAAGTGGTGTTGTGGGGATATTTTCCAACTTTATGAAGGTATAATTGCCATACAAAATATTTAAGGCATACATTGTATTGATTTAATACACTTAAGTATTGCAAAATAATCACCACTCTACCATTAGTTAATACCTCCATCCCATTACATAATCACCATTTCTAGTTCTGCAGTGAGAACATTTAATATCTGTTCTCTTAACAACTTTCAAATATATAATACAGTATTATTCGCTATAATCATCATACTGTGTATTAAATTTCAAGAGTTTTTAAATCTTATAACTGGAAGCTTGCATGCTTTGACCATTATCTACCCATTTTCCCCACCTCCTAGTCCCTGGTAATGACCACACTATTCCCTGTTTTCCTGTTTGGCTTTTATAAATGATATCATACAGGATTTGTCTTTCTTTGTCTGACTTATTTCACTTAGCATAATGCCATTAAGGTTTACCCAAGTTGTTGCAAATGGCAGGATTTCCTTCTTTTTCATGGATGAATAACACATATACACATACATGAATATATTATGTATTATATTACATTTTATATATAACATGATAGATATATTATTCATATATAAAGAATATATCTATATCAGTCAAGCAACCTATCTATATCTACCTAAATCAATCACATCTTTATCCTTTCATCTGTTGATGGAGCCTTAGGTTGTTTCTACATCTTGGCTAGTGTGAATAATGCTGCAATGAACTTGAGGGTACAGACATTGCTTCCAGGGCCTGATTTTATTTCCTTTGGATATACCCAGAAGTGGGATTGTTGGATCATATGGTAATGCTATTTCTGCATTTTTAACTTCACTTGTTTATTTTGGTATACAGAAGAGCAACTGACATTTATATATTAACCTTGTATCCTGCAACATTGTTATAATTAGTATTAATTATAAGAGGGTTGTTTTTTGTAGATTGTTTTTGAATTTTCTACATAGATAATCATACCATCTGTGAGCAAAGACAATTTTATATCTTTCTTCCCAATTTGTATACCTTTCATTTCCTTTTCTTGCCTTACAACATTTGTAAGGATTTTCAATACAATGCTGAAAAGTGGTGATAAGAGACATCTTTCCCTTGTGCCTGATCTTAGTAGGAAAGCTTCCAGTTTCCCGCTATTAAGAGGTGTTAGCTATACATTTTTTAATAGTTTTTATAAAGGTGAAAGTTTCTCTCTATTCCTAGTTTACTGAGAGTTTTTTAAATCATGATTGTTGTTAGATTATATTAAATGCTTTTCCGCATCTGTTGATATTATCTGATTTTTCTTTTTTAGTCTGTTGATTTTTTAATTTATTTTTTATTGCATACCTGGGATGAATGCCACTTGATTGTGGTTCTATATTTCTTTTTATACTTCTTTTGGATTCAATTTGCTAATATTTTGCTGAAGATATTTTTACATCTATGTTCTTCAGAGATACTGGTCTGAAGTTTTCTTTCCTAGTAACGTCTGTGTCTCTTTTGATATTAGGGTACTGCTGGCTTTATAGAATGAGTTAGGAAGTATCCCTTCTGCTTCTATCTTTTAAAAGAGATTGTAGAGAAATCATATAATTTCTTCCTGAATGTTTGGTAGAACCCACCAGTGAGCCCATCTGGGTCAGGTGCTTTCTATTTTGGAAGGTTATTAATTGTTGATTCAATTTCTAATACATATAGACCTATTCAGATCATCTATTTGTTCTTGTGTGAGTTTTTGTCTTTTAAGAACTGTATCTTTTAAGTAACTGATCCATCTTATCTAAGTTATCAAATTTTGGGGCATTGAGGTTTTCATAGAATTCCTTTATCTGTCATCTTTATGATATCAATGTGGTCTATAGCAATGCCTTTTATTTCTGATATTAGCAACTTGTGTTCTCTCTTTTTTTTCCTTAGTTAGCCAGGTTAAATTACCAATTTTATTGATCTTTTCAAAAAGAGTTTTGGTTTCATTGATTTTCTTTATTGATTTCCTATTTTCAATTTCATTAATTTCTACTCTAATTCTTGTTATTTCTTTTTTTCTGCTTACTTTGGGTTTAATTTGCTCTTATTTTCTAGCTTCCTAAGTTGGAAATTTACATTATTGATTTTAGATCTTTCTTCTTTTCTAATATTATATATGTATTCAATGCTATAAATTTCCATCCAAGCATTGCATTCATTGTGTTCTACAAATTTTTGATAAGTTGTGTTTTCATTTTCATTTATTTCAAAATATTTTTAAATTTCTCTTGAGATTTTTCTCTTTAACCCATGTGTCATTAGAAGTGTGCTGTTTAATCTCTATATATTTTTGGATTTTCCAGTTACCTTTTGTTATTGATTTCTAGTTTAATTCCATCATGGTTGGAAAGCAGACATTGTATGACTTCTTTTAAATTTATTAAGAGGTGTTTCTTTGGCCCAGAGCGTGGCCTGTCTTGGTAAATATTCCATGTGAGCTTGAGAAGAATGTGTATTCTGCTGTTGTTGGATGACTAGTCTATAGATACCAATTATATTCAGTTGGTTAGTAATGCCATTTAGTTCAACCACATCCTTGCCGATTTTCTTCTTGCTGGATCTGTCCATTTCTGAGAGGGGGGTATTGAAGTCCCCAATAATGATATTAAATTCATCTAGTTCTCCTTGCAGTTCTATCAGTTTCTGTGTCACATAGTTTGATGTTCTGTTGTTAGACATACACATGTTAAGAATTGTTATATCTTCTCTGAAAATTTACTGCTTTATCAATATGCAGTGGCCTTCTTTAACCCTGATAACTTTCTTTAGTTTGAAATTTGCTCTGTCTGAAGTTAATGTAGCTACATCTGCTTTATTTAGATCAATATCTGCATGGTATAACTTTCTCCTTTCATTTACTTTTAATCTATATACATCCTTATACTTATGGTGTGTTTCTTGTAAAAAACATATAGTCAGATCATGTCTTTTAAATATAGTTTAAAAATCTCAAAACTCAGTTTTTTAATTGATGAATTTAGAGCTTCAACATTCAGAGATTAGGGATATTGTCAACTACCATATTCATCAATCTTTTTTTATTTGTTCCCCTGTTCTTTGTTCCTATTTTAGTTTCCCACTATTTTTCTGCCTTTTGTGGTTTTAATTGTTAAAATGTATCCCTTTTCTCTTCTTTTTAGCTTATCAGTTATACTTTTTAGTGTACTTTTTTTAATGGTTGCCCTTGAGTTTTCAATATACTTTTAAAACTAGTCCAAGTTACTTTCAAATAACACTATATCATTTCCTAATTTTTTCCTTCTGTGCTTTGTATCATTGCTATCATTCATTTCACTTATACATAAGCATACAGTACATATATATGTATGTATATATAATATACTTAAGCAAATACAATCAAATCCATTTTTTTTCAGTTCTTTCTTAGGACTTCCACCTTTCTGCTTACATCACTCATCTGTTCTTATGTTGCTTTATCCATGAGAGCCCTTTGCATATTAAGCATAGTTATTTTTAATTTCCTACCTGATAATTTCAACATCTCTGCCATGTCTGGTTCTGATGCTTGTTTTGTCTCTTCAAATTGTGCTATTTTGCAAATAGCCTCTGGTATACCTTGTAATTTTTTCCTGATAGCTGGACATAATGTACTGGGTGAATGGAGCTGCCATAAATAGGCCATTGGTGATGTGATGGTGAGGTTAGGAGGGAAGAGAAGGATTCTGCAGTCCTACGATTTGGTTTCAGTCTTTTAGTGACCCTGTGCCTGTGGACTATGCACTTCACAAGTGTTTCTCAGTACTTTTCTCCCTCCTTAGGTGGCACAGGATGGCTAGAGCAGGCTGAAATTGCTGCCCCTCCCCACCCCCATGGAAGGCTAGAGCTGGCTGGAGTTGGATAGCTCCCATCCCCGGGCCAGTTAAGCTTTGATAAGACCACCTCAGGTTAGGCCCTGGTTAGCTAGTTTCCCCTAAAGTCAGGCCTTGTTAAGAACAGAGTGTTCTGGCATATTTCAAAATGATTCCATTTTCCTCCCCCTGCCAGAAGCAAGAGGTGATTTTTCTCTAATATTTGCTGTGGGAATGTAGCCAAACTCCTGAAAGTAAATCTCACAATATTGTGGGGCCTCCTTGATGACCAGGTTCCCTTGTAGATTTTAACTCAGATTTGTCCACACTGAGCCTCCAGCAATTCATCAATTACAGTTCAGGTAATACGTCAATTGCAGTGACAGTGCTGGTCCCTGGGCAGGTTTGTGTACCTGAGTCTCTGCCCTGATAAGCTTTGACTCTACCTGCCTGTCTGACTCTCTGATCTTGGGGACAGAAGTTCTCCCTGTGTCCTCCCTGTGTCCTCCCCTGTCTCATGGATCCAAGAAGAGTTTGTTTTCCAGTCTGCTTAACTTTTTACATGTTGTTAGGACAGAGTGGGCATTTCTAAGCTGTTCACATGCTGAATTGGAAATCAGGAGTCTGAAGTCAAGTTTTCAGTCCAAGAGCAAAAGTTGTGGCATTTAGGCACAAAGCCAAGTGATCCAAGCACAAAGCATCACAGTTGAAAGGAGAGAAAGTTTGAAGTGGTCAATGATTCTGGAGTCATTTCTGATCTGAAGGGCAGGGAGTTAAGGTAGATTTAATTCAGCTCCTGTCACTGGGAACACTGGTATTCTATAAGTGGAATTAAAGGAGAATTCTAAAAACTTTTTCTAGAACAGCATTTTTGAAAGCTATTCCATGGAACATTCATGAGTGACTAAAATCCTTTGTCCAATGAACAAAAAGCTTCCATCATCAAATATGACTGGAAACCGCTGGGTGAAACAAAGTTCGTTTTCTTCACAATAGAATTTATCAGACCCATATCAATAATGCCTTATAAATCTCCAAGATGGGTGTTTAGAATGCAGGGTGTTTAGACTTTCAAAGTTCTTTGCATTGGGTCACTATTTCCTTAGAAGGGCTAAGGAGATAATCTACAACACATGCTTTGGAAGAAAAGCTTCTTTAGATTTATCTAGTCTTAATTTTTTCACTATATATTTTGACAAGTCTCTGGAGACACAGTAAAGTTAGCAAACAAAATTATTCTCCAGTCACTATAAAACTCACCACAAACTGCCCACCCCCAATGATTAAAGACCACGTTAGTTAAAGTGGAGTCTTACATTTGCCAGATTGCCCTGTAGTTCAATCATACTTTTGTCCATTTTGCCTTCCAGTCCTCTTTGCCTTCACTGATTCAGGGTGGAGTCATTTTTGCAGCTATAAAGGTCACTTGTTAAAGGCTTGGTCATTCTTTACGTGTTTTATTGCTTCAGGAACCTACTAAGAGTGTGAGTTAAAGCAACCCCAGAATCATGTGTTAAGCTATACATAACTGGATTGTTTTATAACATTTTGTGCTATTAATGTACAGAGTACACAAACAATGAATAATGCATCTGGTCCTCTATTTTGGGCCTGTGAGATGCTTTCCTTGAATAAACAACTAAATGCCTCTTGGAAAAAGCATTACTAAAAAGGAACATAACTTCTGAATTATCATCTTAATGGGAAATTTGATCTTTCCAGTCGGGTCCCTAGAATGATAACTACACAAGTTAGATGGTTCTATCTGTCTACATATCCTCCTATAATTTAATCATGGAGTGTCTTGTCATGTAAAATTTCATACAGAAATTTAAAAAAAAAGGATTATGCAACAATGATTAAAACCCCAATGAAGACTAAAAATGAAGTTTAGTTTTCTAGGTAAACAACAATGATAACGTCCAGCATTTAATAAGTGCTTGCCGTGACCTAGATGGCTAAGCACTTGCCACATCGGAACCCATTTAATCTTTACAAAAGCCCTATGAGACAGAGGAGGTAGCCTTAATGTCTCGAAACTCTGACAACAGACCTTATAAATGACTTATCGATATTACAATTTGGTAGATGATATGCTCAATGTGCTGTGCAAAGTTGCAATGAATGTGGTGCCTTAATTTATTCCCATCAGTCCCTGTGCGAGCATCTGTGATGTGGTGCAACAGACAATCTCTGCTTTTTCAATGAATAAGCCTGTACTTTCAGCAAACCCCAGGAGAGGTCGATCAGAGGGGTTCGAAATATGAAAAATAAAATTCAATGACATAATAGCATATATGTTTCTGGATTTTATAGCTACTGTATATTATTATCTTCATTTTAAAGAAGAGGCAACAGAAGCTCAGAGAAGTTAAGTAATCTGCTGAAGGTCACAGAGTCGGGAGTGATGGAAAAATGATGCATACCCCGGGCATCTGACTCTAGGATTCATGCTCTCGTTGGAGCCATAAATAAACAAAACAACTTACGAATAACATACAGTATGATTTAGATATAAATTTTCATTCTCTATGTTGGTCCAGGGCAAATTTTTTATCTTTTATTTTCCAAATTACTTATCTATTTATTTGTGTCCAACAGTGTTGTATCGCAGGGGAGACATTTATCTTTAACAGGTTTTTACTTTTCATAATTGCAAAACTGTTTAGGTTTTCTCAGTGCCAGTCCTAAGGATGTTTGTGATGCCAAAGGATTGCTGAAAATTACTCATGAGCACAGGACCAGCCTCTCCCACTACTTTGTAAGCTGATACAACAATATGCTATTCATTTTATATGGAAAGAATAGCTTCCAGTGGGGTCCAGGCTGAACAAGAGCTGAGTGAATGTGTGGATACCATTGTACATCTTGTCAGGTTCTATTAAATGGGCACCAAGGTTTTGATATTTTAGATTGACTGTTAATTTCATCACAACTGTCATGCGGGTCACTCTATGTGTCATTATATTCATGGATATACATACATACATCTATGGCAAAGTGGAAAGAATTTCAAAGATGACAGTTTTTACTGGTTAACATGACTTTCTAATTCTATTTTGTCCTTAAATGGCAAATCCCTGAATACTCTCCCACTCAAGAATGATGCCTCAGAGCAAAAATAAGTTTTGATGGCTTGTAACCTTCAAGGTGAAAAGTCAATTTATTAGGAATCTGCTCTTTAATATAG
Source organism: Mormoops blainvillei (assembly GCA_004026545.1). Lineage (NCBI taxonomy): Eukaryota > Metazoa > Chordata > Mammalia > Chiroptera > Mormoopidae > Mormoops > Mormoops blainvillei. The sequence goes on along the minus strand of PVJD01000509.1, from coordinate 330,289 downwards.
GATTTCTTATAAGTCCATGTACCAACGGAGGCTACTAAAACCATCTGTAAAATCACTGGTGAACAGTTTCCGCAGAAAGATGTTATAAAGAGTGTAAGATCTAAAGGAAATACAAACTGATACAGGGGAGGGAACAAGGAAGGAAGAATAGAAGGAGGTAGGAAAGAACAACGAAAGGGGAGAGAAGAAAGAAATATTGAAGATTTAGAGAGGAATTTATGCATGCCCATCTAAGAATTGGGTTTAGGGAACAAAGAGAGTATCTGGTTTCAACAGAGCCCATACGGTTAGAAAACCAGACATTGAAGGTACTGTTTTGTCTATTGATTTTGTTTTTTTTTTTGAGAGCGAGACAGAGAGACAGAGAGACATTGGTTTGGTGTTCCACTTCTTTATGCCATCCCTGGTTGATTCTTGTACTGTGCCCTGACTGAAGACCTTGGCATAGCAGGACAATGCTCAAACCAACTAAGCTGCTTGGCCAGGGCCAAAGGTATTGTTTTGAATACATCTATTTTTTTTATTGGTTTTTGAAATTTATTATCTGTGTCAAGAGAAAATCCACAACTTTGAATTAGAAAGAATAAGGGGGCTGAATCATCTCTGCCAGTGACTTGATGGACACATTCCTAATTATCAGGAATGAGTTATAAAAATAGCTAGATCTGGAACAGAAGGAGAGGGAGAGGGTATCATCCAAGGAAGGTAACTATTCATTCTCAGGTAGCTTGTTCTAATAGCCTATTTTTGCATAACAAAAAATCTTAATTTGATTGAACCTGTAATACTTAATGTTTTTTTTTTAACTTATGTATTTGAACTTCTGAGTTTAGTAACAGTATTTTGGAAGTTAATAAATATCTCAATGCCTAGAGGAAATAAGCTCTGTTATAGAGGGGACAGCCACACAGGGCTATGTTTTATGTTTCTGAATAAGAAAACCCCGAGTCTAAGGTATCGGTCAAATGTCTAAAAAATTCTTAGCTGGATAGTTTTACTCTGCAGTTTTAAAATAATGAACCATGTCTCAGCCTTTAAAGTAGCAGCTTAAATCCATTTGCTTTCTTTTCACTGAGGTGAAAGACTCGTAAGAGAAGATCTTATGAGAAAATGGAAATATGCAATATTAGAACTACAAGGAGCAGCACCGTATTTTAAGAAATGAGCATATTGCTTCTCGGAGGTCATTGTGGTATGCGATATAGCCCATAAAGAGATGAACATAATTTAAACCAGAAATCATAGCAGTAGCGTATTAACTGCCTCTCTGGGTTTTGTCATTGTTACTGTTGTTGCTGGTGTTACTTGTACTTTGCATCTGTGCCCCATACGTCTATGATATGACATATACCTTGTAATTTTTAATGTATAGGCTTTCAGTATTGGACTCTGACTGAGTTGATTAGACTTGCCATTAAAATCCTTGCGAGGATAATTTCCTCTTGGCTTATGTGAAATGATTTGGTTTTACTTGTGTGATGTTAGCAAAGTCATTTGAGAAATTCTTACTAAGGGACTTGCTTTCCTTAATTTCTTCTGAATATTAGACAGAGCAGTAACTGACCATTCAAAATCCTTAGCTTGATACCGTGACACCCAATTCATGTTAGGTCATTCATAGTTTCCAAGATTCCTGGAGATGCTTTACCAGTAGAAAAAAAAAATTATTTGAATCTCCCAAGCCCTGTGTCCCACAGAAAGTAATGATCTATGCTAAATTGTCCTCATTCTTTTCCTTAATCCTACAACAAATGAGACAATTACATTACAAGATACAAAACTATTCTTGTGCACTCTGCCATATCACCATTTCTATTTTAAGAATGGAGATCAGAGAGATGTGTCTGCTTTGCTCATGCCGCGCCTCAGATAGCACCATATGCTTGTGGGTTCTTAATACATGCTATTTGATGATTGATTTATACACTCCATTTACAAGGTGTTAATGTAAAAAATGGCCAAATTCAGTCTCATGTCTCAAATCAAAATACACTTTACATTTTTTCAGTAATGTCTTTTTGTAAACAATACTAAATAGCACTTCAAATTCGTCAACAGCTCTTTATGATTAGTTGATATTCTATGACAACCAAATGTATATGAAATGTACAAATAAACATGTTTTGTGTTAGACGAACAATGCACAGATGGTTTTAAATTTTTATAATGGATTTATGGCCTATATATTTTGTAAGGATTATTTATGGCAACTAGTCTGGAGAGCTATTCTGAGATACGGAACATTGCAAGTACGATTTAATAGAACTTTAGAAAGTAAAAGGGAGAAATAGAAACACTTTGTTTCATCAATACAGCAAAACTCTGTGATTTTTGTCTAGCACACGTGTCCAATACTCATTGCATGGACTAAAAAATCCCATGTATTTTGTCAATCATATGCTATACAAACAATTGCTTGAGAGCAAAACATTAATAAAGCAAATTCAAGAGACATTCCAGGCTTAGAAACATAGGACCTTAAAATAACATAAGCTTTTGAATCCATCACACTAATAAACTTGCTTCCATCTCTGATATTCAGATTTGAAATCCATAAAATAGAAGAAATATCATCTACCTTACAGGGTTTAGAAACAGTGAAATGAGATAAATTATTACATACAAATGGTTAGATTTTAATATGTTAAATGAGATATAAGTAGGTCCTCAAGAATGACAGTTCTGGTGATAATTTCTATTATGTCAGTTTCTCTCCTTCTAGGTATGTGAACCCAGCAAGAAAAATTATGGGAAATAGAAAATGCAGGAAGTCAAATGCCATGGTAAGAAATCTGGAATTTTATTCAGCAGTTAGTAGAGACAACTAAAAATCTTTGGGGAAGAAAAATTAATTTGATTTGAACTCTGCCTTATAATAGTTCTCATTTTTAATCAGGTCTGATATGGAATCCAATTGATTTCATTACTGAAAGACCTGGGTCACATTTTATGAAATGCCACTTTATAGAAAGGACTTTGAATATAATATTCAGGGTCTTTTGGGATGGGCAAAAGTGGGTACAAGAGGTCACTTAGAAGCTTGTTACTCAAAGTGGGGTTGGCCAGCCAGCAACATGGAGGTGACCTGGGAACTTGGTAAACATGTAGAATGTCGGACCAAATGCAAAGCCTACTGAATCAGAATCTGTATTTTTTCAGTTGTATTGAGGTATAATTGATTAAAAATTGTACACATTTAAGGTGTACTTAACATTCTGGCAACACACTGTGAAATAATCATCACAATGAAGCTAATGAACACACCCATCTAATCATCACCTCACATGGTTACTCCTTTTCTTCTCCTCCTCCTTTTAGACTTCAGGTATACAATACTTAGCCAATTTCAGGTGTACAAGACAGTATTTTTTACTAGACGCACATTGCCTTTTACTAAGATTCACAGGTAATTCACTACATACTGAGATGAGATGACTGACCTGTACTAGCTGATAGTACAGATGAAAGCCAATAAAAGCCTAGAATTGGACAGTGGCAGAGGGAAAAGAATAGAATAATTAAAATAGAGAGGGATATACTAGTTCACTTTATAAATTGTCGACCAAAAAATTCAGGATAGAAAGGCCCCTCCTCTCCATAACTACAGTGGGCCAGGCTTTGTTCACAACAGAGGTCATTTTTCACAACATGATCTGAAACTCACCCCACACTTCGTAGGCAGAACTCAGTGGCTTTGTAAGGAGGAATAAATGCTCACCTTGGACCCTCCTCGCCTGTGCCTGCACAGAGCAGACCTGAAGCTAAGTTGTTTTCCTAGCAGCCTTAGGAGCAAATTTCTGAACAGCTGTAAAGCAGGCTGAGACACTTTCAGATAACCATCTGCCTAACTTCCCACCCTGGTGTGGCATAAACATGGAGATGACGGTGGGGGGCTGGGGGGGGGTGATTATCAGACTGAACTTAGGAAAACAGAACTGGATATTTGAGGATAAATGAGAATTTGGTAAAATGTAGGCATATGTGGGTTGGACCCTTTTTAAAGTGCTTTCTTGACACAATAGCTTCACAGAGAGTGACAAAGGCACTCATCTCTTCTTTTGACTCCTTTGAGCAATTCTCATTTTCCAAAGTGAATAAGGTTGCTTCAGTGCTAGGATATTGTTTCTATGATGATGAAATATATTACTGCCCACTGAGCTGAGCTCAGAAATTTGTAGCTGCACAGCTGCCTCACTAATTACTTTCCAAATGTGATAGAGGGAACAGTACACTGTGATTCTGATGTACAGAGGTTTTGTGAACATAGCATCAGTGCAGAACTTCAGGGGTGCCTGTGTGAGCCAGAGAGTGAGGCTGAACTAAATATGGAGCAACTACAAGCTAGCAGAGGTGTTCTATTAACTGAATGGCAGAGCGTGCAATTTGGAAGCCGTAGGCTCTGCGTTTTCGCTCAGCAGCAATGTCTAAACATAATTAATCAGTTGCTTCTCACAGTAAGTGACACTAATTAGTTACACTCTAATTGCTGTGTATGGAGTAATGTTACTCCTTTCTAAGTGCTCTGTAGAGTAGCTACATGAGATCTTCAATACATTATCATGAATTTCCATGTAATTACAATCCTTTCCAATGGAGCAAAAGGAAAATATTGTATCATCAGGAATCAATAAATAACTTATATTATCACCATTAAGAAACAGAGTGATTGAGCCCCTTCCTTGCTATTAGTGTGTATGTGATTAGAACTGTGTACAGCTGTGCCAGATTTTGAAACTAAAAATATGCCCTTTGCTAACAATGGTCTTGCTAGGCGATTTTCTCTCCTGAAGAAAATTATTCTAATTTGTCTTGAGTTTTATTATTTTCCAGAATCAGACAGAAAAAACTGACTAAATTTGATAAGTGGAGAAAAAGGAAATACTGACTTCTAATCTGACTTTGACTTTAGGCTCTGTCTTTATCTGGTTGTATTCCTTATCCTTTGCGATATATTTTTCCCTTGTAGAAGCTTCACTCATTATTTTATATATTTCACACTGTTCTTTATGTTTAAGTATTTGAATTGGCTAAGCAATGCTTGAGCCTCCTTTTAGAGGCTTCTTCCAAGCATTCATAATTCTAGAAAATTGATCTTTAAAAATTATTTTAAACTATAGCTGAAAAGGAAGAATATTCTTGGGTTCTCCTTGACTTTAATTTACAAGGTAAAGAATATCATGTGAACTCTAACGAAAGAATGCGATAGAGGAAAAGAAAATAGGCCTCTCTTTATAAATGTGCTAAAGTAGCTGAAATAAGAGTAGGACTTCAAAATTGTGTAAGTTAAATAACTTACTATTTCTTCTGACTTCCTTACTCATATATTTTAATTATTCTGGTTTTGTATGGATTCCATGATTTGCGGATTATGCGATCCATAAACCATGAAATACATGATTTATGTTGAAGAATTCCTTCGTTGTTTCCCCTGACAGAGTGTCTGTCCTTCTATTGTGGCTATTTTGATTTTGGTGTTTAGCAGTTTTTTTCTTTAAGGAAACTGTTTCCTCCTGTATTTGCCAAGTCATTCTGTAGTTTTGAGAACTGTTCTTCAGTTCTAAGTTTTTTGATATGTGAAAAACTTTAGGTTCCCTCAAAAAAACACATGACTAGTGAAGAACTTAGTCTTATGTCCTAATGTAAGGATATTTTCCTATAAGGGCTTCCTGAGGTTTGGAAGTTTGTTTATTGGGCATGTTTATTTATCTCTCTTCATTAGAAATACAAATGATGGAAGTAACTTGTAAATTAAATTATAGTTTCAAAAATTACTTTAGCTTTTGAAAGAGAAAAAAATTGTTGCCATTATATGCAGAAAAGACAGTCTCCTGTTTCTTACATTCCTATTATTAATGAATATATTTAAACCAAAGTTAATTTTAATTTCCTCTTCTAATATGTAATGCTATGTCCAAATATGCCATGCTTTTTTGACTTCAGAAATCTGTTTCCAGTTGTTTATATTTCCATTATTATTTGAATATATTTACGCCAAAGTTAATTTTGTGTCCTTTTCTAATCACTCTCAGTATTGTGTGTTCTCCTGCTCATGGCTTTACCTAAAATGCCCTCTTTACTCCCGTTCTTCAAACCTGCCCCTGTCCCCAACCATGTCCCCGGGCCCCACTACAATGGAAATACTATGGTGTATTTTATTGACAAAAGGACAACATCAACAATATAACCAATGCCTAGGAGGAAGAGAAATCTGGCCTTCACTATATCAATGCATGTCATTTAACGTCAATTTCTTCCTCTGAAACATGAAAATAAAACCTAACTAAAGTAGATAATTTTCTGGGACAATAACTTACCAAAACTGACTCCAGGAAAGAAAAAAAAATTGAAACACATTCATTTTAACAGGAAAAAAAAGTTTTCATGGAGCAGATATTTCAATGCCACTTTAACTATGCCAGAGCATAGAAAAAGAAGAAAAATGCCCTCAAGTTTAATAAAGATTGACTAAAATGGCAATTTGCAAGTCAATTTCATTTTTTAATATATTTATCTATATTAAAATAAGCACAGAACCTATAATCACATTAAAAGAATTAATTTAGGGATTAAAAAACTAATTCCCATAATATTTAAGCACTCTAAAAATCCATAAGGAAAAATATTAACTCTTGCTCTAAAAGGACTAAAAAATGTGATTAGATATCCAAACAAATGATTTTTAAACTTATGAAAAAAGATTCAACCTCACTTAGAATAAAAGACATGGAAATTAAAATTCTAATGAAATATATTTTTAAAATTTTTTAGATTTAAAAAAATCCAAAAGTTGACCACACATTCTGATGGCAAGATGGAGGAGAAAGAGGCGTTCCGTTTCATACCCAATGAGAGTGTAAATTAGCTTAGCGGCTGTTTGATTATATTATTTGACATTACAAATACATATATTCTTTAGCCCAAAATTCTATTTTGAATATTTAGTCTATCAATGTATCTAAACAACTGCAAAATAATGCATATGCAAGATTATTCATTGCAATAACAGTTGAATGTCTCTATCTAGATGACTAGTAAGATGGTTTACCCATTTCAATGAAAGTGCAATGGAGCTGTGAAGAATAATGAGGACATCTTCCTCTGCTGAGGGCATTCTCTATAATTGAATCTGGAAAGTACTTAATTCACATTTTTCCATTTAAAAAGCAAGATAGAAATACTGTATAAAGTATGTTATATTTTGGATCAAATAACAATAAATATATACTTACTGTGTAATGAAACTCTGATTGGACATAGAGGAAACTAACAGTTACTCTGGTGGGAGTGACAGGGGGGTGTGAACTAGGTGGAACGGTGAGCCTCAGGTAGGTGTGAGAGTTTTTACTATAGAATTTTCACTTCGTTTTTACCTTGGAAACATGAATTTATTAATTATTCAAAAATAGATTTAAAATGAATACACATAACAATATTTATCATAAGGAGAGAATGTGGTAAGGAGGGAACATTTTAACTCAGCTCTACAGGATTATAATAGCAAGACCCCCGGGATGACTCTGAGTGGTCTCATCAAGCAGCTGGCCTATGATTTTGTTCATGCTAGAAGCTCCAAGGCCACGCGTTTCCGCATTTTGATCCAGTGGCTGTTGGAGCCCAGGATGGAGATGCAGTCTGTGAACAGAGCCAGAGCCGATGTTGAGAAAGAAGTGTCAGGGGTTTGGCATATCTGCAAGAAAAGAGTAAGAGGGTCTTCACTCCCAGAAAGGGCAAGGGGAGCTGTTTTATGCATTTGTTTTCTTTCACTGAGCTCTGAGATAATTCCTGGGCTCCTTATGAATTATCAATTAGTTCTTATGAATTAGTTGGTTTGGGGCAGGACTAGACAAAAGCAATTATTTACAATTATGGCGACCCCTGTTTTTATTCTCATGCTCATGTGGCCTAGTTAAACCTGGGTGACTAGGTACTGTCACAATGTGCGGCAGCACAGAGAAAAAATAATTAATTTTAGACCTTGATAGGTCTAGGAAAAAGTCCATGGATCGGAATCTGAAGCTGCTCAGAGAGGTTTTCATTTGCTTTACAAGATAAAGGTCTACTTACTAAGAAGGCACAGATGATTCAATTGAGATGATATGCTTATTTCTATTTGACTAAACTAGAATGTGAGGGTCTTGTTTTTTTCTCTTTTTCCTTCAAATGGTCATTTTCTCCCTTCATGAAACTTGTATCCAGATCCTGGTGTTATTTCTTTCCTTGAAAGTCTTCTCATCTCTTATTAATCTGCTTCCGACTACTTGATTTGGGCCTGGTTTTCTTATGGAAGATGAATGGGAGTCAACTTCAAGTTTTCTAGCTATACTCTCGCAAAAGGATAGCAATGTTATCATCACAATCTCATAAATGAAGAAGAATAATTTATATGTACATACACATCTTCAGTGCATATTATTGGCTCTTGATAAAAGGCAAATAGCAATGATAAACCCTGAAATACGCCTTTCGAAGATACCAGGCGGCAAACTGTGTGAGCCATTTTGAAAACAGATTCAAAGGAAGATGTCCTGAACTTTCATTTCCCATCTGCTGAGTTTCTTTGAAGTGAGAGTTAACCCTGACATGAAACAGCTCCAGAAACTGAGCTGTGCCCAGTTGTTTTTGGCCTGATAATTCAACCCCGAGTGATGACTCCCACACGCAACTGGGTGTCTTTGATGACTCACTCTCCTCCTCTCAGAGATAGGCCTCCAGACATTTGTGCATTCCTTACGTGCTGCATAACAGCTTTCGTGGAAAAAAAAAAGAATAGTTTAATTTAACAAACAAAATCAAATTAATTATCTCCTCCCTCTCCAGCTCAAGCCTTTTTTAACAGAGGCTGCCCTCCCTTCTTTGTCCTCGTTTGTGGTGGAGACCTGCTAATTCAGAGTCTGCTATTCAGCTCATCTGGGTGGCAAAAAGCTGAAGGAAGATGCGAGGGTAACCAATAAAGAGAGATTTGAAGCTGTTTTTTCACTGTTTTGTTTTCGAAGACAAAAATAAGAAAAAATTGTTTTATTTGGAAAAAACTGGAATTTGGTAAGATGTCTTTAACATTAAGACTGAAACCTATTTTTATGCATCCTTTTAAGGACTGAGATACAGGGGTGGGAGTAGAGTGCTGATTTGAGAAGAATCCCAAATGTCCCTTTTTTTGGTGCTACAAATACTATTCTCTAAAAATTCTAATCACCTTGTGCTTGGAAGAGACTATCTTCAAAAGCGAAACTTGATCTTTGAGGGACCCATGTTCTATAAATTATTTTAAATTAGAGTCAAAATTATTTCCTTTTGAAATTTTTTTTACTTTTGGCAATTATTACAGAGTGGACATTTAATACAAAAAGTCAATGAATGTGAGGCTCATATAGTAAAGTTATATTTCCACCATGCATACCAGGATCTCCATCTACCCATTTAGCCTATTTTCCTCAAAATGTATAAAATAGATGCTATTTTTAAAGTATGCTTATTTTTCTCTATTTTTTACAACCATTCTGACTTTCTAAAGCTTTTCTTTTATGTGTGTGCTTTATTTGGCCATGGTCAAGAAACTATTACATACATTTTTATAATTGAAGAAATTAAGTTTCTCAATATACAAGCCCATAGTCAAATAAATAGTCTAGAGATCCTGTAAAATTTCTATAAATGTTCCAATTCTGTATTGTTCTGTGTCTTTGGCCACTGAGCCTGAATAAATATTTAAATGATTCTTCTCCCAAAAGAAATACAGAATTAAATATGGCAGGTTGTTACATAACTTTCCATATTAACATATTATTACATACTTACTAATGCATAATTATTTGATGCACATACTTAACATATTCTCTAATGATTTGGTATATTTTATGTTTGTTTTCCCAATAAGATGGTCTAAGGGCCATGTCTTATGCTTCTGTCATTTAGAGAACCTGATACAGTGTTGAACAGTAGAAACTGAATAAATGCAGAATCACAATAACTCTATTCAACTGCCAGCTCTGCCCCATAGTGCCATTCAGGTTGCTGGACTCTGAAATGTGAATGCATATCTATCTCAGCGGGTTGATGAGACAATGTATGTGAAAGTTCTACATAAATATTTCGTTGACCTCAAAGGGTAAGTAACGGTCAGTGAGATGAAAGCTTTGGAGAAGAGGGGAATCTGGGCAGCACATGAAAGAGCGGGGAGTGCTCAGCCTCTGCTCTCAGGCCTTACTGTTTCCTGGCCAGTTCCTTCAGAGCTAAGTCACTGTCTGATGTCCATGCTGCTCCTCTTGCCTCTGCCTAAAATAACATCCCTGTACCTCGATGGGCCAGAACTATTCACTGGTTACTGTAGGTCAGTCTCTTCAACTCATAAAGTTGTCAGGTTCAATCCTTTGCAACCATCTGTGTCTCCTTCTTGCCCCTTTTCATCCTCATGCATAAGCAGTGATGTTGGTCATTTGAGCATTGTTCATAGTTGCCATTCCTTCTTTTTCATGTTCACAGTTACCATGTTAGGTTAAGCTCTTGTTACTTCATATAGAGGATGGGAGAAATTCCAGAGATCAAGATTCCCCCCAAAAGTAGAAAGAGTCATAAACGGAGTTTGGTGATTTTAATGTCACCCCTTCTCCCAAAATTCTAGAATGTACTATTCAAAAATTAGCTAGTGGCCACCCCTAAGAAGATATGATCGCATGTGCTTCCTAACATTGCTGGGTTGGCATTGTGTGAAACATTGTAGACACTCATGTGTGAACTCAGCATTTAACAGAACTCATTCTCTTAAATCATGTGAATTAATCACTTGCCCAGTGTTTTGAAGATACAGAGGTCAATACATTATTCGTGCTCAATAGGCTCATCATCTAATGAAAGCGACAGGTCCATAATGTGTAATTTGGCATAGTTGAACATAATATCATATAAACAGTTTTAGGAATGGTTGTGAGATATTATGGGTGACCAGGAGAAGAGCAGTTTACTAGAATTCCTAGGGTAACAGTCCTAGTATCAACTTATACCCAGTCACATTACACATTTTTCCAGAAATTTGTTGATTTCATCCATATTTTTCTAATAATTTTCTAATAATATTTTAATATGTGTAGGATCAGTAGTGCTATCCACTCTTTCACTTCTGATGTTGGTATATTATTTTTTCTTGATTAGTCTTGATAGAGGTTTATCAACTGTATTCATATTTCTGGAAAGCAAATCTTTTAAACTATATTTTATTGATTATGCTATTACAGTTATCCCATTTTTTTCATCCCCCTTTATCCCCCTCCACCCTGCTCCCCCCTTTCTCCAACATTTCCCCCTCAGTTCATGTTTATGGGTCATACATGTAAGTTCTTTGGCTTCTCCATTTCCTATACTATTGTTAACCTCTCCCTGTCTATTTCGTACCTACCAGTTATGCTTCTTATTCCCTGTACCTTTTCCCACATTCTCCCTCCTCCCCCTCCCCACTGATAACCCTCTGTGTGTTGCTTGCTTAGTTTGTTTTTATTTTTGTTTTTAGGTTCAGTTGTTGATAGTTTTGAGTTTCTTGTCATTTTACTATTCATAGTTTTGATCTTTTTCTTAGATAAATCCCTTTAACATTCATATGATAAGGGCTTGGTGATGATGAACTCCTTTAACTTCACCTTATCTGGGAAGCACTTTATCTGCCCTTCCATTCTAAGTGATAACTTTGCTGGATAGAGTAATCTTGGATGTAGGTCCCTGCCTTTCATAACTTCGAATGCTTCTTTCCAGCCCCTTCTTGCCTGTAAGGTTTCTTTGGAGAAATCAGCTGATCATCTTATGGGAACTCCTTTGTAGGTAACTGTCTCCTTTTCTCTTGCTGCTTTTAAGATGCTCTCCTAATCTTTCATCTTGGGTAATGTAATTATATGTCTTGATGTGTTTCTCCTTAGGTCCCACTTCTTTGGGATTCTCTGAGCTTCCTGGACTGGCATGTCTACTTCCTTTGCCAGACTGGGTAAGTTTTCCTTCATTATTTTTTCAAATAAGTTTTCAATTTCTTGCTCTTCTTCTCCTTCTGGCACCCCTATGATTCCAACATTGGCACATTTAAAGTTGTCCCAGAGGTTCCTCAGCCTCTCCTCATTTTTTTGAATTCTTGTTTCTTCATTCTGTTCTGGTTGAATGTTTATTTCTTCCTTTTGTTCCAAATCTTTGATTGGTCCCCTGTATATTTTCTTTATTTCATTTTGCATAGCCTTCACTTTTTCCTCTGTTTTGCAACCATAATCAACCATTTCTCTGAGCATCCTGATTACCAGTGTTTTGAACTCTGTGTGTGTTAGGTTGCCTACCTCCTCATTGCTTAGTTCTTTTTCTTGAGTTTTGATCTGTTCTTTCATGTAGGCCATATTTCTTTGTCTCAGTGCACCTGTTATGTTGTAAGGAACAGAGGCTTAGGTATTTGCCAGGGCAGGACAACCCACTTTGCTATGTTGTGGCGTTGTATGTGGGGGAGGGGACAGAGAAGGAACAATGCCACTTGCTCAGCTCTCTGGAAAGCAAATTTGAGCTTTGTTGATTTTCTTTATCTGTTTTCTATTTCATTGATTTCCATTCTGATGTTTATAGGGTGTGGCAAAAGTAAGTTTACAGTTGGATGTGAAACAGTTTATTCTTTATTTATTAATTAATTATTGTATTTTCCATATGAACAGCTGTAAACTTACTTTTTCCCCATCCTGTATTTCCTTTCCTCTATGTACTTGGAATTAATTTGCTTTTCTCTTTTAGTTTTTTAAAGGTTCTTACATTTTTCACAAAGTTTAAAATGGAAGTTTAGAGAGAAAATTTTCCTCTGGGCGCCAATGAGGTAGACTTCACAAATTCTGATATATCATTCAGTTCAAAATACATTCCATTTCCCTTGCAATTTATTTTCTAATCCATGGCTCTTGAGATGTTCATTAACTGATTTTCAAAATTTTAGTATTTTCTACATGTCTTATCGTTACTGGTTTCTAGTTAAACTCCATTGAGAAACATAACCTGTATGATTTTAAACTTTTGAAATTTATTGACTTTTTAAAAGATTTTATTTATTTACTTTTTCAAGAGAGGGGAAGGGAGGGAGAAAGAGAGGGGGAGGGATATCAGTGTGCGAGATATGTATCAATTAGTTGCCTCTCGCACACCTCCAACTGGGGAACCTGGCCCACAACCCAGGTATGCCTGATTGGGAATTGAACCTGTGACCTTTTGGTTCAAAGGCCGGCACTGAATCCACTGAGCCACATCAGCCAGGGCTTATCAACTTTTTAATGACCTATCATATGGTCTCTCTTGGTGAATGTTTCATGTGCACTTGAAAAGAAGTATATTCTGTGATTATTGAATATAGTAGCCAATAAATGTCAACTAGGCCATGTCGTTTCATAGGGTTTTTAAAATATTCTATATCCCTCCTCATTTTTTGTCCCCTTGTTCTATCAAATATTGAGAGAATATCAAAAACCCCAACCATTATCTGCCTTTACTTGTTTTTCATCACACGGTTTGGTCTGTTTTTAGATACACACATGTTTAAAATCATTAGAGAACACTCTTCAGGAATTAACTTTCTATAATCATGGGGTATTCCCATTTAAGCACTAATAAAAAATAATATCTAACAATGCACCTTATTTTGAACTCTATTTTGTCCAACATGTTTTCCTATGTTTATTGTCTCCATAGTATGTCTTCCCCACAATTTTACTTACAGTATGTCTGTTCCTATATAATTAAAGTACACTTCTTATGGACAATATATAACTGAGTCTTACTTTTTATATGTAGTCTAACAATCTCTTCCTTTTAAATGAACACTGTCATTCTATTTAAAGTAATTCTTTATATGGTTGAATTTGTCTTACAAATATATTATTTGTTTTCTAGTTGTCCCATCTGTTTTTTGTTTCTCTGTTCTTTTCTACTTTCCTTTTGATAAATTAAATATTTTTATTCCATTTTATCTTTGACTTTTTAACTATACCTCTTTGTACTTTTTACTAGCATTTTAGAGAGTAAAATATGCATGCATCTCACAGTTTGCCTTCTAATAATATCCTGCTTTGTGAACAATGTAATAAACTTCTAATGATATAGTTTCATGTGCCTCCTCTTCTGGCCCTTTGTGCTTTTTAAAAAATTATTTTACAACTACATATGTTATAAACCCCATAATGTACAATTATTTTTTCTTTAAAGAATATTTTAAAGCAATAAAGTATATGCAAAAATATATAATAAAGTTAATAAAAATGGTGTTCTAAATTTACCCCCACACTTAACACTTTCTGTTACTCTTCATCTCTTCCTGCAGATCCAGTCTCTCATCTGCTATCATTTTCCTTCTGCCTAAAGCCTTTCTTTTAATTCAGGGATGCTAGAGACAGACCCAACCTTTCTCTGCCAGAAAATGTCTTTTCTTTGAAGTATTTTTCACTAGGTATAGAATTCTAAGTTAACAGACTTTTGTTCAGCACTTTAAAGATTTTTATTCCATTTTTGGCTAGTCTTTGTTAGTTTTGGTGAAAAGCTGGCCATCATTCTTATTTTCATTCCCTTAAATGTAATGAATCCTTCTTCTCTGGATGCTTTTAAGATTTTCTACTCATCCATCGTTATCAACAGTTTGATTAGGAATCTCTAGGTGTGATTTTGTGTTTATACTTTCTGGGATTGGACTGAGCTTTATGAATATATTTCATTAATTTTGAAAAATCTCAGGCTTCTTCTCTTCAAATATTTATTCTGCATCATGCACTGTCTCTTGTCCTTCTTGGTCTCCAATTATATATTATTTAAGTGTTTGATATGGTCTCTTTTATCTCTCAAGGTGTGTATATCTCTCTCTCCCTCAACTTACACAATCTAAGGATTTCCCCCAAGCCCCAATTTTCTTTTTGCTATAACTTGTTTTCTGAGCCCATTTCTTCTTGGCTTACTTCTACCTCTGTGACTTTCTAAGTAAATTTTTTCTTATAATTTGGGGGAAAAAAGTGTTTGGATGGTCCCAGAGGACTTGGGTCATTTAAAAAAAATTTTTTCTTATTTTTTTCCACTTTAGTTTCAATTTAGACACTTTCCACTGACCAGCTTTCAAATTCACTAACCTATTCTTCTGTTGTAGAATTTTGTCTTCTGTTAAGCATATCCTGTGAACTCTTCAATTCTGGTATCGCACTTTTTCAGTGGTAGGATTTCTATTTGGTTTTCTTTTCATAGATTCCATTTCTTTGCTGAAATGTCCAATTTGTTCACACATGTTGCTCATCTTTTTTCATTAGACCTGTTCACATATTCGTTGGAGTTACACCAAAGATCCTGTCTATTAATTCCAACATTTGGGTCATTTTTGGTTAGCTTCTGTGGAATTTTTTTTCTACTGAGTGACACTTTCCAGCAACTTTTGGTGTCACAATTTTTCCATTGTATCCCAGACATTGTGTGTAAATGAACATTGGAGCCTGAAGTACATAATTTACTTCTAGAAAATGGCATGTGCCTTCCTCTGTCAGGTGTTATCCTGGTTTTGTTAAGGCTTTACTTCCATTCAGTTTATCTCTGGGTTCAAAAGTTTTGTGGGTGGACTCTAGGGGGCTTGAAATCTATGCACGAGCAGAGTCCAAAGACTTCCCTATATTTTACCATCCAATTACCATCTTTCTGATCTGTGAGAGGTTTCTTTTTGCTGTATAATCCAGCAGATAGCTTTGCTGTTTCTAGGTAGTTTTCTTTGTACCTTCTTCTGCCCCACCCCCCACCCTTGCCATTTACTTTCTGCATTTCAGATCTCTCACACCCATCTTGGTTTGCTGTGCCCAGCCTCAGGGAAAGGTGGGAGCTAATGCCCTGCTCCAAGGCTTTGTCAGAATACTCTCTGTCACTTGGTGAAGTTTCCATGCAACATGGAGGCATTTTCTCTGTCCTCCTACCCTGCCCTTAGCCTTGACATATTGTCATCAAGCACTGGATGAAGGCGCCATGGGCAAGAACTGATGGGTGGGCACAGGTTCACTCTCTGCCTTTTACTCCTTTGATTAACATCTGTCATACTAGCACCCATGTGGTCATGAGTTTACAGTTTGCCTGGATTTTCTTTCCCCAAAGTTGTGCCAGGTTTGCTCCTTCTCCCACCATGCACACAGGGAGGTCTCTTCTCTCCTAGTACTGGGAACTCATTCCATTCTTGGCTCTCTGGTGAGTTGTATAAAATTAAGGTACAATAACTTACCTGGTTTTTTTGTTGTTAGTGTGGGAGCAACAGTGTGTTGTGATTTTTCTACAACCCAACTGGAAGTAAAACTTAACAGTGTAAATTTAAGGTTAGTCTGTGAGAAATAGTTCAAAGTAAAGTTGGATATATAAAGCAACTGTCTGGAGAAGTTTCCAAGTTGTTTATGTGAGGCTGTGCATTGTTTCAGGTGCCTGAATCAGGAAACTACCCCCAAAAGTTCACCATTTCAGGAGACTTCGTAATGACTTCATAATGAAGTCCAATGACATCCACATAAGTTTGTAACTATGTGGGGAAACTGGAAACTCAAGAAGTTAAAGACTTCACTGACAGCTCACCTCCAAAGGCAGTCAGCTGACGCATCTATGAGGCTGGGCCAACCCATAGTCATCAGAAACCTCCTCTCTCCATCATCTATTTTCTAGGTACAGGATGGAATACCACTGTCTCCTTCTCTATGGTGATGCAGCAAGAGGGGTTCCCGAAGCCGAACCAAGAGTTTAAGGGGCAAAGGTATACCCTAACATTGAAGAAAATAAGGCAGGACTAAATAGATCTCTGGGCAGCAGACTGATAGTCTCTTGGTTTTAATTTCTTCATCTGCAAAGTGGGAATAATGATTAAACCTGTCTCTTAGGGTTGAATAAGACTTACAGTGTATAAAGATAACACTAATATACACTTGAAGAAACTGATGTTAATTTAAAATTACACTATCGACTTCACCTAAGCTAGGAAGTAATAGGATTGAAAGCAAGGTCAACCTTATTTCTTATACCTAAGGTTCCACACTGATTTTGTAGATGAAGATAAGAAACCTCAGAGTTAACTGACTTGCCCCAAGTAATGCAGGGGGGTAAGTACCAAAGCCAGAATTCAGACCCAGTACTTTAAACCTTCATGATATATTGCCTCCCAGTCCAAGTCCTGTAAATGAGGATAAAATGGATAGTGGGCGTTATACGTAAAAATCAGAAGAAAAACAGAAACATAATTAGAATAAGTGTATAAAGGAAGAAATGGAAGGAAGGAAGTTACTGGGCATTTACTAAGATGCTGCATAAAAATCTGTTATTGATTAACACTTATTTTCTTCATTGACTAAATATTTATCATGAGCTAGTGCATGTCATAGTGTATACTGGAAAGAGCAGCTAACATTGAACAAAGCACAGTCACACCCCAAGGCCTTGATTCTCTGGCAGGGACACAAGCTATTAAGCCAGCTATTAAAATATGTTGGTTCGTACCAAGAGAACACAATATAATTTATTAAATTGATTTGACTTTTTAAAACTGAAGCTTGACTTAAACGGCATGATTAAACTGGGAAACTGCTTACATTTAGTTGCTGTATAAATTCAGCCCCACTACAGGCAAACCTTAATGAGGAATGCAGGGCAGAGACATAAATTTCTAAACTACTTCACTTATTAAGTTCCACCTCCTTCTCTACTAAGGACTCTAACAAGCGCTGCTGTAAAGTAACTTCTGATTTTTATTTCATCTGTTCTCCCTTTCATTAGGCTTTGCTTGGACATGTTAATAAGCATTAGGAAACTTGGAAAAGTGCAACAGCAGAAAGCAGTCACAACATTGCTCCTCCAGAGTTATTCCAAAGAGATGCTCTCGTAGCAGTAGCTGCAAGTACCCATTTAGAGGATCCTATGGCAAGGACAGGTAAAATATATTCATAAATTTATTTTAATTAACTTAGCAACCCTATGAGGAAAGTACTGTCATTATCTCCATTCAGAGATGAGGAAACTGAGGCACAGAGAAGTGAAATAATATACACAAAGATAGTAAGTGGCAAGGCTGGGATTCGAAAGAAGGGTAAGAATATTTGTTCTTAACCATGAACCACTTTACTTTAAACGGTCAACAGGGATATGGCTCTCAGTGAGTCAGAGAGAGTTACAGTGTGAAATATTCCTTTTTCCTTAAACCACTCTAATCTAGCTTCTGTCATATTTGATATGTTCCATTTTTATTATCGATATTGTTCATTTCTGTATCCACCCTTTGTTTCTTAATTACACTAGAGACTTATATACTGTATTAGTCTTTTCATATAACCAATTTTTAAATTTGTTAATCTTCTTCATTTTTCCTGTTTAATTAATGTTTTCCCTTATCTTTTTAATTTTCTTTGTACTACTTTCTTTGGATTTGCTCTGTTTTTCTTTTTCTAATTGCTTACATTGAACATTTAGCTCCTTGACATTCAGCTTTTTGGAAGAAACAAATGTGCGATTTGGCAATGATTTCTTGTCAATGACACCAAACGCACAAGCAACAAAAGCAAAAATAAACAAGTGGGACCGTATCAAACTAAAAAGCTTCTGTTTAGCAAAGGAAACAATCAACAAAATAAAAAAGCAACTCATTGAATGGCAGAAAATTGCAAACCATGTCTTTTTTTTCCCCCCTGAATCATATATCTTAGAAGGGGTTAATATATAAGGGACTCATGTAACTCAACAGCAAAAGAATAATAATCTGATCAAAAATGGGCAAAAAAAATACACTTTTCCAAAGAAGATATACAAATGAACAACAGGCATATGAAACGGGGCTGTACCTTAGTAATCATCAGAGAAATGCAAGTCAAACAACAATGAAGTATCTCATACCCGAAGCTAAAAACTGAAACTAACAAGTGTTGGTGGGGATGTGGAGAAATTGGAATCTTTGTGCAGTGCTGGTGGGATTTTAAAATGGTGGCGCCACTGTGGAAAACAGTGTGGAGGTTTCTCACAAATTAGAAATAGAACTACCAACTGATCTAGTATTCCCACTTCTGGGTCTATATCCATAAGACTGAAAGAGAGGTATGCACGCCCGTGTTCCTAGCAGTACTATGCACAGTAGCCAAGATGTGGAAGCAGCCCAGATGTCCATCTATAGTGGGGTGGATAAGCCAAATGCGGTATATGCATGAATGGAATGTTATTGAGCCTATAAAATGCATGAACCTTGAGGACATTATGCTAGGTAAAATAAGCCAGTCACAAGAAGATACACTGTATAATTCCACTTGTATGATATAGCTAACACAGTCAAATTCATAAAAACAGAATATAGAATGACAGTTACCAGAGGGTCGGGGAAGCGGGGAAAGAGGAGTTGTTGCTTCATGAGTAGAGAGTTTTACTTTTGTAAGATGAAAAAGTTTTAGAGATCTGTTGCACAATAATGTGGATATACTTAACATTACTAAACTGTATACTTTAAGTAGGTTAAAATGGTATGTGTTTTATATCATGTGTTTTTTTTACCACAACTTTAGAAAACCATCCAATCAAGGCTATTATGTTTCTTATAAGTACTATAGCTGAATTTTTAAAAAAATATACTTTTGTTATCATTCAGTTCTCAGTTGTAAAATGTAGATGAGGATAAAACAAAACCTGTCTCCTAGGACGGTAGGGCTGTTGTGAGAAAGGAATGGGTAAGCTGCTGAGAAGTTTGTTGAACATATACCTATTTAACTCTAGAATATTTATTTAAATGTGTGCCACTAGACCACCAACTTACATCATACACCAGAATAAACGCAAGATGGATAAAAGACTTAAATGTAAGCTGGGACACCATAAAAGTCCTAGAGGAAAACATAGGCAGTAAAATTTCAGACATACCACACAGCAGTACATTTGCCAATATATCTCCTAGGGCAAGGGAAATAAAGGAAAAAATAAACAAAGGGGACTACATCAAACTAAAAATCTTCTGCTTGGCTAAAGAAACCATCATCAAAATGAAAAGGGAACCAACCAGATGGGAAAACGTATTTGCCAATGATACCTTAGACAAGGGTTTTATTGTCAAAATATGTAAAGAACTCATACAGCTCAACACCAGGACAAAGAATCCAATTAACTGGGCAAAGGACCTGAACAGACACCTCTCCAAGGAGGACATACACAGGGCCCAGAGACATATGAAAGGATGCTCAGCTTCACTAGCCATCAGAAAGATGCAAATTAAAACCACAGTGTGATACCACCTCACTGGTCAGAATGGCCATCATAAACAAATCAACAAACAAGTGCTGGCGAGGATGTGGAGAAAGGCGAAGCCTCATGCGCTGTTGGTGGGAATGCAGGCTGGTACAGCCACTGTGGAAAAGAATACAGAATTCCTTCAAAAAACTAAAAATGGAACTGCCTTTTGACCCAGTGATTCCACTGCTGCGATTATACCCTCAGGATCCTGAAACACCAGTTCAAAAGAACCTATGCACCCCAATGTTCATAGCAGTGTTATTTACAATAGCCTAGTGCTGGAAACAGCCTAAGTGTCCATGAGCGGATCAAAAAACTGTGGTACTTTAACACAATGGAATGCTATGCAGCAGAAAGAAAGAAGGAACTCCTACCTTTCTTGACGGCATGGATGGAATTGGGGAGTATTATGCTAAGTGAAATAAGCCAGGTGGCAAAAGACAAATATTGCATGATCTCACCCACAAGAGGAACCTAATGAACAAAACAAACATGCAAAATAGAACCAGAGGCATGGAAACACAGAACAGACTGACAGTGGCCAGAGGGGAGGGAGGAGGGGGAAAAGAGGGGAAAGAAGGAGAAGGGTCTAGTCAAGGAACGTGTATGGATGCCCCACGGACATGGGCAACAGGATGGGGATTGACTGTGGATGGGGGGTGAGGGGGGCAGGGGAGAGCAATAGGGGAAAACTTGGGACAACTGTAATAGAACAGCAGTAAAATTAAATAAATAAATAAGTAAATTTGTCCTTGTTCTCTTCTCCTCTCCTCTCTTCTTTTCTCGCCTTCTCTCCCTCATTTCCCTCTTTCTCTCTCTTTTACTTTATTTAAATAAATTGAGGGCATTTTTTTCTCTCCTGTTTTTACTCATTTTAGAAGCACTTACTCATTTGAAAGATATGTCTTCTTCTTCTCTTCCCCTGATTCTCACAGCAGAAACGTTTACATGCATATTTAACGAAGACTAAAGTTAGGCTATTTACCTTTATTCTAAATGACATACAGTCTCTAGAATACTTTAGTTATAATCACTCCCTTCCTAGTTTAATATAGTTAGTATCTAATGTTTGCTTAATTTTAAAGCCATTTAAATGAAACACCATTATTATTGCTTTATATATCCACTTCGTTTCTTTAAATTTACCCACATGTTTACCATTTTCTTTAATTTGCTTTAAGAAATTTTTTCTGAGACAGAAGAAATTACTCAGGTCTACATTTTGGTCACAGACACCTTGCTTTTTGTATATTTGTATACTTCTGAAAAATAGTGATGCTAAGCATTGAATGCTGGGTTTCCATTTTTATTTCAAGGTTTTTAAGATATTATTCCAGTGGCCTCTGGCTTCCACTTTTACAATTGAGAAATTAACTGTCAATCTAATTAGTGTTTTTTTTAAAGAAGCCTCTTTTCTGTCTTCTTTTGAGTGATGTTATTTGTTTTTGATGTATTGTAATTTCAATATGATATATCTAGGTGTGAATTATTATTTATACACCT
Source organism: Mormoops blainvillei (assembly GCA_004026545.1). NCBI lineage: Eukaryota > Metazoa > Chordata > Mammalia > Chiroptera > Mormoopidae > Mormoops > Mormoops blainvillei. The sequence continues at coordinate 308,548 of PVJD01000509.1, read as the reverse complement.
TTAAAAATTTTTTTATTAATTTTTGTTCAGCTATAGTTGTCCTCACTTTTCCCCCACTGCTCTCCCTTGCCCCTACCCTCCTCCAATCCTCCACATTCAACCCTCCATGCCCAACCCCCCAGCACCCGCTGTCCTTGTCCATGTGTCCTTTATAGATCTTGTTTGAAATTCTTGGGCCTTCTTGACTATGGATAAATGCCTTTCATGAATTCTGAATAAAATTTCCACCATTTTCTTTTCAAATATTACCCTTTCTCTCATCTCTTTTATTTGTTTCTTGGATTCCTATCACTCCTTCTTCCATGTCGATAAATATTTCTTTCTTATTTCCCTCATTTTATTTCTTTGTGCTGCATTCTTAGTAATTTCTTGTGATTGATGATACAGTTAGCTAATTTTATTTTTAGGTATGCTTGACTGTGTTTCAACTGTGTTTTTGACTTTAGTTAGTTGTATATTTTTAATTCTAGGATTTTTATTAGATTTACTTATAAAGTTTTCTCATGTTTATAATCTCTCATTGCTCATATTTTATTTCCATTTTTTATTTCATTAAATGTATAAGCATATTTGTTTTGTATAATATAATGATAATTTCAATACTGAGAGCTCTATTTCTGAAACTGTTTTTTTTGTAAGACTTTTTTGAGACTTAAATTGAATAATACCTCCTCCAGGGATAAACTGTGTTGGCTTGTACTGTGTATTTAAGGGCACAATACACCTGGCCCTACTTTAAACTATATATTTTTTGATTCCTGTATTTTAAACTATGCAAATTGTGTTGACTCAGGCACGATATCCCTGTAAGGTCAGCCAATGGTCCTATAATAGGTCAGGAGTCATTTTTAAGTCTCTTCCTAACATCGATGCTGGGAGGCACCATTTTCCTGGCAGTTTGTGGTTTAGTTCATTTCACTGAAGATGCAGCAGCAGCCTTGGCAGGACCAGTCCAACGTGGCCCCTGGCACCGCTACAGCCGCACTTTTACGCTAGAATGCTTTGCTGTGAGAAACCGGTGTGTCCAGATGTTTTAGAGCCTCTTCATCTTTCTGCAGTTCTATTCTTGTTTTGATCATGGTACCGGCACATTTTATTACTTTTCTCACAGGTTCGTTTATTCATCTGACTGTACATATTTTATCAAACACTTTTAGATGTTTATACCAAGAGGTGTTCAGGGTCTCTAGCTTGCCATACTGCCAGTAATAGAAGTCTATAAGCGAAGAATACTTTCTATGTTTTAGATACAATATATTGGTCAGTTATAAGTATTTTGTTTAACTTCAAGTTCATCATTTGGTTTTATTTATAATATCATTTTAATTTGGAAAATTTTAATTATAATGTATTTAAAGTTACTTTTTATTATTTGAGATTTTATCTAATAAACAAAAGTAACTTCCCATCATAATTTTATAAAGATATTTATATATTTTGATAAAAATGTAGACAGTTTTTAAATTTAGATCTTTATTATGATTGGAATTGATTTCTATGTATGAAATAAGGTCAGGATATCATTTTTCTATATAAATAACCAATTACAAAACATCATAACCTCATTAGGTCATGTAAGTATATATATATATGTGACTCTATATTAGAGACAAACTGTTGATTGATGACTAAATATATTTAATGGTTATCTTTCCAGGTTTTAAAATTTGATTTTATATTAATTTTGTGCTTTGTAATTTTATTTGAAATTTCCCTCTCTCTCTCTCTCTCTCTGAAGGGTATATTAATATATTGTTTTTTAGCCCTGGCTGGTACGGCTCAGTGGATTGAGTGCCAGCCTGCTAACCAAAGGGTCGCCAGTTCAAGTCCCAGTCAGGGCACATGCCTGGGTTGCGGGCCAGGTCCCATTTAGGGGGCAGGCAATAGGCAACCACACATAGATGTTTCTCTACCTCTTTCTCCCTCCCTTCCTCTCTAAAAATAAATGTATAAAATCTTTAATATAGTGTTTTAGTAGTTTACTATGACTTTTTAAAAATTCTATATTGTTTCTAGAGAAAAATGGGTTTATTCTTTTTGAACCCCTATACATCTTCCTGCTTTTCTCTTTTTAACATAAAAATGAATGTTTCCTAATTGGGAAACAAAAGTGCTCACTTCCTAATTATTTACTTTGAAAAAAATTACAAATGTAAAATACATTGACTTTAATTGCGAATAAAATTACAACCTGAGATAAATGCTCTGAAGGAAGGGATCAAGATTTAGAAAAGAATAAAATGAGAAGGTCTAGATTGGGGAGTAAGGGAGGGTTTCTCCAGTAAAGTGACCCAGGGGCTGTAGTTAACTGGGAGAAGGGATGGGTGGGGGAAGGGAGAGCACTGCCAAGGGAACCAGCTAGTGCATTAAGCCCATTTGACCACCAGAAGCCGAAAGCCATTCCTCTAGTTCCTCCACTCCAAGCCTCCAGGGCTGGTGGACTACAGCCAAGGAAGAGCTGCGAACCAGAGTACCTGCTGCTATTCAAGGGCTTAAGGATGAATCCAGGACAAGAAAATTTCTGGTTGCAGTGAGACAAGTGGAGTTGCCCTGTGCCTGGGGGACTCACTTCCTGGGCTGCACTCCTGAATTCACCAAGACCTGAGCTTTGGACCTTTTTCTGATAAGAATAAATCTCATTTAAATAGTAACAACTAAACAACATGTGAACCCTGGAGCAGAATTACTGAAACAAACAAAAATTTTAAATAAATATAATAAGCACATAAACAGTACTAGTAATCCAAGGGAGACCTTGGATCTTGTACCCTTAAGATTTTCCTAATCTATAAGTAAGCTCTTCCTGTTTTCTAAGCCTTCCCCCTCCACTCATTTCACCACCCTTCTCTATCTTAAGACCTAGGGACTAATCTCACTATGCCTTCTATCTTGTTTATAGTCGTCAAGAAAAAGGCCTAGGACTTCCAGGTCATTCCATATCTTCTACAGTTTGTGTCTCCATACCACCTTCTCTGCCCTGTCTTTGACCTCTTCCTAAGTCCTGTAACCTTTACTGGGCCCTCTGTATGTCACAATTGGTCGGTCATCAGCAAACTGTTCCTGTCTTTGACTTTTTTGTTTTACTCTCCCTTCGCTTTCAGGTCCCAATGCCTGGATCTCCCCCGTGGACACTGCTCCCCGCAGTCTTTTCAAGTGCCGGCTCTTTTCTCTCTCATACACCCTCTTCTTTCTGAACCCAGAGGTACTGTCTTTTCAGCATTTTATTGCTGCTTCCAGTCTAGCCCCTGACCCATTTCTCAAATACTTCCAGCTTTGAATGCTAAGGAGAGACTATGGTTGCATAACATATGTACACAGAACAATATAATATTTCCAAAGTGAGAAAGAATTAAGCTTTTTTTTTGATCAATTGTCTTTCAAAGCAGAGATCATTAAGAAAGGGGGAAAAGAGCAGTATCTCATTTCTTTTTCTTTTCCTTAAAATTTCTCCTTCTGTCTTTGTACTTATGACTATTTGTGGCTGACTCTTCAGACACCTGGCTCTCTTCAAGTGAGAGGCCCAATAGTTCTACATCTGTACTTGTCAACGATCATCTTCAGAATCAGTCAAGTCCATGCGAGGGATCTTTGAGGATTGCAGGGCCTACTTTAACACTTAGTGTTGGATTGCACCACCCACAGATGCCCCACACAGCTGCTTTATTTTGAAGTTAAAAAGGGAGGAGTAGATAGGCCAGTTGGGAGGCGTGCTGGGCAGTTTCCTTCTAATTCACGCCTTCCCTAGTGCGTGTTCGCTCCTGGCTCTGGACCTCTGAGAGCCAAGACAGAAGGGCAAAGTGGGCACTGAGGTGATGTGGAGCCTGGAATACCTGGGGTCCTGGTGACAGCAGTCTTGGCTTTCCCTGAGAATTAACTTGCATCTACCACAACACAACAGAAGTATCTTCTCCCTGAGAAATTTTAGTAATAATAGACACAATTTTATGTGGACATTCCCTGTGTTCAGCCCAGTGCCAGGTACTCTGCTTATGTTAATTCTCCCCACGATAATCCTGTGACTTTCACAGCTAAAGAGATTGAGGCTCGGAGGATTTTTCCAAGGCCATACAATTCAGAACTGAGGTCTGCCTGATTCCAGAGACCCAGTTCTTTTGGCTAGAGCACCCCGCCTCGGATCACATAAATCAATGGCAGAAACCAGATTTAAGGTCAGGCCTAGACACCCACATTCTGGTTTTCACCACTCAATGAATTGTTGTTGAGCTTATGAGGAAAGAAGTAAAGTGATTAATCAGTCTTGTTTAGCTTGAAGTGACATATTCTTGATTAATTTTGAGAGTGAATGTCAAAAAGTATGCTAATATTATACATATTTATTAGATTTATGTAATAGGAGTTACTTTTGCCAGAGGTTAAAAACAATTGATGCAGAACGAGTTTGGAAATCAGTAGGTTACGACCCAAGGCAGGGACCGAAAGCAGGCTACCAGAGACAGATAGGACATAATCCTACCATAAAACTACTCTGTGCTAGGCAATGTATTATCTAAAGTTACAAAGATAAATAGAATAATATGAAATATACACGTTGTGCCTCTGTTTTCTTATCAGTACATGGAAATATTAGTAACCATCTCTCAATGGTTTTTGTGAGGATTAAATAATACTGGTAAGGCACTAGGAACAGTGCTTTACATAGTAAGCACTTCATAAATGATAGCTGTAATTATTATTAATAGTAATATTATGGTCTCAGTTCTGCTTTGAAAGAGCCAAGCTATAGAGAGCCAGGGAGGTGTAACGCCTGGTAGTGCTCCCTGAGGGGCAATGGGCGCAGCAAATGAAAAGAAGGAAGGCAGAACTGTGTCAGCTCCGAGACATGTCTATTTTTCTAAAATTAAGTATATACACCAAAGATCTGTCTCTAAAAAACTAGTCTAAAACATCTCTATTCTTAAGTTCAAAGCCTCTTGTTAAGCAAAGAGAGGGGTGGCTGTATCCACTCACTGTGGGGGCAGTGGGTCTTAAGGACTGTCCTTTCTAACGTTCTGTTTCACATTGCCTTTTCGTGACCTGAAAAATGACACTTGATACATTTTCTCAATCAGATCAACTGCTAAACTGGATAAAACCATCACTTACAGACACCCAGGTGCTGCCTCTACCCTAAACTGCACTGAGTCCATCTTAACCTCCTATTCCCCCTCTGCAATCAAGGAAATGGCAGTTGATATTTTAATTGCTGCTATCTGGCAGGAAAAGCACACACCTGTTGACAGACTGGCTCAAGACAATTTTAAAGGGGAACTTCAGAAGTTAGACAAAATTCTTCTCAGACCGGCTCCACCTCATACAGGCCCCTGAAAGGAATGCCCAGTGCCCCGACGGCAGAGGACGCATGGCCAGCGAACACAGGTGCAAGTCACCATTCTTCCTGACTGACGTGTGGTCGTCACCTACTCAGACAACATTAGAACAGGAAATCCCACAGAGACCTGCCAGAAATCATCTCACCAGGACAATAGTTCCAGTTTTGAATAATGCCTGGATAATATATTTGTAAAAGATGTTTGAGATTTTCCAACTAGGCAAATAATATATGTTTATAAAGCCACTCTTAAGTGAACACATATTGTATACAGGCAGGTCAGCTTAACAGGGATATCCTGTAAAATGCCTTTGATAAATATACAATTGAAAAGGCAGGCTTGATGGTTTTTCTAGAAGGACATTTGTTGTAGCTGCCTTCAAACCCCATAGCTCAGGTTTGTATGTTGGAGCATCTTCTGACCTCAGGAGAATTACTGTTTTCCCTGACTGCAACCCCAAGCATTTATCTCATTCTGTTTTTCTTGGTTTGCCCAAGTTCAATTTGGCCAGCTCTACCTACATGTGTTCAGCTTTGCAGTGATTTATTTCATATGTTCCTTCTGCTTATTTCCATTTGGCATTTGTTCCTATCATTCCCATATGTCAACAGGTTGCTTTGAATTCAGTTGTCTTATGTAGCCCCCCAAGATAACCATGGGTTTTCATACCAGGAAAAGTAGTTATAGAAAAATAACCTCAGTATTCGAATGAGTTACTTAATTACCAAATGCTCATTACCCACAGATTCTTAATTCCTGCACAAACGAAATTTGAGAAACTTCCCACACAGGCCCTAATGGTATCAACTCCTTCTGTTCCTCAGACAAATCTTGTTTTCTGTTCAACTCCAACCCTCTTCTGAAGAGTGATGATGCTGAGTGCTTCATAAACACCATCAGCCAAAGTGGAAGCATATGCCGCTTCATCACCGAATTTTATAGATCAGCTTCTCGACACTGTTCCTAGGCTTAAGGATCCCAGAGCCAGCCGCACGTACCCACCTCCGCTTCTTAAGGACTACTGTCCAACTGTTAGAACTAATCAAGGAGTGGTGTGATATACTTCTTTTTTTAAAAACATAATATGCTATTATTTTATTTTTTTGATAAAGGCACAGCATCATTTAAACATCAAAATGCATTAATTTTATGAAAGTTCCCTGTAGAAATGACGGATCTTCAAAAGACTGAGTTTTCATAAAAGGTGTAAAGCTGGCACTCGGTCAATGGTGCATTTGTTCAGCTGATACAAAGTACCAAAGCTGTGTCAACACAGAAAAAGGACATCTGGGTGGAAAGTGAGAAAGTCAAAGGTCATGATGCTTCAGGAGTTGACACTGAGTAGTCACATTTCAGGTAGAAGTGTTTCTTTTTTAACTAATCATTTTGTCATCCTAGCATCCATATAGATAAGCTTACACGAGGTTTGGTTTAAAGCACATTTTAAAACCTCTGGTGCCCCTTACAGCCCTCCTGACAGAGCAACATAATACTATATCCATGTGACAGGCACAGCTGACCCACACGGAGATGGCTGCCTTCGATTGCCTCATGTTCAAGGCTGAGGAGCAGTATGGCTTTAGTTTGATTTGTCCCTGTGGCATTTCAATTCAATTGCAGTATTAAACAATGCGTAGTTTGTACAGGGTTCTTTTACGGCCTCTTTTTAAACAGAGATTTTTGGCAATACAAGTCAGAGCAAAGTTGTCATTTCTGTTCTGTGGCCAGGGAAGCTTTGCAACCATTTTTGATTTCATCATGTTAGCTTGTTATTTCTTTGACAATAGCAGACAAACACTGCAGTTGGGTTTTCTGTGTTGCTTGTGAGTAGTTACTGAAACTGACCTGCTTTTTAATGCAAACATTATGCAGACTGCAGCCAGACAATGGAAAGTCTGTTTGCAACCTGAGCAGGGCTGGATGCAATCTTTCCCAGTGGGTATCTATCATTTCAGGTGCTGCTGAAGAATTCATTGTAGAATTTTCATTTTTCAACTGTTTGTTAAAATCACATACCAAGTCAAATTTAATTAGTTATATTCATGGCAGATGGTACAGTATTCTATAATAAAGTATAAAGTCCTTTACTTAATTGAGTAATGCATTTCATATGATCTCTTTTACAACTTTCAAAACTGATTCTCTTCACACAGGCGTGCATGTTATTTGGATGCAGGCCCAAACAGGTTAAAATTGATTTAATACTTTCCCCCAAAGAACACTATGTAAATGAAAGTGAATCTGCCCTGAGTGACTTATTTTATTTAATGTCTGCTTCTACATAAATTACATCTGCATCTGGGAGAAATAGGTGGGAGTATACTGAAATTATTTGGGAACCAGTTTCTGAAACTTTCAATGCAACAGCTACAAAGATAGTCATGTTTAAAGAAATTCAATTTGTTTCATGCTGAGAGAACTTAATGTTCATTATCAGTTTGTTGAAACCAAGTCATTGATAATACCAAATAGATTCCTCCTAAATATATCATTTTTCCCCAGAACGGGCAATTAACCTGAACTTTTCGAATTGAAGAGGTGGTGGGAGGTGGAGGGGTCTATCTCTACATATTAATTATATATTAATTTAGGCATCTGAAGCACCCAACCACAATTTTTGGACAACATGGGAGAAAATACAATGTTGCACCCTTGGAAGATATGGGATTGCCGGTGCTCTTACCACCCAAGACTCAAAAGGGATTTCATTTATCTCCGAATCGTATCATTGCTTCACACTTTTGCCCACTTTTTCCTCCAGGGGAATTTGAAACATGCTGAATGTTCCCAGCCTATATCAACAACCCATTAAAGGGTACAAACTAATTCACTAAATGCTAGAAGTGGGAGACATTTTATTTATCTTTTATTCTAGAGATGACATGTATTCTGCACATACTGGAATTACTCTATTCCAATGCCTATTATGGACATTAGTAATTTATCATGTCCCATGTGGCTTCTCAATCTTCTTTGACAAAGCCCTCTAGTCATGAAGAGAATCTTATTTGCCACCCTTTTTAGTCTAACCCTTTTATTATACTAAGAAGGAAGTTAAAGCAGAAAGAAGTGCAGTAGAGTCCTTTAACTTAGTCACAGGAGTAACTAATGTCCAGGCTAATGCTAGCAAGTACCTCAACCCCTAGCCAGAGTTTTCCACCACACTATGTAACCTCCTGAGTGGAGAAAAAAAAAGTATAAAGTACACAATACAGGGAGGAAAAATAATTTTCTTCCACTCTCTTACATTAAGTGGATGGGGCTTGCTAATTAAACAGACAAAGGACAGTTTAACAGGAGAAAAGGTGCAATTTTTACTGATGTTAATAATTTTATGTGTATAAGAGTTTCATGGAAGAAAAGTGAAAACTCAAAGAAGTGGTTAGACTTAGGGAATTATGTATCATTTTAACAAAGGACAATAAATTGTGGAGAAGTGACTAGAAAAAGGGAAGGGGGGGTTGGGTGTCTAGGGGTAAATTGTGGGAAAATGACTAGGAAATATGTAGGGGATAAATATAATGGAAAATAAGGGATATTTTAGTAACATTTGTTTACTCAGATTCATCTCAGTGAGACTCCCTGTTTCCAGTGATAAGAGTAGGTCACCTCTTCCACTGCACCCTCCTCAAAGGAAGCTTTGTGCCCTGATTTTAGGCAGACAAGGGGTACCTCGTAGAGACCTTTACCCTCATAGAGACCTCTTCCTGTGTCTGTTGACGCTCATTTGCCTTCAGCTCAAAATAATCTTTATGCCAAAGCAGCATATGTGGGGGTGTATATCCTGCTCTCTTTCAAACTACAGAGCGCAGGTATGTAACAACTATGGATTGACATTGCTTAGCTAATTTAATAAAGGTACGAAGCAATCCCTTCAGGCACACTCACCACCCCCGCCCGCACCCTCCACTTAGCCTCTGGGTGTTCTGTCCATGCCCTGCCACTTGAAGTTTCTACAGTACGGCTTTACCGGTCTTCCTTAAATCATCTAATAAATTTAGAAGCTCTCCTGGCTTCTAGAGAGAAAAGAGTCGACTTGCCTGAGCTTTATTCATATCTGTTATGTACCTGTGCCCTCAAGTTCTGCAATTAAATGTTTCCCTTACTCCCAGTTAACTGGGCCAGAATGTACTACACAGGCTGGTCTCTGAGAAATCCCAGTGAAGGAGAAGGAGAATGTCTTTAAGAGACAGATTCGGAATCCAGTCCTCACTCTGCTAGTTGCTGGTAGCAAAACCTTAAACCAGGGTCATTGTGGACACTAAGTTTCAACGTAGGTCACCTAGGATAGAGTTGAAGCTCAATAAATGGTAATTTTGATGATGGGCATGATGATGGTGGTGACTAGTGATAGTTTACTCCTCTGTTTTATATAGTTTTCTTTAAAAGAGCATAGTTAATTCTCTATACTTTCTTCCTTTCTCCTACTCCTTTTCCACTTCCATCCAGTTTACATACCCAGTGGACACAATCATGCTTAAAGATTCGCAATATTCATTTACTTGGAAAAGGCAGCCATGTCCTGGATTAGAGAGATTCCACTGACTTCATTACATGCTAAGATGTAACACTTAAAAATCTTACACAAACTCAGGTTAGATGTCTCTTCCTCTAAGCATCAGTGCCTAACCAGCACCTGGTGCTGAAAGGCTGCACTGATCTCTACTGCCTACCTACTCCTATCTCTTCCACTTAGACTATAAACTCCTTTGGGTGAGTTAGGGTCTAGTTCATTGTGTCTTGTAACAGAGTAGGCAATTATTTCTGAAAAAATAAATGAATTAATGTTATCTGGAATGGAAGGTGGGGAGAGTAGGGGAAAGGAGGTCATTTCCCCAATCCTTATCATTTGGGAATAATGAAAATTCGAAATTATTAGGACAAAGAAATGGAAATTACCTAATTTAATGTAATTAAATTGGACCAAGTTAATTAACCCTTTTCCCTTTGAAATACAAATAGCTGATATAACAAGTTTCCATTCAGATGCATTTAAGCGGAAAGATTCATTTTCAGTCTTTTTTTTTATTTTTATGAAAAGCTGAAGCACTAGGTGATTCATATTTCTAGGAAAATATTCTTATAGGCATTTTTATCTCTGACTAAACATTGATCTTCAAAAGTATGATTTTAATAAAAAGGAAGGCTGGTGCATTTATTTTATGTTGTTTCTTGGTGAAAGACTTGCAGAGATTTTTTTTTTATTAATATCTATAGGTCTCATTCTAGAAAAACACATGTCATAGGGAAAGCTTGTCTTTACTTTTTTTATAACAGGACCAATCAATTCCAGCAGCAACAAAGGAAAATGGTGTGATCATGCTATGCCTGGACAGATACCAGGAAGGACTCCAATAAACTTCCCCACATAATGAACTGGCAATGGAAATTCTACCATTATACCTTCATTTGTTTGACAACCTATTTATCTCTTTATCTGCCTGTTCCAGTGCAGATAACCGTATTCTGGGAGGAAAATATTTATTATGTTTTTTTTTTCTCAGGAAGTAATATTTTGATTGAGGGAAAGTTAAACAGCAGGTCACAGAGTCAGAGAGGATATTTTCTGTTTATGTTCAATGAAAGGTCCATGCAGGGGAAAAATATAGATCATAAAAGCCACTAATGAAAAGATAGATAATCCAAGAGAAAAGCAGACAAATGACTGACACAGGCATCTACAACACAGGTGGTTCTGACCATCTTACCCTATCTTAACAGGAGACCCTCAAAAGGACTAAGCTTGTTTCCAAATCCATAGAGGAGTCCCAGAAATAAACCCAAAAAATAATTGTAAAGGTATCAAAATATCCTGCACTTGGAAGTTAAAATTCATACTATCTAGCATTCAATCAACAATTACCAAGTATGCAAAGAAACAGTAAAATTATCCAGAATGTGGAGAAAAATCAATCAATAGAAACACCCAAAAATTACTTAGCTGGTAGTAATTTATACTGGCAAGTTAACAAGTAAAAAAAAATTAAACAACTTTTATAACTATATTCTATAGTTTAAGAAAGTAGAAGAAAATATGAGTGTTAATGAGATACAGAACATAAAAATGAGCACAATGAAAATTCTAAAATTCTAAAGAGAAAAAAATAAAACTTCAGGGAACAAAAATAAAATAGATGTGATGAATGGGATATTAGATGTTACAGAAGTTACAGTAAACTAAAAAATGTAGCAGTAAACTATGCAAAATTAAACGCAGGAAAAAAATATGGGGGAAAAAAACAATAGAGCATCCATGAGCTGGGGGACAACTTGAAACAGCTTAACATATTTGCAGTTGAAATCCCTGGCGGAGTGGAGGGAAGCCAGAAAAATAAATTATTTAAAGAACTAATGGCCCCGAATTTTCAAATTAGATAAAAATGATAAACCTACAGTTCACAGAAGTACAACAAAGCCCACTACAAGAAATATGAATAAATTGACAGCAAGACACATCATAATCAAATGACATAAAACCAGAGACAAATAGAAAAATCTTAAAAGTAGCTAGAGGCAAAAGTAAAAAAAAAAAAAAAGAAACATTGTACATGGGAACAAAGATATCAGTGGTTGCCCCAAAGGCAACAGGTAAAAGGAATTAAAAAGGGCTATGAGGAAACTTTTAGGGTTGATGGATAAGTTCATTACACTGATTAAACTAATGGTTTCACAGGTATATACATTTGACAAAATTCATGAAATTGTACAATTTAACTATGTGATTTTATTATATGTCAATTATACCTTGATAAAGCTGTTAATAACTTCATAATGAGATACTACTACACAGCCACTAAAATAGGTAAAATTAAAAGCAGACAAGTACCAGGTTTTAGCAAAAGTGAGATTCTCACACACTGTGAGGAGAGCATAATGTGATTAACCGCTTTGGAAAATTCTTTGACAATATCTCTTAAAATTGAGCTTGTAGCATACAGTACCCACCAGCAATTGTACTCCTAAGTATATAGCAGGAGAAATATGTGCATATGTTTACCAAATTATATGCACAAGTAGGACTCACAGTAATAGCCCACCCTGGAAAATCTCCAAGTCCAACAAAAAAGAGAATGGATAAAGTATAGTATATTTATAATATAGAAAATTATACAGAAAAGAGAAGGAAACACTCATAAACATAACCACCTGGATGAATCTCAGAGCTATAATATGTAGCTGTTACAAACAAAGTTATGTCATATGATCCCAACTGTATCAAGTTCTAAATGGGTGAAACCGATCTAGGGGTTCGAAGTCATGAGGATGGTTCCCTTTATGGGAGAGACTGGGATGGGGCCTTAGAGGGCAGTTGGGATGCCGATAATGTATGGTAATATTTCTTGATCTGGATACTGGTAATACATGTGTATTTATTTTGTAAACATTCTTCAAGTTGTATATTTTATGTGCTTTTCTGTATATACATTATAGTTTGATACACTTTCAAAAATAAATTTTTAGAAGATATAAAATTTTCAAATCACTATATTGTATGCCTACTACTAATATAACCAATATAAGATTGTATACCAACTATACTTAAATTAAAAAATAAATTAAAAAAAATGTAATTTGGGGTTAAAAAGTAAAAAACTCATATATGTACAAATGTACATATATACACATATACACAATACATACATATACAAAATTATCACATAAATTAAAATACATGGGGCTTTTTATTTAAAAGCCCTGAAACAAGTGATATATATTACATATTTAATTTTTTTGTGGTGGGAGAGAAAAGAAAGTAGGTAATGAAGATAAAAAGCTGTCAAAAGGAGGAAGAAAGAAAGGGAGGGATTTAACTAGTTTGTCTCATTACAAAAAATAAATACTCATATGTACAAAATGTGCTGTTGAGTATAAAGTAGTATGTGCCAGACATTCTTTGTTTTTCAGGACCAAATCTCTTCTTCCCCTAAATGTTATGCCTGCTACATTCCTCCCATCCAACCTTTTTACTAACATCTTCTCATTAATCATAACAAAAAGAGTCACCATTAATTAATTATTTGGTGGTACATTGGATAATAGCTACAGTTTCGAACACATTTTAAAGAAATCCTGTAAATCTTCCAGCCAAGATAGCAGTATCCCTATCATTCCCCTATATTTAGTTATATTGTTTCTCCTCAAACCCATACTTTCAGATCCATTTCTTATAAAATTCTGCAGCTACTACACGTCTCATAACTTACTATTTCATTTAATAGGCAGTCCATTAATAACGTAGGAAGTCCTAAAGAAAATTTCAAATTCCTGAAGAAAGTTTAAATATGAGCCACTTAATATCTATAAAATATACAATGAAAAAAAGAGCTCATAAATCCTAAATCTAAATGAGATTTCTTAATGAGGAAAATGGAAAAATTTAACCCTACTAATTTTATAGCATAATCTTAAATGTTCAGATGTGGAGGATCTAGTTTCCGTTCTCACCCCATTTTTTCCCTTCCTCTACCATTTACCTTCAAAGGGTGAATGATAAAGAACAATAAAGTTGTTTGTGCATACATACTACAGGGAATGTAGTATATATACACAAACATCAGAATATTACTCAGCCATGAGAAAGAAAATTCTTCCTGTAGAAAAACAGGGACCTTGCAGGCATTATGCTAAATGAAAGAAATTAGAGAAAAACAAATATTACCTTTATGGTATCGCTTGTACATAAAATCTAAAACAGGTGACCTCATGGAAAAAAGAGTAGAATGGTGGTTACCAGAGGTTGAGGCATGGGGAAAATGTGGAGATATTGGTCAAAGGGTACAAACACCCAGTTTTAAGAGGAGTAAGTACTAACATACATCATGGTGAACTACACTTAACAGTGCTATACTAAATAATTAAGAGAGAAAATCTTAAATGTTCTCACCACAGAAGCAGGAATGATAACATGAGACATGATGGAATTGTTAGTTAACACTAGGGTGGTAATCATTTTATAATATGTAAGTGTATCAAATCAAGACATCGCATAATATTATCTTACACAATGTTATATGTCAACTATATCTCAGGGAAGCTGGAAATAAATAGAAAAATATAAATGAAAATAAAATAATGTGTAATATATTCATATGATGGTAGATCACACAGTCATTAAAAAGAGTTAACTGTTAAAAAATATAATGGATTATCAACTAGAATAGGTAGGAAGCTAGAGTTAAATAATAATGGAAGTTTCTTGCTGCACAGAAATTCAGCTGTGAATTTTTTTTTTTTATCATGAGCATCCTATTACAGTAGAAGAGCTTAAAAAAAGAAACTATTATATCAAAGTTTTAAATAAATGAGAGCAGGCTCATAAGCTCTGATAGAACCAGATTACATATTGTAATATCTGTAATCCTTTAAGAAGCAGCAAGAAGTAACATTTAAAAAGTGTGATTGTGCAAAATTCTATGGGAAATTTAACTTCTTAGCAATAGGTTTCTTTAATGGAAAGACACTTTATTAAATTACTGGGGTGTTCACTGCCAAGCATGTAATAGTCATTCAATATTACAAAATCAGCTTAAATTTGGGTACTGTAATGCCAGTACTGAAAATACACAGGTCTCTGCTTTTGAATCTAATCACCTTGTATAGTTGTCTGCCATCTAGTCTGGCTTTAGATGTCAAGTGCAAATATTTCCAATTTGATAACTGAAAGTTTGCCTAGTAGGGAGTGAGGTAATTTTGTCACTATTCTTCCTTGTCACTGAGAATTAAAAACTAACTTCTTTCAAGATGATACTTTAAAAATAACTTCCTTATCCCCCACCACAACACTTAATAATTCAGCTCAGGACATTTTATTATTTTATAAGAGCTCAAATTCTAGCAGTTACAAATGTACAAACAGCACAAAAACCTTTCATGCAGTGTTTAGCAAACCACAATTGTTCTCTCTTTGGCATTTGCTTCCTACCTTATATATCTTCTAATCTTTGATGTGCACATCAAAATGTCACAAAGTTCTCTGAAATTAATTGCATCTTCACATTTGGACCAGACAAATCTTATTTCCCTGAATCATACCTAATTCATGAAATTCGGAACTTCAGAAATTTCCTGGAACTCATATTGTCTAAAACATAAGACAAAAAACACAAACTCTCCCTGGTAGAAACAACTTTCTCTTTTGTAAGAAATATTCTCTGGTAGCCTAGGAAGAATTCTTTAAAGCAAACATACTTTTTCATATGTTGCAGAATATTACACTTTGGCTGGTTGTCCTTTTGTTGGAGTGTAATAAAATATCAAAGAATAAGGCGTCTAAAGGCAGAGGAGTAAGAAGAAAGCACATCAGTGGAGCAAGATGGTATGAGAAAGAAAGGTGGAAAAACACATTTAGGATCTAACCACCATCAGTCTTTTTCATCATTGCACATTCGGGCCTGTGCAAGACAGTAAAGCAAAGGGGCGCTTTCATCTCTTACTTCTGGCGTTATAGGGGTAGTTCATGTTTAAGCTACTATGTAGAGTGCTAATTTATTCACTATCTGAAGAACCTAATATACATCATGATTATTTGTTATGCTCTAAAGACAGATAATTGTTTTCACCTTTTTTCTCCCTTAACTCAGCTTTTGACACCTTTTCCATAGTGGGTATAGATGAGTTTGTCATTTTAAAAATCCTCTTTGGATTTTTAAATCCTCTTTGGAAGCTACCTATCCAACTTCCAAGTTGAAGTGCATAAAACATGTATTACTATTAGCATTTATAGAATTGTTTGGTCTGTATTTGACTACCATAAATTTTGTCAACATTTATTGACATTGAGTGTAGACCACACTAGACAGATTGTAAGTGCCCCTTCTGGTCTAGGGAATTGCAGCTGATTGATACATATATATGCACATATCCACCATGGTGCAAAAGTTAATTATAATTGCACAAAATTACTTTCCAGAATTAATTTCAATTCTCTGAAATTTTGAATTACCTATTAAACACTCTTTCTTGGCAAACTAGTAATTAGGAAAAGGAAGAATGTATATACAATGTGTCATACTTTCTATTTTTAACATTCATTGAGGACATGGTGAAACTCATTAATTTAAATGAAAGGAAAATTTTCATGCCATTGTTTATTTTCAAAAGAACTCAAAACCTTCATTCAAATTCAAAAGACAATAATGTAAAGTGAAGTTTCATCCATTATATTCATATTTCTTACTATAGTTTTATTTCTTTATTACCCACTTAGTGTGTACTTTTTGTTTTCTTGTTACTTACATGAAGCCTTTTTTCATGAAATATAATTCTCCAAAGCATTTTCTTTTAAAGAATGCATAATATGTGTTTCTGAGATTTAATAGGGACAGTTTTCACTTGTTTCAGGTACATTATAGTGTAATACTAAGAACATAAGTTCTGGAGTAAAAATATCAGAGTTTGAACTTGGTTCCAAAACTTATCAGTTACATAGTTTTGTGCAAAGTGTTTAATGTCTCTGGGCTTCATTTATAACTGGGTTAATAATAATATTTATATTGGTCAAGGTATTTCAATGTATTTTCTAAGTCCACCCATGTAAAAACACATAGAAAAGTACAGAGTATACAGTACATCCTCAGCAAATGTTATTACTTTAATTATTTATATATTACTTACTATTTTTTTTTATTAAATACAATAATCTGATCTAGTAGATACCTGTTAACAGTTTTTAGAAAGTTAACGGTTTTTATCTGGGGAAATATCTTGAACAAGAGATGGAATGTAGGCCTAATAACAATTCTTAAAAAGGGAAAAAATAAGAGATGGTAAACAAAACCTGAAGAAAAAATCAAGAGAAGTGAGGTGGGAAGACCAGAGGAGAGAGGGAGGAAAACTACCAGATACAGAATGGAAGGCTGAGGAGCACGGCAAGAGGCCAAAGCAGAGGGAAGGGGAAGCCAGTGGTCCCAGCGCGGGAGTCAGCGGCCGGAACCTCTGTGCAGCGTGGAGTGAGTGGTGCCCTTGTTCTGACCTGGACCGGAGTGAGGGATGGACCGTAGTGAAGATCTGCCACCAGGACACGCGGATTTAGCAGCCGCCAAGCCATGAGACCGTCAGAGAGAGCAAAGTCAAGGCCTTGTGCAGTAAGGCCAGAGAGATCTTGGTAGAGGAGAGCAAGGTGCAGGGGTGGACTCTCCAGTCACAATGTGTGATGACATCCCTGCACAATTCTGTGACTTCCAGGGAGCGGGTGGTGATATCCTTGGGAACAACTACCTCTTCATGGGAGACTTTGTGGATCTTGGTTTCTATGGTATTAAAATGTTCCTCCTGTTGCTATCACCCTGACCCCAGGCAACCAGGAGAGCTGCCAGATCAGCCAGGTCTCCCTCTTCTATGATGGATGCCTGCGCAAATACGCTGGGTGACCATGTGACAATGTTGTCCTGAGATCTTTAACGATGTCAGCCTATCCGCCATCATTGATGGCAAGATCTTTTCAGTACATGGAGCCCCTCCCCCTCCAACCAGACCCTGGACCAGATCGGGAGGATTGAACAAAACAAGGGGTGCCCTACAATAGGCGTATGTGTGACCTGTTCTTGTCTGACCCTGAAGATGCCACAGGCTGGGGTATGAGCCCCAGTGCATCTAACTACCTATTTGTCAGTGACATGGTGGCTCACTGCTGTGCAAGCAATGGCATTGACAGATCTGCCACATCCACCAACTGGTGCTAGGTCACAAGTGGTGCTTTAATGCAGCTATGCTCATTGTGCCATTTTCATTCAACTACTGCTGTCACTGTGGGAATGTGGCCGCTATATCTTGGAATTGGATGAGCATCTCCAGAAAGAGCCCTTCATCTTCCAGGCTGCTCCTCAAAAGACAGGGGTCATCCCCTCCAAGAAGTCCGTGGCTGACCACTCCCTGTGACTCTTTCCACCTCTCCCCACTGCCACCGCCCTGGCCTTCAGAGCACTGTGACTCTGCCCTCCTCCCCAGAGGATGGCTGGGCACTGCGGGCCGAGGGCTGTGCCCTGCTCTGTTGTCCCCCTCAAAGAGGGTTCTCTTTTCCTTTCTCCCCACTTGAATTGTTAAGTTTCAGTCATTTTTTTTTTGTTTTTAGATAAAAGTTGAGAAGAAAAAACAAAAATTGTATTAAGTAAATTTTTTTAAAGTGAGTAGATTTAGAGAAAATTAATAATAATAGTAACATTAGTTGCAGTAATAATTGTAATGACAATAGTAATAATAGTTCAGGAGTTATTTGGATATGGAAAATCATAACACATGTGACTCTAAGGACTACACTTGAGAAACACCACTCTATTCCTCGCTTCGTTCTGATCAGGGGCTCTGCTTTAAGTTTTCCCTAGCTTGTTAATTATCTTAAAGTTAATTCTCATAGACTGTGTTACTATATCTCAATCAGGCTTAAATATAGATTTATTTAAGATTTTTGCTACATTTTGGAATATTGTAATTATCAACTTCATAATAAACTGTGGTGGGAAGGATACCAGTTAGAGAAGAAAAATAAGAGGATCTCCACAGTGCTTACATCTACGTGCAGATTCTGGCCTGGAGTCCATTCCAGTGTCCACCTCCAATAAACTGCACCCCTACAGCCACAAACAATGTGGATCTTGGTTTCTATGTGGATCTTGGTTCCAATGATGGCTGGATTACAATACTCATCACATTCTCATCTTTGAAGCTCATGAAAATGTGTGCACAATTAAAGAACAAATAATTTCCTTACTTTTTAACACACATTGGATGCTTGAATGGGTAGTTTCACAGATGATTCTGTATAGGGGGCACAGTGCTTGTTGGTCAGACAAGAAGTGTTTGGCAATTCCATGAGCAACAAGTTGGCCCCCGACTTCCATTTTCACAAATGCAATTGTAACATCAAGATTTTCCACAATGTAACTTCGATACCCAAATCTAATATTCATAACTACCTGCATCCTTTCTCAAAAATGTAGCTTCTTCCTGGCTGGGAGGGTCTGTGATTGCAATGATGCCTTTTATCTCAAATACATTTGGGACTTGGGGGGAAGGAATCAATGAAATTGTGCTCTGGAGCACAGACCATGGGATTCAGTTTCTCACTCAAGCTTTGAAGCAGTGGGCAGCGGTTTCACTGATTTGGTATGGTATTCACTGGTTTGCAAACCTTTGAGCTAGATCTATGCTAGAAAACAATTGCAGAAAAAATATGAGAAATAGCATATCTTGACCAAAAAAGGGTTTAAAAGGATAGTCGGATGGCATGCATAAAAATTGCTTTAGGGATTTCTTTGTGCATAGAGAATCCTAAGCTTTGGTTCTGGATTCAAGAGAAAAATTCCCTATTGCTCTACACCAATATATAGACAACTCAGAGAAACAAGAGGCAGCATAAGCCAAAGCAAAGAACAAGTTTTACAGGAAGAAAATTCTGGGCTCACATCTTAACTATAATTTTGATTTTAACCAGGAGTCCGATTCTTTCTCTTTTTACAAAAAATGCCTGACCAGGAATTTCCTGACCAGGAGGAGCCATATTGCTGCCTACAAGGCTCTAGATTTTATGTAAGCGACTCGGTTTCAGCCTCTGCCTCCACGTATTAAGAGTCATGTCCTATGTTCTTGCCAATGTTAGAGCCCTGGTCCCTAGGATCTACATAGGCCCTGACTCTTCTGGAAACAGATAACATGTAAATGTGTTTACCCTTTTGGCTTAGATTTTTCACTTGATACCTTTTCTTTTTTTAGTTAACCTATTTAATTAAAATGTTTTTAGCTTCTTTTTTTTCTTTTCTTCTATTCATGTTTTTTATGTGTTTGCGGTAGAAAGCCAGGCATCTGGTTAGTGTAATTTGTCACACTGCCAGGCATCTTCTGTAAGAGACATTCTGAAGCCTCTGTATTCATGGTTGTTCATACTTGCTCTTAAAATATCACTGCTGTCTGTTTTGTGGTAAGCCTAAAATATGCAGTTTCATGGTGAATGTGGGTAAGAAACTGGAATCTGTCTGGTTTTAAGTGAAGGAGCCCATTGCTAGGAAAGAAATTAAGACAGTATTTGGACCCAACTGTTATTAACAAATCCCTAAATAATATTGCCTATAACTTATTAAACAATGAGCCCAATTAACTTATAATATTAATAAGGACATTGCATTTCTTAACCTAAATACTTTCTGGTGCAATTAATGATAAATTCAACTAAACATTGTTTGGTACAATGAATATATATTTGAAATGATAATTTAAAATATCTTTGAAGATAAAGATATTTTAAAAATTAATAAATAATTCTATTTTTGGAAAACTATTTTATAATGAGAATAATTGATTTTAAAATGCAGAATCAAAAGTATCAATTGTAAAAAAACATTGACTCAAAAGTATTAAGTACCTAATAAATAAAATGTCTCTAGAATTTATCCACTGTGAGGATAAACTAGGATAATATAATTAGTCTATAACAGTGCTCAACAAATTATTTTTTTGCTTTTTATTTGTAATATTTTTTATTTCTCACATCAACTGGGTTTTTACATATAACAACAATAAAGGTATTAAGTACATATATTACTGTCATCAGTTACTGAACTAATAATGTCCTATAACATCATGAGAACAGAATTTGACCCCAATGATATTGACCCTTCCATCACTATGTCTTATACTTTAGGGCAGTGGTTCTCAATTCTTGGTGAAGAGCAGGGTGGTTTGTGAGCTTTTAAAAAGTTTCCATGAGCAAGGGCTACTCCACCGTAATGAATTCAGGTCTTTGGGTGAAGCCCAGGCATCAGTGTTTTTGAAAAGCTCCCTTGGTGGTTTCAATGTATAATAAGGGTTGACAAATACATTAAGGAATGCTAACCCATTAACCAAATTGATAATCTACTTGTTAGCTGTGCTAATCTACCTTAGTTTTCTCAACAATGTCCTATGCTGAGAAATCATCTTTTGAAGGACAAAAATAAGGGGGAAGACTCTCATCCCTTGAAAATCACCTTGGAAAATGTGTTGTCATTCTTACATCGCCAAACCTCATAAGGCACCTAAGACTGCCAAGTTCTTCTGATATTAAATTGAAACTGCATTTTTTCTTTCTTGGAAAGGAAGCTTACAAAGTATTCATGTAGTATATAGTCTACCACGAAACTAGCAAAAATTAAAACCACCTATAGAAATAAACATTTTTTGTGATTTTATTGCAGTTGTCCCAATTTTCCGCCTTTGCCTTTCTCTGCCCAGCCCCCACCCCACTCCCACAGTCAATCCTCACACCCGTGTCCATGTCTGTGGGTCATTCATACATGTTCTTTGACTAGTCCCTTCCCCTTCTTTCTACCATCTCACACCTTTTTCTGTAGATATATGATACTTTGAATGCTCTTCTGGCAACATGAAGACAGCATCATGACACAGCTATCGTCTGCTTTCCATTCCGTAGCCAGGCAGATCTATTCTCTCTTTACCTTTCAATACAGACAGGAACCTTGTGGGATAAAGGACATGGCTACCTATAAATTATCAATATAGTGTGTATATACCATTGTTTAATCACCAGAAGACTTGCTCTGGTCCTCAAACATCAGCTAAGGCTGAACAAAGGGCAAGGCACTGACAATTCCCCAGGCAATTTGCAGTAAGCAGGCCCTTCTGCAGAAGTCACTGGCAGGAAAGTTGTATGCAATTCTTGAGAAAACCAAGTGGCAACAGGTAACTGAAGTGGCCACCCAGGTTAGACTAGTAACTGTGCTTTGGGTGAGAGCTCAAGGCATGAAAAATGATATTGTCTCTGCATAAATCTAATTCTCTAGGTCAATATTACTCAAACTTGGTCTGCAGATGGGTGGTGGTCTGTGAACTATTTGTTGCCAATTGAATAAAAGTAAAGAAATTGAAAGTAAGCATTCAGATACCTGACAGTGATTTGACAAAGTAATTTTATACCTATTAAATCTAATAACAAAAATTGGGCTTTTATTCTATGTCTTTTTAAATTTCATTTTTTAATAATTCTTTTTTATGATATTTTAGAAAAAATGGTAGTGAATGGCAGATTAAAAATAAATAAAATGAGTCTTTCACCACATATATTTCTAGAAACATTGCTCTAATTTACCTCAATAGGAAATTTTGTAAGCTTGTGCTTAAATTGTAATTATAGTGAAACAAAAGATAGATAAAAAGTATATCATTGTAATTCCATCGCACTCCTCTTGAACTTAAAGTCAAAAATAATTTATCCTGATTGTTTTCTTTAAAAAATTTAAATGTTAATGGCTACACTACAGGATCGATATGAGGATTAAATTAGATAATACAAAGTGTTTCATTTCTTAGCAGGACATACAAGGTCCTGCTAAGGACCTTTCTGATCTCATCCCTGTCCACATCTTCAACTTCTGTCCTTATTTCCTGCGCCTTGGAACTCAAACTATAGTCACCTACAAACATATTTTAGTCATTCACTCTGTGCCTTCTTTAAAAAACACAACGTAAGACGTATTAAAGTTTGCCACACTTAAGGAAGAAATACCATTAGCTATCTGATTCAAGTCACCATAATGTAAAAAAACACCAATTGCTCAGAAGAAGAAAGATTGTACCAGACAGTTAGACCAGGAAAAATTTCTCCCATTATAACCTGTAGAGAAAATATTATTGTATAATTATTTAACATTTTGTAATGTGTTGAATGTGGAGATTTAAATTAATGGCTGCAAATTTTTGGCATTCCTGACATAGAAAGAGGGGTTTTTCTTTAGTTGAGACTGTGTAAACCAATAGAATAGAACAAAAGTGACATTCTGTGACTTTTAAGGTTAACTCAAGAAAGACCACACAATTTCCATCCAAGTTCTTTGAAATGCTTGCTCTTAAAACATTTCCTCTTAGGACACTCCCTCCTGGAACTCAGCATGTATACTGGGAGAAGCCCAGGCAACCTAGAGACTTCATGTGTAAGTGTTTTGGTTGAACCTAGCTTTCAAATCATCTCAACTGTTCGTGATTCATGTATGCATAAAGAAGCTTCCAGATGACTTCTACCCCCATCTATTTAAGGCCCTTCAAGCCATTCAGGTCAACTCTAGCTGTTTCAGTCTTCCCAGGTAAGTAACCAGATATCATGAAGCTGAGTTAAGTCTTCCCTGCTATTCTTGTCCCACATAATTCATAAACATAATAACATGGTTGTTTTATGCCTTCAAGTTTGAGGTGAATTTTTTGCAACAATAGATATGTTTGGTAGTAAACAATATTTTCACAACTCCCTTATGGATAATTATCATTTTCCCCTTATTAAACCTTTCAGAAGATTTTGTTGCCCTAGTGTGAGACAAAGCACAATGTTGATGAAAGCTAATAAATGAAGAGGTGCTATTTCTTGAATAAAGGTTCTTTTTATTGCCTCTAAGTTATTGCAAATACTCTCTTTTCACCTGGACTGCCCGCAACTCCACTCCTACCTCTGCTCTCAGACGTCTGATATTTCAAGGTTCATGTTCCTCTATGTTATCCATGAAAAATTCCACTCTACCTCAGGCAGAATTGGTGGCTCCCTCCTATTTGCTCCCAGAGCCCTCTGCATTACAGCACTCATAATATTGTAACAGAGTTTCTACAACTCCCCCGCTCCCCTCCAACTAGCCTGAGGACCCCTTGAAGATTACATTACTCTTTTATTCCTTTACTTACCTGTTCTATCAGTGTACCTATATAAAACTGTTGCTGAAAAATGCATGTTGTGTTGATTAATCATGATATATGGTAGGTGGACACCCTCTTCTATATTCTGATTCCTGGGCTATACACAAATCAGCAAAGTCCTACCCTGCCACAAGACAATTAGGAATCTTAACAAAAAGATCAGTAAACACACACACACTCGTAGAGAAATGATATTTGTGGACTGGAAAAGCATGCTATTTTATATGAGTCAACAGTTATTGGTTATTAAGTTTCAGATGAAACAAATTTGATTATGAATGCCATATTTGGATAAACTAAAAGCACTTTATTTTGCCTAAGTATGCCTAGTATGAAGGATGAAGAGGCAATGTTTTTTTGTGACTTTTCATCCTCTACATGCTAAATAAGCTTCTTATCCTTCCAAATGTTCTCATGTTGTGATCTTTAGCTGGTTTTTGTGTTTTTTTTTGACTAAAGATATCTTGTCCATGTCGTAACTTTGAATGAAAGGTAACCGTGATTCTCCAAATGATTGAAAACAGTAAAAATTGTTTAGAGAGAAGAATGCACCTTACAAAGGACAACTACCTTCACTGCTCATTTACCCACCAGAGCCCACTGTCAAGTCTCTTCTTCCTCTGGAGAGTGAAATAAACCTTTATGTCTTTACATTTGATGCACAAACTATATCAGTTATTTTTTATTTGATGTTAATTACATGTATAATGTAATGACAACTGAGTATTATTTTTATTGTTCAATTAAAATAGTTTTTATTTGTAAACATGATTTGAATATCTTGGATTAGGATGAAATGCACTCAAGTTTTTTTCCATTAATATCAATGAAAGTGATCTCTCATATAATGGCTTTTCACTTAGTGCCTGGATTTTGAGGAACAATTTAAGGCTGTAAAACAAAGGACAGCTCCATTATGGAAGCTTCGCTAACAAACTCTGAGATTGCTCTTACCAATAGTGTGTGCAGGAGCAAAGAACAGAAGCAGCGATACCTGTCAAGAGACTTCTTTGATGACACACAGAGAAAATGATGGTGACTTAGATAAAAGTGGTCACAGTGGAAAATGGTAAGAAGTGATCAGATTTTGAATATATTTTGAAGACAGCACTATCAAGTTTTGCTCTTGGACAAGATACAAAGTGTGTGAGAAATGGGAGAGTCAAAAATAATTTAAAATTTAGGGATATATAAAGCTTACCTCCTGCCACATAAAAGGTAAATTTGAATTAGAACGGGGATCAAGGTGTTATTTGATGTCCATTCTGGAGTTCTGTCCACTCTCTCCTGCTACTTCAAAGGAGGTCATCTTGTATTTGAGGTCGCAACAGCCACTTTGTTGCAAGAGATCTGCAAGCCTTTTTTTAGTTTCTGTGAAAAGAAGGTCTTTATCAGGAACTTTTGCTTGAAGAACTTAAAATATCTATTCTAGAATACTGAGGACCTGCAGCTGCTTTGAGGATTTGCTCCAAAGCATTCTAAATCCTTAACCAGTTATTACTGAGGTCAGAGGGAGAAAATGTTATTCTGATGTCCTTGCAGATTTTCTGGTTAACTCAAAAAAACTCCATGTGGAAAGAGCATTCAATTGGGAAGCAAACCAGTTTTTAGTTCTCAGCCGTACCACTAATTGGCTAAGTCATAAACTTTCTGAGATCCAGATTCCTCATCTCTAAGTAAAGAGATTGGATGAGTAGGAGTTTTCAACTAGTTTATATAAACCCTGTAGTACACTCCAGGTCCTTCCTGAAAGCTGCTTCTCACAGTTCCTGGGTTTTCAGAAATGTTTCAAGCACATTGTATTCCCCATAAGCTCAAGGTTGTGAGGACATAAAAGGTGATTCCTGTTGCTTATAAAACTGAGAAAACTTTTACAAGCAATGATTCACAAAGTTCTTCTAACTCTCAAATTTGATTTGATATTACTAAACACTTTTTGAAGTAGATGAAGTATTGATTTTAATTTTTAAAAAATTTGAAAAAAACTAAGAGTTTTGTGCTTATGTCTTTAGGCAGTAGAATAAATGCTTTAAGCTTACCATTCTATCGTCACTGCAAGTAGGTTTTATTATCTACCACTTTATAGATAACACTGAGACTTAAAGAGGCCAAGTTGTCCAAGACCATACAATGGTGGAGTTGGAGTTCAAACCCACATCCGTCTGGCTCCAAAATCTTTTCTATTATATTGAACTGTTATCAGTTGTGAAAGCAGTTATTATTATTATCATTATACAACATCAAAAAATAAAAGGAAAAGGATTTAAATTTATAGACTTTTATTATTCACAAGGTACCTTCTTACTACAGGTAGGTAAAAGGAGGTCTGAACTTTGAGTTACCTCTCAGGAGACAGCACTTGTGTCTGCTCTGTCCATTCCCCCGAGGCTCTGCCCACTGTTCTTACAGCCACACTTATTCTTGGCCACAGCGGTGGGGCAATGGCCCCTTCTGGAAAGCCAGATGCCTGATGTGTGACATTATCCAGTATGAGGGAACTGATTGGGTAGAACAGGTTAATTTCACTGCAACTTATAAAACTAAAAACAAAATTTTGCATTCTACAGAAAAAGGTATTTTTTAAGTAGGTAAATATTTTTATTTGTATTTTTTATCAAGAATTGGTAACTACCTATGTATTAACAGAAGGTAAAGAAAATATTTTCCAAAACTTGAATGAAATATTAATTTAACAGTAAAAAGTAATTTTGTTTTTAGAATGCAGGGAATATTCACTGCATACATGCATGAAAGAGGCTACAGACAGCTAAAACCCCAATAAAACATAAAAAATTAAAAGCCAGAAACTTCATATTTTAAAAAGTAGTTTTACGGGGGAAAAGGTAATAAAAATGAGCCAAAACATGGTTTTAAAAAACATGGGACTAAAGGGAGGAGAACTTGTAAGGATAATAAGCCTAGAGTATTTATTTGGGCAAGGATATTGGGGCCATTTTGAAATACAACTGTAAGAAAAACTTTTCCCATATTTTAGGAATAAAGAAAAACAAATTAAAAGATATTGCTAATGGGGAAAATGGCACAAAGCCTGAAGAACTTTTTTCTGTATTTGACTAAGATCGGAAGTCACATTAATTTTGCATTATAATTTGCCTAGGACTATTGTATTTGAAAATTAGTATATTATGATTAGGAGGTATTTGAAAGGTAACTTAGTCACTGTCCTGGGTTTGAAAGAACTATTAAGTCATAACTAGTGATTAGTTATTCTTTTTTTCAGAAGGAAAATAATAACTAACCTTCAATGGTGCCAGTAGACTCCTAGGTTAGATGAGAACAGAGATATAAGTGACGCCCAGAAATATTTGTGAGGAGGTATGAAAATCTGCCTCCCTCTAGAACAAGCTGGGTCCATATGGAATGGTTTAGGGGTGAGAAGGAGAGACGCTGGCAGGACTTTCCGTCATGGTGCTTTGGCAGACGGTCCAGGGGACTTCATCGTATTTGCCATTCCTCTTTAATTCTTCCTTTCATCACTCACTATATCAGCGTTTTCCCTAACTTGGATTTTTGGCTCAGATACTTACTTCTGGTCCTTCACTGGGATTCAGTGTGTGATTTTTCTTTTGTTCCCATCCAATGTTAACTCTAGGTGAGGGAAGGGAGGAAGGGGAGGCAGAAATTGTACCCTAGAATCAAGAAGTTTCTTCCATGTTAAGTACAAAGTAGGGAAGAGAAATGCTTAGGAATGCTTCCCACAAGGTGGGAAATTTCCAACTCACCCAAGCAAATGTTGAACATGCATTTGCTCAGCAATGGAGTGTTATTTGCCACATATTAAGAAATTAAGTTGGAACTAAATTACTTGGCACATTAAGACTGAATGTAAAAGTAATAGATAAACAATAGAAGATTGTATTGGAACATATTTCAACATAAAAAATATTGAGAGTCTTCACTACTTTGAGGCTTGAAAAAAACCGAACACTGAAATTTTCCAATGACTTAAGTGAAAAACGGATGAACTGAATCTGTTATGGAAAGAGATGTTAAACATGAAGCAGATCTCTAGCTTTCTAAGGGCTATAAAAGCCTATTCAGATGGAATGCAAACTAGACCCCACCCCGTCAATTATGCAGTTCTGCAAGAAGAATGAATAGTGTGGTCACCAAAATAACACCGACACTTCTGGCTTTTAGTTAGTAGTTAGGCAAGATGAGGTAGAATATCAACCATCTCTTTTATAACTTGGCAGCTTTGGAGTATCCGATTTAAGCCATGAATAATCCCCTTTGAAAACAAAACATCTCCTCCAGAGGGATAATTAGACTATTACTAAAGATAAACTATCCAACATCAAAAGCATAGACCCTAAGGAGTCACACAACAGGCACTCTTCTCCCAAAATTAAAAGCATGCTTAGCATTAGCGGTCAGTGCAATAAATGAAGGGATGTGAAATAATTATTTACAAGTTTCCGTCAAAGAACTACAAGCACAAGCTATAATAAAAAGTGACTGGCTTCTGAAAAGTGAATATGCTAATTATATCCAATGTTTGAATTGGTACTTGGAAGCCTCTTCCCCTTTCTGATTAAGCCATTAATCATTCCTGTGAGGTCACTATTATTCCAAGGGATTCTCAATACCAGAATCAGGAATATTGCTGCTAACAGATTTAGAAATGGGGGAAAAGTCAGTGGAAGGCCCAGATGGTAACAATTACATTAAGACTACCCCCCAAATTACAGGACTATTTTCTCTCAAGGTCAAGATGTGCAATTTTCTTCATGCACAAAATGCACAACCAAGTGACCTTTTATTAATCATAATACCAAGCCCACATCCACTTCGTTTTTCAATTGAGTAATAAAGTAATCAGTTTTGCAAAAGGCTCTGGTCAAGTTGATGCTGATGGCAACTGTTCCTAAAAACCTATTCGTAACAATTATAAATTAATTATTATCCATAAAGTTGTTAGGGAATCCGAAACTGTTTGAATCAAAAATTTGAAAAGTATAAAATTCAAATATATTCCTCATTCAATGGATTTAGTTTGCCTCCATACCACTTTGGTATGGTAAGGTTTAGAATTTTTGTGATCAAGGTTTACTGGGCAACTCCACCCGACTCCACTTGCACTCTCTATGCATTAGTTCGCTTACCTATAAAATGGAAATAACGATAGAACCTCCCTTTATTTAAGCATTAGGAGGGTAATATAAATCAAATGCTTAGAATGGAACCTGCAATATAGTAAGTAGCAAATATAAATATTAGATATTATTTTGGTGGTTACGCAAAATTCGAGAGTCGAGAGTTTCTGAAGTGTGTACGGACCACCCCAGCTCAGCTCAGCCCTTCCTGCTTCCTGATGAGAGTGGCCATAGACATAGATCATATTATCCCTGTAGTCACACAGTCCCTGCCACCTTCACTGCCACCCACAGAGAAGCTCCTCAGAAGCAGCTGTCACCAGGAGCTCCCTAGAGCCATCCTGGAACACAAGGAGAAGATTCAGGGGTGACAATGCTCCATGGAACCAAACACTGAGAGGTTTGAAACCAGAAAGAACCAATGGATAAATGGTTTACCTCCTCCACCTACAGTGGACTGTTCTGGGGTGCAGTAGATGGCCTCTCAGGTACCGTGTTGGACACAGCAGTGAGCGCTGTCCTTTGCGATGCTGTGATCAGCCTGGTAACAGGCCTCCTTGCTTTTGTTCACGCTCTTTCTTTTCTTCTGTCTCGCTTTGCTTTTTCTCTCACTCTGGATGTCTTAGAATAATGCTCTGCCAATAAAGGATTAATCATAGATAAATGTTCGGTTCTCTCTCTCTCTCTCTCTCTCTCTCACACACACACACACACACACACACACACACACACACCCCTTCCTTAAATATATCCAGAGAAACACTGCAGCCAGTGCCTCGATGCCTTGTTTCTCCGGGGCCTTGCCTTTAGGGGCTATCATGGACCTCTCTAAACACGCACTCTGATCTTTTGAGTGGCAAAGTCGTTTTTACAATATCAACAGGATTATCATGTGAAGAAGAGAAGTGAATTTTATTTCATACTCTGTTTAAAATAGGCATAGTTAAGAGCCATTTCTCTGGAAAGTTCCATACTCTTCATGAACTTTATTTTTTTAATCATTCCGATTTTCTTAGTTTTACTCGTTTAAATGTTGTTCCAAATACAATTTTATGCAGTATTGATTCTACTACTAATCAGCTTCTAGTAAATATTTGTTAAATAGATGATAGTTTAAACATTTTTCAATTCTCCTCTAATTCAGTTATTATATAGTTATTTGGCATACAGTATAAAGAAAATTACCCATAAAGATTTAGATATAATTTTGTAAAGAAGCACAAGTGCCAAATGCCACATGGGAAAATTCCTTTTCTGAGTAATCGCAAATAGCATACTTTTAATATTAATTATCTTTCCTTCATTGTGTTAAATGAAAATGTGGTCTATCTTCATTTTCTTACCCCACAAAAATGTATTTAATGTACACACAAATATAGGCAAAGGAAGTCCCCAGATCACAAATAAACTTTGCTCAGGAAATTTACTAATAAGCCTACTTGATACAAGGATTATGTTTTTTACAGAAACAATGTCGCAAAATTATGATTAGATATTCAGATAAGCTCAAAAAGTATACATATTTTATATATGTCTAAAATATCTACTCATATATGCATGTATGTGTTTATATCATATATACATATGGTAGTACTATTTTACCACACATAACTACAAGTTAGAACATTGTTTCTGTGGAAGCTATGGTCCCCCTGCCAGGCTGGGATGCCAGGAATCTTTTGCCTCAGGTCCAGGCAGCAGAACCAGACCCTCTGCAAGCCCAGCAACAGCACAGTACCGTTTGAGTTTGGAGAATGCGAGGCGTGTCCTCTCTACCCACCAAACTTGCTAACTCTCTGAGGCTGTGTAATAGAAAGTGTCTCTCCATGGCCATAACTATTTCTTTCTATTTACAAAAGAATTAAGCTCTTCTACCAAAGGCTTTTAATTCAAATCTAGAAGCAGCTATCTTACCCCAGGGTAGGTGAAAAATAGGTCAAGAGGTCCTCAGCACCCATTCATTTGAATTTTTATTAATTGGTTCTCAAATGGTTTAAAGCAATTCATGGACTCACTTAAAATAGACCAAGATAATCCATGTTTTTAGAATTAAGAAAAAGTGGGCCAATGAGATTAGACAAATTTAATGGGACTAGGAATCACCTCCATGCCAATCATCTAAGGCCACAAAGTCTCATACTCACTAGAATTGGACCACTGTCCATGAACTTGCTACCAGCCAGCAGAAGAAAGAAATTTGATTAATTATACAATTCATAGTGTCCTCAATGAAAAAAACAAATGTAAGGGCTCACAGCTGATCCTGACACTGAAACAATATAGGAATTTTTTGTATGATAGGTGTACTGGGACCTTTGGGCAATGTACCTGGCATTCTTATTTTGTTGCAAGGAGTTTTGTAAGGTTGTCTCTTATGATAAACGGATCTGTTAGAATTCAGTAAGAAGTATTCTAAGGTGCAATCCTAAGATTTTATGGTTTAGCCATTGGGGAGAGCTGTGAGTCTCTAGAAGACGGGATGGGTGTTTTTCTAGGACATCCTTCACAAATACCATTTCTTTCAGCAGAGCTTTCAAAGGCATTCAGTGGCAAGGATTATACTTCCTAGCAAGAAGCTGGAAAACAGCTGCATTCTGTTGCCAGCTGAGTTCAGGCTTCAGCAGCTGAGCTGTGGGTAGGATTGATATTCCCCACTAAGGACTGAGAAAACAAACAAATATAAGCCCCTGAGTAGAAGACCACCAGAGAGCCCTTTAATGGTGAATTAGGGAAATAAATAGGCAGAGCAAGATTACCTTCAGAAAGTCATATTTGGACCATTCTAACAGGGGCAGATGAACCAACAAGAATGTACACTTGACTCCATAAGGTATTCTGGAATACTTTTAAGCCAGGTAATATGTAAGAATCAAATATTCCCAAAAGTACACCTTAAAATTTCCATATATGTGGACAGTGTGAGTTATCTTTGACATTTTCCCCTAAATTTTAATGCAAATATTTATGAAGTATGCTATCTATCTCCATCATTATTTAACAGAATGCATAAAAAATACAGTTTATAACATGCAAGATTTAATGGACTTTGCTAACTTAGCTGTGAAATTTGAAATGTGATCGTTATGTCATTTTTATGTACTGCCTCACATGTAGAAAGCAATTTTCTAGTTTTTAGTTTTGAAAAAAAATATTTTAAACTTTTAGGGTAATTTTCAGGAAGCTTGTAAATAAAACTTATAATGGTGAAACTGACCTCAAAGATTACTGAGATTTCTTTCCTGATTTATATTCTAAACTTTACAAATACAGTTATTGATGCAGACGTAGTTGATTTGAGACATTGGGTGGAAGAGGTGCCAATTGTAGTAGATGTCACAGAACATATAAACATTCCTAATATCAATTTACTTAACCTTTTTTGAAAATCAGAGGTTGGATGCAAATACCTGTGTAGATTAAAGGTAGCCACAAATTCTTTGCTTTTCCTGCTACTGAGAGTTAGTACCTAATGACCTTCCCTTTGTATCTCCGCCTGCCTTGGCTGCTTCCTTGATCAACAAAA
This sequence comes from Mormoops blainvillei, assembly GCA_004026545.1. Lineage (NCBI taxonomy): Eukaryota > Metazoa > Chordata > Mammalia > Chiroptera > Mormoopidae > Mormoops > Mormoops blainvillei. Next base: position 275,915 of record PVJD01000509.1, on the reverse strand, counting down.
TGTGATGGAAGTAAGCCTTGCAACTTCTGCCTTGGTTTTTTTGTAGCACTGGCTTTTAAAGCCCTGAGCTGCCATATAAGACCAACTACTCTGAGGCGGCCCTGCTGTAAGGAAGCCCAAGCTAGCCATGTGGAGAGAAAAATCAGTTCTAGCCAACTCCCGGTTGACCCAGCCACCTCAGTGGGGCCCAGGCTTGTGAATGAAGTTATTATGGACCCTCCAGACCAGACCACCTACCTCTGGCCCCAGCTGATGCTGCGTGGAACAAAAGAATCACCCAGTTGAACCCTACCTAAATTTCTAGCTCACAAAAATCACATGATATAATACAATGGTTCTTATTTTAAGGGACTAAGTTCTGGGTTAACAATGGAAGATAACTGCAATAGCATCTGAATTATATGTTACATTTCATACCCCATGGTCAATTTCCAGAGAACTATTCCATGAATCAAATGCATTTGGCCATTTACTGGTACATTAAACATTTATTTAGTACTATTAATATGCCAGGAAGATTGCTAGAGACAGGAATGCATGGTTGAATGTGACATGATTCTTGTCCTCAAACAGCTTTCGCTCTAGTGGGGCAAACAGAAAATTAAGTTAATAGTTTGGTTTAATGATATAAGCAGGGCCACCATGTTGGGCAACTTGAGGAGTGTGTTGGCATTACAGCCTGTGAATGGTGTGCACCAGAGCTGAACACACACAGCTACTCAAAAGGCCACGGTGTGAACATTCCCCTGCAGCTGGGCAGCATAGAGACCCTGGCGATAAGCACTAGGCTAGAAGTAGGCACAGAGTGTGAGGGAAGCATGGAAGAGAAACAGAAAATGATGGATTTCACCTGAAATTTTTTTTTAATTTTCACTATAAAGACAAAGAATTAATGAGCCCAGTGAAATATACTGATATTGATAAAGTGGTTTAGGAATGGTGACATTTATCCTAATGTGTACAATATAGATGGGCATAAATAAAAAAATTACTACTAAACACACATTTTTGTATCCACTTTGAGACACATGGAGAACTATCAAGCAATAAAGGAGAGCTTAAATTTTTAGCTTGAAGAAAACCCTTAAAAAAACTCAAACAGTGCTTTCATAGTGGTTATATCATAATTTCAGGTGCTCATTCTTAGTATTGACCATAGGCAAAATATTACATCATGCTAAATGGTGAATAAAATCCACTAAATGTTGAAGAGATCATTATCAGTTTGAATTTCAACAGATGAAAATAACAGAACTCAACTAACGCAATCGGATTAATACCTGGTTGGTAAAGTCATATTCATTTTCACCCAGTTCATCTATTATTCCTTCATTTATTTATTCTCCCTCTAATAAACATCAGGGGAGGGGGGAAGAGATGGGGAAATAAAAGATGCCCTTTGTGGCCATTCAGCACCTAAGGGCTACATAAATCGGAGAATCTACTCTCACTAGACAAACCCAGGTCCACCCCATTTAATTTATGACTCTGGCAGAGCAGATCTTTTTTCTTTTAAGGTTTTTACTGATATAGCAATAAACGTGAAACAGGGTTGGATTCTCCAGTCTAGTGTTTAGTTTTTCAGTATAAGCCAACAAGTACAGAGCTCTAGGACTAGGTCCATATGCTCATTTAAGTATCTTAAACCAACTTGAAAACAAAAATATTTAGAAGTAGATTGCAATATTTTTCCTTGTGATTATATTTCAGTCACTTTAATTCTAAATGGTTAAACAAAGCATATTTTCAAATTTGAAAGAAGCCTCCAGGTCACATACCAAGGAGACCAAGAAATTTCTCTTTCACATTTTGAGTACAGCAACCTTCCTTTAAATCTTTTTCCTTAAAGTGGGTTGTTAATATTCATTCATGACATGAGCGAGCGCTAGTCACACCAGCTGTCCAGCTTATTTTACTACTTGATTATATATGGTCACCCATGATTCAAGTTAAAATGTATCTGCGCATATAACATTGGTGTGACACTTACAGTTTTCTCTAATTACCTCTCTTTTATTCTTAAAATGCTAGAGACAGATATAGCAGAAAGAACTAAACTTAGAATATCCATGGCTATTAATTATATTCAAAGATATCATAGAAATCTATATTTGCTAAACTATTCTAAGCTACCCAAAACTCTATTTGGAAGACAGGAGTAGACGTTTAGTTCAAAATAAAGTATAGTCACCCAACATCTGTCATCGAAACCAAAGAAATTGTGAAATGGTTTAAATAAATAAATAATCTTCTCAATACAACTGAATCAATTATGCCATTTAAAATTTCCCAATTTTTTAAGCACAGCTTGTTCTTAACTCAAAACTAATCATTTCAGTAGCTTGGCATCTATTAATTCTGATGCTCCAGAGTCACTTTAAACTCAACGAATGTTTTATTCTTATTCTCCCTGCTGCCCAAGATAGAAACTTCATGGTTGCCATTGACTTGTCCCTTTTCCTCATTTCCTACAGCTTGAGGACCAGTGTGTTCTGTCTCTGAAGTCAGTGGTTCCTAAATTTGCTCTCACGTGAGAAAACTTGAGGAGAGCTTTGAAACGCTTATGCCTGATACTCAAACCTGGGGGTTCAGTGGGTGTTGGAACTCTATTCTGTTTAAAGCTCCCAGATAATTGTGATGCACAATCAGGTTGAAGAAATAGTGCCCTTAAATTTCTAATTTCTTTTATGCTCTCCAGCCTTACCAGAATTACTTTCCTTGAAATTCTTATCTCTTCACTGTTCCACTTGATATCTTGCTAAAAATTTTCCTCCTGCTCCACTGATCCCTGACTGTTTTGGTCGGTCCTCTACACTGGTGTCTCATTCTCTTTTTAAACCCTTCCATGAGTTTGTGGGTTCCTTTTAGAGGGAGGTGGTTGGTATCTGGAAGGATAGAGGGAGATTCTTGGGTGGTTGATAGCTTTCATTTTCTTATTCTGATGTCCTGCTCTTTTAGTAAAAATTCACCAAGGGCTACTTTAATTAAAAATGTAAAACTGATAGCTCCTCTTCAAGTCCTTCCCCTCCTCCATCCCTCACCCCATACTGCACTTCTGCCTACGTTTCTAACTTTAGGGGAACATGCTATCCCCCTCCCTTTGGAACATCTTGTCTTCCTTCTCACCTAGAAACTCTATTAGGAATAGCGTAGCCTTTAAACAGTGTCAGGTGCTTCCTATCTATGTTCCCATATCACTTTATTCAATCTGCTTTATGTTATTGGATAATATTTTGTTTCCACCTTAGTATCCCATTTGTAGGTAACATATCTGTTTTTCCATATTTGTGGTACCACGCAGAGGCAGCAGTTTCAGAGCCCAGAAACTGGTAGGTAGTAAGTGCACAACCAAGTATTTTTTAAATAAAATCAATCATGCATGCATAAACATTGTGGTTTCACTGACAAATAGGAAATCTTGGATCTGAAAGTAAAGGAGTGAAGAGCAAATCCTGTGTTAGGGGTAAAGCTATGGATCTTAGACACAGGTATTTTGAATCAGATGAATACAAATACAAATAAACTATGAGGAGTTGAATAGGTACATCACAACTATAATCATAATCTAAACTAATGAGGTCACAGTCTAGGAAAAAAAGACCTGGGTTATAGTTCAGGCTTCAATATGACAGGGTTTTGGGTAAGTCACCTTATCTTGCAAGGCCTTGTTTTTTCCCATATCCACTTTAAAAGGGAGAGGGGCTAGAATACATGATCTCTAAGGTCCTCTGAATCTTAAGCACTCCTTTGTGTCTGAACAATCCAGAGGAGAAAGAAGTTACCAGGATTTCATAATTCATCATGTAAACTACCAGCTAAGAAACTTAACGTGTGGTTCTTCTGATCCTTATTTTTTCTCATTTCCACTTTATTAAAGTATATCAGTTATGAAATGAGGAAATCATCAGTATATGCTTAACAGATATAAAGTCATACAATTTTTTAAAAATGTAATGTTTGCTTTAACAGATAGCTTTCCAAAGTTTTTTTTAAACAGCTTTATTGAGCTATAATTCACACACAACATACATTTTACCCATTTAAAGTATACAATTCAATCGTTTTTAATATATTCACAGATTTGTGCAACCATTGTTACAATCAATTCCAGAAATTTGCTTCACTTCCCACCAAAAAAATCCCATGCCATTAGTAGTCAATCTCCCAATAATCTGTTTTCTGTTTTATAGATTTGACAATTTGGATATTTTATTTAAGTGGAAATATGTAATATGCGGCCTTTTGTGACTAGTTTTTTTCACTGAGCATAATATTTTCAAGGTTCATTCACGTTGTAACTTCAATGTATTTTACAGGAAAATAATATTTCACTGTGTGGATAAACCACATTACCCATTCATCCACTGAATGAACTTATCAATTGGCTACCACAAATAATGTTTTCTTGAACATTCATGTACATGATTTGTATGAACATATGTTTTTATTTCTCTTCAGTACATACTCAGAAGTGAAAATTTTGGGTCATATGTCAACATTATGTTTAAGCTTTGAGAAAATGCTAGACTGTTTCCAAAGCAACTGTATCATTTAATATTTCTACTAGCAAGGTATGGGAGCTCTGATTTCTCAACACCATTGCCACTGCTTTTTATTAATTGTCTTTTTTTCATTTTAGCCATTTTAATGGGTGTAAAGTGGTATCTCATTGTGACTTTGATTTGCCTAAAGGTCTGCTTGTGCATTTATTGGCCATTTGTATATCTTTGCAGAAATGTCTATTTAAATCCTTTGCCTATTTTTAATTGGACTATTTGTATTTTTATTATTAAGTTGTCAGAGTCTCTTATACATGTCAGATAAAAATCCCATATCAGATATATTATAGAAGTGCTAGCCATATAGAATGAGTTAGGGAGTATCACCCCCTCTTCTGTTTTTTTGGAAAAGTTTATGAAAAATTGGTATTACTTCTCTAAATGTTTCATAGAATTCACCAGTAAAGTTACCCCTGACTTGGGCTTTTCTTTGTGTGAAGCTTTACAATTACTAATCCAATTTCTTTATTTGTTAAGTCTATTCATACTTTCTACTTTTTCTTGAGTCATATCAATAGTTTGTGTCTTTCTAGGGGTTTGTCCATTTAATCTATCTAATTTGTAAGCATGCAGTTCTTTATAGTTTTCCCTTATAATCCACTTTATTTCTGTAAAATCTGTAGTAATGTCCCCCTCTTTCATCCTTGATTTTAGTAATTTGCATGTTCTCTCTTTTTCATGGCAAGTCTACCTAAAAGTATGTCAGTTTTGCTGATGTTTTCAAAGAACCAATTTTTGGTTTCATTGACATTTTTTTTCTACTGGATTTTAATTATTTAATTTATTTTTGTTCTAATATTTATTATTTTCTTCCTTCTGCTGGCTTTAGGTTTAGTTTGTTCTTCTTTTCCAGTGACTTAAGGTGGAAGTTAGATCATTGATTCGATACTTTTCTTTGTTAATGTAGGCATTTACAATTATAAATTTTCCTGTAAGCACTCCTTAAGCTACATCCCATAAGTTTTGTGTTTTCTTTTTCACTTATTTTTTAGCATTTTCTAATTTCTCTTATTTTTTTCTTTGACCTTTTGGTTAATTAGGAGTGTGTTATTTAACTTCAATATAATTGTGATTTTCAAATTTTTTATTATTTTCTAATTTTATTCCACTTTGGTGGGAGATGTCCTTTATATGATTGCAGTCCTTTTAAATGTATTGTCTTGTTTTTATGGCCTAGCATATGAGTATCCTGAGAAATTTTATGTGTGTTATTGCTAGATAAAATATTCCAGAGATTTCTATTAAGTTAAGTTGGTTTATAGTGTTTTTCAAGTCTTCTATATGCTTGTTGATCTCCTGCCTCATTGTTCTATCTATTACTGAAGTCTCCAACTATTATTGTTTAATATTCTATTTCTCTCTTTAATTCTAACAGATTTTGTTTCATGAGTTTTGGATACTGTTTTTAGGTGCACATATGTTTATCATTATTATATAATATCTGATAGATTGACAATTTTATTATTATAAAATATCCTCCTTTTATCTCTGGTAACATATTTTTATATGTAAGCCTATTTGCCCAGTAATACTGTAGCCTTTCCAGCTCTCTTATGATTGCTGGTTTGTATGATACATAATTTCCAAACTCTAAACTTATTTGTATCTTTAAATCTAAAATGTGTCTCTTGTAGACCACACTATATTGAATCTTCTTTTTAGTTGAATCTCACCATCTTAAGTTTTTGATTAGAATGTTTAATCCCTTCACATTTAAGGTTATTATTGATATGTTTGAATTTACATTTGCTATTTTATTTTTTGTTTTATGTTTCATATCTTTTGAGTTCTTCTATCCTTTTTTACTTCCTTCTTTTTCATTAATTTTATTAATATTTTGTTACTAACTTTGGTGTATCATTTTAATTTCTTTATTCATTATTTCATTATATTTTTAAGTTATTTTCTTAGCATTTATTCTAGGCTTACAGTAGACATGTTAACTTATCAGAATCTACTTCAGAGTCATGCTAACTTAACTCTAGTGAGACACAGAAATGTTCTCCTATTAGCACTATTCCCTCTTCACTCTTTTCATGCTCCTATTGTCACACATATTATGTCTGTTACAAACCCTTAAGTGTATTGTTACTTTACATAATTATAGATCTTTTAAGAAACTGAGAAAATAAAGGAGATCAAGCATTTATTATTTTAGTTTTGTAATTTTTTTTCACCATATTCTTTTGAGTTACTTTCCTAGTGGTCGTTCTAAGACTACAGTTTGCATCTTAATTTATCAGACTATACCTCGGATTTATACTACTTAGTTCCAGTGAGATATAGAAATGTAATCCCTATAAATGCCATTTTCCCTCTTTTCTTTTTTTGTGTTACTGTTGTTTTACATTGTTATACATATTATGCATACAACAATACATTATTATACTTATTGCTTTATATATTTTGTCTTTTTAAGAAGCTAAGAGAAGAAAGGGGAAAAATATTTATTTATAGGGTTTGTTATATTAAACTTCTGAATTACTATTTCTGGTTCTCTTTTCCTTCCTGAAAATTTGAGTTATGATCTGGTATCATTTTATCAATCCAGTGCAGCTTTGCTCCCACCCATTTCCTTTGTGAATATACATAGGTGCAAAAGTAGGGCAAAAGTAGGTTTACAGTCATTTGTACGGAAAGAGACATACAGGGTATGATTATTACAATAGCTTTATTAATGCAAAAGAGTGTCACTCACAAAAGTAAACCTACTTTTGCCTACCTTTGTATTGTATTTCTATATGTTATAAGCAAAAAAAAAAAATTATATATATATTGTTTTATGCAACTGCTTTTTTAATAGGTTAAGGGAGAAATTAACCAACTATGATATCTTCTGTAGTTACATAATCACCTTACCAATATTGTTTTTTTATGTGGATTTTAATTATTGTCTGAGATCACTTGCCTTAAACATGAAGAACTTCTTCTAATATGCCTTATAAGACAGGTTAGCCTGTAAAAAATTATCTGTTTTGTGTATATGGGAGTGTTTTTATTTTGCTGTCATTTTTTAGAGATACTTTTGCTTGACATAACAATTTTACTTAGTAATATTTTCTTTCAGCACTTTGAATATGTCTTCTAGCCTCCTTTGTTTTGGATGGTAAGTTGGCTGTTTGTTTATTGAGGAAACCGAAGTTCTTGGTGAATTATTTTTCTTTTGTTGTTTTCATGACTTTCCTTTTGCCTTTGTCTTTCAATATTTTTTCAGTGTGATGTGGCTAAATGTGGATCACTTCATGTTCATCTTACTTAAAATTCTTTAGGCTTCTTGGATATGTAGATTAAGTTTCAATCAAATTTGGGAGGTTCCAGCCATTGTTTTTTTTAAAGAATTTCTGCTCCTTTCTCTATAAAATGTTTTCTGGTGCATCTATTATACTTTGTATTATCCCACATTTCTCTGCGGCTCTGTTGTTTTTTTTTTCCACTTTGTCCCATCTCTGTTCTTCAGATTACACAGTCTCTATTGATCTATTTTAAAGTTCATTGCTTCTTTCTTCTGCCAACTTAAAGTTACCATTGATCACCTCAAGTTAATTTTATTTTTCACATTGTTTATTATACTTTCCAAATCCAAAATTCCATAAAATTCTTTTCTTATATTTCTGTCTCTCTTTATTGACATTCTCTTTTTGAAAGGACATTTGTTATCATGTCTTTCTTTAATTCTTTAAGGATGGTTTCCCTTAGCTCTTTGCACATAATTACAATAGCTGCTAAATCCAGGTCTTTGCTAAATCCAACATTTGGGCCCTATCAAATGCAGCTTCTGATGCCTGTTTGTTAGATTTTTCCCTATATATGGTTCACATTTCCCTGTTTCTTTGAAAGTCTTGCAATTTTTTTTTGGAAAAAAACATAATGACTTTACATAGTGACTTTCTGTTAACATGAGCTTTACTGTAATTGTTTCATATTTGGTTGATGAGTGACATTATGGGCTATTTCAGTAAATTCTATTTCTATGTTAATGTGAAACTTCTAATGTGCACAGTCACCCTGAAATCCATCGTGGTCAGAGATGACAGTGGTTTTAGCTGGGCTGTCTTTCTCTTGTCTACATGCTAAGATGCTTTCTGGTGTCCCTCTAATGTTACCATTCCCTGGTTGTTAAACTTTCATAAATGCTAGCTCATTATTATTATTAGCATTAGCATTATCATTATTGTTGGAAAATGTTTTTTAGCAAGGGTGGTCTTTGACAGCAGTCATTCTGGCTTGGCCATACCCTAGGAGAGCTCTTCTAAGCTTCTCTTTTCCTACTTCTCTTTACTAAGCTTCTAGCTAAGCTATCATTTTCCTTACTACTATCATGGAGCTACCAGCCTTCCCTTAACTGCTCACCATCAAAATCTCCTTTTTCGTTTCTCACCAAATTTTTAGGCTTGAGCTATCCCATACTCTGTTCCAAATAAACCCAGTCCCCTGGAGTTGAGCTACGGACCTCTCTGTTTTCACAGCCTTCCTGTGCAGAACCTGTAGAGCGGTCTGCTTGTCTCAGAGGGATGCTTCTTCTCTGTGAGAAGGGTCAAAGTGGAGGCAGTAGCTCTTGGTGTTCTTGGATTTTCTTTCCCAGGGTAGAATCCCTACCTTGTGAACAAACTGGGGTAAAAGCAATCCCTGACTTTATAGTTGGGAATTTGGTGGAATAAGAGAGTCTCAGACCTCAGTGCCTGCCTGAATAAAGTTCCTGCTAGAGAGTACTAGGGAGAATGAGAAACGATGAGAGCATACCCCTCACTGAGATGACATGTAATCATAGCCTGGGAGCTGTGGGGGACAGGAGCCCCCATCTTCTCAGTTGCGCAAGCCCAGAGTAGAGCTGCCATCATAAGGGTTGCGGGGGAGGTAGAGTGAGTCATGACTCACTTGACACAGGCCCTCACTTGGCTGAGATTTAATAGATTTTCCTAAACAAATATTTCTCCATTTGCTCTGTGCCCTTAGGACAATTTCCAGAGACCGTAAAGGGTGGTTTTTTAATGAATTTCCCCAGTTATAGCTGTTGCACTGGGGAGAGGGTCAGAAGAGCACCTGATGCTCTCCCCCCAGAAGTGCTTCTCCTCCAAACTTTTTTAAATTACTGAAATCACAGAAAATTTTAGTATTGTTATCACAACATGGACCAGAAAGCACATCAGTGTATATGAAATGAGGGAAATAATTGAAAGGAGTCATTAAGTTGCTATAGACGATTAGTTAATTTTTTAAATCAGAAAGCAAAGTGTTGATATAGTTAAAAGTTCAAAGTTTAGAGTTTAAAAGGTCTCATTTTCTTGGCAAAGATAGTTATTAGATATTCTGACGTCTTTAAGCATAAAACTTTTAAAAATGTTGGATTAAATACAAAAATCATCCTTTTAAATATATCAATAACCTGCCAAGAATGTAATGGAAACAGTTAGAGTAATACATCTTTCTCCATAAGTGATTCTGAACAATGATCTTACCTAATAAGGGTTTACTTTTTTCATCAACCAGAAGTACAGGGATTGGCAGTCTGTAGCCAATACAACAGCTCCATCAGTTTCCCTGAATCCTTTTATCTTTCTGTTACATCATCCTTATTGTAAACCTTTCATCCTCATACTGATACCTCATGGATTCAAGATCACTGTTCTGTCTCTAACCTCATGTCTGCCCTCCAGGATAGTTCAAAAACAAGGGAGCAGAACAAGAAAGACCATATGACAGATTAAAACGTTTTTAGCAACGCTCAACAGATTCTAATTATATCTCCTTGGCCAGAGCTACATCACATAGCCACCCCTAGTTACCAAAGGAGGCTAGGAAATATACTTTTGGAAGTTGTACATGTTGCCACTGGAAAAGAATCAGGCTTCTATTAGGAAGAAAAGCATGGCAAATGCGTATTGAATAGAAAACTAGTAGTGTCCGCCCAGTAAGGCTGTGGGAAAATGGGGATGCTCACACACTGCTACTAGGGCTGTAATTTTGCACAATGACTTTAAAAAATAATTTAGCTATAGCTACAAAAGTTGAAAAAAATGAATAAATGAATAAACTAAGGTTACTGACATTGATATAGGCACATTTCAAAACCAATTTTTAAACAAAAAAATCAAATTGCAAAACAATATGTACAGTATGATAACTTTTGTATAAACCTTTATATACTATATAAAAACTATCTTCACCAAGAAAAGACTTTAAAATGCTTCAATGGGATTCTGAAACATTATCCCAGATATCATTATTTTATAGTTTAATGCAAAAATTATATAAAAATTAAAGCAAAGCTCATTTTTGAAAAGCCAAACACTGTTTCGGGGGCACATAGTTCTTAATCATAAAGAGGTAGGATGTTTAATGGTAAGAACATGGGTTTGGGATCCAACAGACTAAGCTTTCCTTTAAATCACTGCTGTGAAACCCGGGAACTTTGTATCCTTTAACACAGTTGCTTTAACTCCCTACCTGTCTCCCCTTCTGTAAAAGCACAGCAGGAACTCCTATCCTCCAGGATTGTCGTGAGGATTAGAGACGACAGCCTGTCTAACCTCGGTCTGGTCCTTATTAGGCAAACAGTAAATTGTTGCTTTGGTATATAAATTAGTTTCTCAGTTTCTGTGTCCTGAATGATTCCACAAGAACTGGTACCACTTGAAACTGCTATCAGAATCCCTGAAATTGCTTTGCCCAGACTTTTGTAGTCCCATTACTATTAAGCACTAAACTACCCTTTTCAATGACATGTGCAGGAGAAAATAAAACAGAAAGTGGAAACTGAGTAGTTTATTGGATAAGTTTAAATTCAAGGGGCAATGATTTTTAAGGCATTCTAACAACAGATAAAAAGTATATCCTTTTAAGAAAGAAAATACTATAAGTGTTTAAATGTTTGGTGTAGCTCTTACTTTATATTATATACATAGTTTATATACTTGAAATTATAAGATTTTTTTTGTAAATCTAAGACTCTTACCAAGTTACAAGAAAGGGAGTGTCCTTTATATATATTATAAGCAATGGCTCACAGCTCTTTTAGAAGATGTTAACAAAAAAGTTATGATGAGATGCCAATTGTTTATTTTAAAAATTCAAAAAGAGGTGCCAATATAAATACACTCATTGGACAAGGGCCACTTGGAACAAGAGTTAATGCTGGGTCTTATGTGTTGTGTGATAAAATACCATACTTCGATCTGAATTCCTAAATTTTTCCTTAATATAAGAGCAACATATTTCTCTATGGTTACTTTACGGGTTATAATTTTAATTAAAATATTTCATTGCACGAAAAAATTATATACTTCATTAACAAGATGCTATCTGATAACAGAATCTTTAAATTTGACTTTATCCTTTCTAGGTCTAAAAGATAAAGAACAAAAAATCCAGCATGGAAACACAATGCCGAATACTTTTCATCAACATCAAAAAAGTTGATGAGCACTTCTTAGAGGAGCAACAGGGAGCCCTCATTGGAGGGCTGAGGTGTTTGAGTGGCGGGACTAAAGCTCTGGGGGTCCAGGGGAGGCCGTCTCCTGAGGCGAGGGCCTGGCTGTTCGTGGTGCAAAGTGGCTGCTGCTTCCTTCGCTTGTGAGAGGGCTTCAAATGCCATTATCACTTATTCCTTTAGGAAGATTAAGTCACTTTAATATATTATTCTTATTAGCTATTAATAATGTACTTTAAAGTGATTGACCATTGAACTTGAGAAAACAGATCTGATGATAACGATAGGAAGAGAAAGATCCAGAGTCCCAGAAAGCTGTCGGAGTGGGGACATCTTAAAGGAGGGAAAGGTGAAGGAAGAAAGGAAGGACGCAGGAGCTGGCAACAGAACTGGCTTACTTTCTAGTCGTGCATAAACTTTCAAAGGAGGGAGAAGACGGGAGGAGGAGGAGCGCTAAAGGCTTCAAAAGTGCAGGGCCCTGTGCGGCTGGTGCCATTTGGGGTCTGCGCACAAAGGACTCAAACCCAAATACTGGGGAAAAGAGAAAAGATAATATTCTTGGAAAGGATCTAAAGATGCATATGCCCTCTGGGTAAGTCACAGTTCTCCAGAAACGCATAATCAATAGCATATATCCTATAGGATATTACGCAAGGCACAAATAATGCCCCTTTTGATTACAAAATCATAAGCATGTAATTCTGTAACATAACAATATCACACTCAAGCATACCATGTGACATTTTAGGTGAAATGTTCAAATTAAAACTATAAATTATTATATCCATATTATTGCCCTGCCAACCACACTCAAGTAGGCGTTACTTCTGCCAGATCCTGTATATATGTATATACATATATATTAATATATATAATGAGATATATTTCAAGTCATTGGCTCATGTGACTGTGGAATCTGAGAAGTCCCACAATCTTCCATCTGCCAGCTGCAGACCCAAGAAAGCCAGTGATGTAAATAGCAGTCCCAGATGAAGGCCCGAGAAACAGAAATGACAATGGTGTAAGTCTGTGTCCATGGACAGGAGAACACCAATGTCTGAGCTCATGCCATCAGTTGGAGAGGGTACATATGCCCTTCCTCCACCTTTCTGTTCTGTTCAGGCCCTCAATGGATTGGATGATGCCACCCACATTGGGAATGGCAAAATGCTTTCTTCAGTACATCAATTCAAATGATAATCTCTTCTGAAAATGCCTTTAAAGACATGTACCTGGAAATAATATTAAATCTGGGCACCCCAGGTCCTAATCAAGTTGACACAAAAATTAACCATCACATTCTCCATTTGCTAATTAGTCTTGTGTGGGGTGAGGGCCTTCTCCTGAGGCTCTAGCTTGTATCTCTCAGTGGAGGAATATGGAGAATGTCCAAGTATTTTTAAAAATGAAGAGGAAAGAATGACATGGAAAGGCAGAAAAGCTTAATAAATCATTCTTCGACTAACATATTGAAAAAAATTCACTAAAGAGAAAGTTGTTAACTGGCAGGTTAAAAATGAATTGTTATCACCCTGGCAGGTGGGCTCAGTGGATTGAGCACCAGTCTGAGAACCAAAGGGCCGCCAGTTTGATTCCCAGTCAGGGCACATGCCTGGCTTGCAGGCCAGGTCCCCAGCTAGGGGTATGCAAGAGGCAACCACACATTGATGTTCCTCTCCCTCTCTTTCTCCCTCCCTTTCTCTAAAAATAAATACAATCTTTTAAAAAAATAAATAAATTGTTATCTGACTTTACACATCTTTATTCAAACATTTTAGTGGAAGAATTACTCAAAGTTGGAAATATGTCGAGCCCCATACAAAGATGTTAAGAGTTGCTTTTATCTTTTTTAGCAAAAACAAAACATAGACATTATAAACAATCCAAGATGTGAGTACGGTTGCCCTATGCATATTTAGTCCAAGTATGAACCTTGTCTGGCTACCATTATTTTCTTGTCTGAATGCGATATGGTTCATTTGTTTTTTCCTTTCATTTCTGTTCAGAATGAAACCTGGGTGTCCATTCTAAATAATAATCTGTACATCATGACCTCTCTAGGTATTATTACTTTTATTATTCTAAATAACAAGCTATACATTGTAAGACTTGACTTTACAGTCCTAGGCAGGGTGGGAGTTCTGAGGACCTCAACGCCACTATTCAGACAATCCGCCTGGAAGGAAAATGCCTCAAGGGCATTCTTAACCACAAAGAGAGCAGAAGCCTTCCAAGAGCTACAGGAGGAAAGACACAGTTCCCTCTCTAAACTCAATTTAAAGCAACTTTAGTCAAGGGGTATTTTCAAAAGATTTTTGAGTGATATGTTGAGTTTTTTCAGCGTTCCCAAATTAGAAGTCTCTGATCAATTATATGAAGCATAATGATAGGTAAAATTTTGGGTCAAACATTTCATAAAACTATTTAGTAATCTAAACTCCAATATCACCAAATGGTGAAAAAAAATTCTACCTTTTTTGGGTATGTAAACTTTCCATTAACCTACACAGAGGTTTCTTCCTGTTTGTGTACCTAGCGCTAGAAGTACATTGGTATACTAGAAGTTGGAATCCAGTAGACTGAGGTTCAAACCCTGCCTCTGTACTTCTTTACTGAACATGGGCAAGTTATTTCACACCTTTGACACCCACCCACCTTTCCATATATAAAGTGAGGATAATGGAGCCTACTCGATGAGATTTTGTATGTATTAAATAATTCCCAGGCCAGGTTGTAGCACAGGGCTTAGTACCTAGATACCACCCATCAAGTGTGATTTTTTTTTCATTTTTGTAGATCAACTTGTGTTGCCTTAAATATTTTGCGCGCTGTAAGACATGAAACAATAGATGAGGTTATGTCTCACATTATTTTATATACTCAAATTTTTCATCCAATTTTACATAATTAACTAAAATCTGTGGTATTTTCTAAAAATAAAAGTGCCTTTTTAAAAAAAAAATAACAACAATGAATAAAAAGAGCTCAAGGTTAAGAATAATACCAGGCAATATGTGTTAAGCATTTACTCAGTGGTAGGTCTGAATTATGTTTGGGAGCTAGGAAAATGATTAAGAAATATTTAATGTCCCCTAATCTGATGAAGATGTTTGGAATAGAAAGTTTATGAGAACTGATGCACTTGTAGACCTCGACTATCAGGCCCATCCCTGTTTCCATAGCTTTCTAATCCCTCAGTGCTCCTGCCTCACCCTTAACTCCACAACACCAAAAGCTCACTCTCTGCTATTTCTTTTATGTGTTCCTTTGCTCAAGCTGTCTTCTAAGTCTGATTTCCACCTAGATATTTCTAAAGATCCAACCTCAGCATCGCGACCTCCTCAGTTCTTCTCCCCTTCTCCTCTTTCATCCCATGACTGCCCACTAAAATGGGATATGTACCACTCCTCAGGATTCAGATAATACCTTTGCATATTCCTATCACTGTAATTCCACATCGTTTGCCAACTGTAAACTCTTTTGACTATAATTTATTCATCCCTGAATTTCTTCTTCCCAGTACAGAACTTGGCATCTTACAGAAACTCAAAAAAGATGAGTGGGATAAATGAATGGATTAACGATCTCACGTTCGAAAGTAATTTAATAGTAGCTACTATTGTATACACTGAATGTGTTCCTTCAAAACTCGTATGTTGAAACTTACTCCCAATGTGAGGGTATTTGGTGTTGGAGGCTCTGGGAGGTAATTGGGTCATGAGGACAGATCATTTGTGAATAGGATTAGCACCCTTATAAAAGAGGCCCCAGAGAGATTCCTTACCCCTCTGCCATACGTGGATACAGTGAAAAGATGGTCATTTATGAACCAGAAAGCAGGTCCTCACCAGACACTGAACCCGAGGGCACTTTGATCTTGGACTTTCTAGACTTCAGAACTGTGAGCAATAAATTTTTGTTATTTATAAGCCACTCAACCTGTGACATTTTTTTACAGCAATCTGCAATAAGACAGCAGTGTTAGAGGCAAAAACAACGTCCCTGATTTTGAGTTAACATAAGAACTCATCATATCACCCAGGATTACAATTCCTTGGACAATTCTGGACACTGCTAATGTTATTATCCTGTTTTTCAAATGGAAAGATTTAAGAACAAGATGTATAATTCTATCACAAGTCAAGAATCTGGCTTGAAATAATGTCCTAATCTTTAATGACCTTAGTTGGGTTTTTGTGTCTCTCTGTGCATGATTTTCCAGAAGAAAAAAAAAGTATTCTAGTAAATTTTCTTTAGCATCATTATTCAGTAGCAGGAAACTGCGACATGATACCTTAAAATAAACAAATCTAAGCACACCAGGATTAAGTCGAGTCTGAATGAGTTTAGCAAAAAACCAAATTTCCTCGAACTTTTTTCTGTGATCTTGCAGATTATCTCAAGTTTGAAGATACATATATTCAGAGATTTGACAGAACTATTTATAAATTCATGATTTTATTGATTATATGATGTAAAAGACTGACGTTAGCCTTATATTGTCATTGGCGTTAATGAGGTTGAGAGTTTTTGTTTGATCTCCATTCAAGCTTTTTAGAAGCTTGGAAAATGCAGACTGAAGCAATTCAAATTTATGCAGAGCATGACAGTGAGTTAATTACCAGAACTATGCAAAATTGAATTTTGAGAAAACAATTCTGGCACTTTTGAATACTTGTATGTTATGAATATACTTATCCATAAGCATATGCAAGCTATCTGTCAACTAGCTGGCTCATTTTGAAGACATGTCCACTTAAGAGAAAATATTATATTTCAAAGATCCTTATGAAGCATAGAGAAAAGACTACAAGTACTTTGCCCTTTACCCTTGAAATGTATGCAGGACCTCTAACTAGAGTTGAACTCATAATAACTGAACTCCCAGGCACCATACTTGTTAAAATAGATACAGACACTAATCCAAACAGGCAGGGTGGTCTCTTCTCAAATATTCACATTCCACACACTGTCACAGACATACGCAAATCATAGCAAGACTTAACATGGAAACAGAAGAGACAACCATCTCTGCAGTGTGATTTCAAACATGTTCAGGTTGTCCACAAAATGCAAATCCTTTCACCAGCTAAAATTTCCCAATTTGAAATTATTTTGAATCTTAACATTTTGAATACTGTTAAAAGGGAAATTCTCTGACATATATGTATGAATAATGAAGAGGGAGAGATAGCTTTAAAATTATATTTCTCTTTGTGTAAATAAGTTTACACATGCTTTTCTGAAACTGATTATAAAAAGAGGGAGAAAGATAAGAGCATGAATGCCTAAGCAACAAAAAAAAAAAAAGAAGAAGAAGAAGGTAGTACTTCTATAAGTTGGAGAATTAATAAAAAGAAAGAATAAGAGCATAAAAGGCAAACTTCTGACTTCAATATCTGCCCAGTATGGGGCATGATCCCCACAATTTATAAGGAAAAATATATCAAAAGCAAGAGCCGGGGTGGAGGGGGCAATGTTTTTCTCATTCTTCACCATGTCTCTTCAATGAGTCACATTTTCCATCTGAAAGTTTACTTATTTGTTTTCAAATTCTCAATATGGTACAAAGAATGAGCCAGAAACATTTGGTTGCAAGAAACATACACCTGCTTAAACTATGCAAATTAGCAAGTCTACTGAAAAGATACTAAAGAATCTCAAAGAAATAAAGTGATCCAAAAGTCATCAGGCAGTCTCTTTGCTTTTTTTCTTTTTACTGTTGTTCAATTACAGTTGTCCCAGTTTTTCCCCCATTGCTCTCCCCCGCCTCGCCTACCTGCCCTGCTCCCTCAGTCAGTCCGTAGCCTGTTGTCCGGTACCGTGGGTCCTTTATACATGTTCCTTGACTAAACCCTTCCCCTTTTCTCTCCTGTTTATCCCTCTCCCCTCACCCCTCTGGTCACTGTCAGTTTGTTCCTTATTTCCATGTCTCTGGTTTCCATGTCATTGGTTTGTTTTGTTCATTAGGTTCTATTTATAGGTTTTTCTTTGTAACCACATTTCATCTCTGCTTCTCTCTTCATATCTGCTTTGTTTTTAACTTGTTTTCTTAGAAAGGCTCTTTAGTTTTGGCTATTTCATAATTGCTGCTTTTATTGGTCTGGGCACAAACTTAAAGTCCACTTCTAGGTAGTTGTCCAGTTAAATGTCCACAAAACCTGATTCAGTATGCTAACTCGCAATTCCTGAAGGAGTGATACAGAGAGAGGAAGAGAGACAGAGGCAGAGAGGGAGACTGATTCCATAATTGTCCAGCAAAGCATCCCCTGGTAGATATCTGCAGAAGTTTTTCAACAGGCACTTAATGTGAGATAAATTATCTTAGAGCACTGTGTGGAAATGGAGACACTGATTAGGAATTTCTAATAAATTAATATTACAGAGATAGGTAAATTTTTTAAAAAGGTATTAACAAAACTGTGAATCAGTTCCACCCAGTTTTCTGCATCCCTTTGATAGGTGACTTGAGTTCTGAACCCTCCAAATAAAATTTGCATGACCCTAGTGGCAGTAACAGAATGAATGATTCCAAAGACAAGTCCCAAAATATGCAGGCCAAATATTTGCCAAAACAGAAGTTTTATACTTACACCCAGGTTAGGTATAAAAATTTGTTTCTTTGACATATATCAGTGGAATGGTTAAGTGGTGCTTAACTATTATAAAGAACAAAAAGAAATCAATTCTACAAACAGGATCTTCCAAATAATTTCAGAAAATAAAACATTTGGGAATACCCAAGACAGAGATTGAATAGGATTTAGGAAAAATGTGCAGAAGCATCTGGGCTCACAAATACAATCTTTATATATTGTGGAAAATTTCCAGAGCCTTTCCAGTACCAAAAGAAAGTTTTCTTTATATGATTTCTTTTATTATACAGTCCCAAGCTCCTTAGATCAAAAAGTCAGGCTCTAATGGTGTAGTATTAGTTCAACTTCCAAGTCAATGAAGACTTTTTGCCAATCTTGTGATTCTTATCCATTTTTCATCTTGCATGACAAAATATGTTTTAGGATCCAACTCTTCCAACTTACCAAAATGCTTCCACCACTGTTTCTAAATTGTGAGCTGTTTCCATGTCTTACTAAAATTCTAAGGGACTTCCACTTAGTCAATTGACATATGAACAAATGTTGCCTGACCTTGTGCTCCTGGCTACAGAATTGTCTGCTCTCATGTGTTCATTTACATGCCTGGCAAGGGTCAAGGTTTTATTCCCAGCAAGAGCCAAGCTCCTTTCATGCCAGTTGCCCTTGTTTATATAATTACATAATTAAATTCAATATTACATAGGATAATGATATTTGAATGAAGAAAGCAAAAAAGTGTTATTTCTGTGGTAACTAAGTTGAATACTTTGGAAAGGCTAAATGAGTGTAAGTTGTTAAAAATTTCAGTGTAATTAGCTGTTATTCACACATGTCATTTATTCAACATTGAATGAATATTTATTGAGTACTTTTTATGTGCCAGCCTTTGTTCTAGACATTGAAAATACAAAGATGAATAAAGCAATGTTTTTCCTCTCAATTTGCTTACAGTTGCTTGTGTGAGACAGACACAGGTGGCCAAGTACTCTCTTACTGTCCCTCTATAGGCACATGTCCCCAGTAGGAGGGGCACGTAACATAATCTTAAGAGTTAGGGAGGACTTCCTGGAGAAGTTACATTTGAGTAGAAACCTGAAGGACAAGGGGAGTTATCCAGAGTTTGGGAAACAGAAATAGAAGGAAATTTTAGCTGGAGGGGAAAAACATAGGCAGATGCCCAGAGGGAGGGTGAATCTAGCATATTCTGGGAATTGAAATAAAAGGAGAGAAAGATAATTGATGTAAATTTAGAAATAACGAAGGGAGTCATGACTCACAGCTTGTGTAAGGATTTTATCTTGAGAGAAATGGAGAGTTGCTCAAGGGTTTTCAGAGGAGTAAATTAATTAAAATGACAGTTCTGAGAGATCATACCAACTATACCAACTATGAAAAGGGTGAACTGGAATAAAGACCACTGAGAAGTCCGTTGGAAACAGTCCAGTGGAGAACTAATGGTTACCTAAATTAGGATAACATGAATTACCAAAACTGACTAAAAAAAAAAACAAAACCCATAAGATCTTAATAGACATATAACCAGAAATAACTGATACAATTAGCAAAGAATTGTGTGCCCCTAAATATCAGAAAGCTCAAGAGGTTCATGGGAAAGTTGTTTGAAAAATTCCTACACTTGTGAAGCTATTTCCAAACATTAAAAAAAAAAATCCAGCTGATTTTATAAAATTAGCATTACATTGGTAATGATATATCTGACAAATACACCATGAACCCAAACAAATAAATGATAACCAAAAAGCCTCTTAAAACCTATTTATTAATATATTTACAAAATCTCTAAATTAATAAGCCAATTAAATTAAAATTTACTTAAAAATTTTGGTCCAGTGAGATTAATTCTTGGAAGGAATGAATAGTTCACAATAAATGAATGAATTTATCATACTCATAAGTAAAAAGGAGAAAAAACAAATGATTATTTCAAGATACTACTAAAGGGCCTATTAATAACATTCGAATATTGTTCTTATTTTTTAAAACTCTTCTTAGCAAACTAATCATAAACGTTTACTTTCTTAACATAGGAAAGGTTTCAAGTTATCTAAAATTACATGTAGATTGAACATTTGTTAAGCACTTAGTACATGCTCTATATGTCTTCCATTGTGCAAAGTAATCTCAATCTGTAAGCCCATTTAATAGCCTATATTAAGTAACTCCTCAGACCTCTTACTGAACCCTACCTTGACTCCTTGACCTGATTTTTCTATCATGTTGGCCCTATTTATGTTTTAACTTACATGTTAACTTTTTCAGGGAAGAATTGCTACAATCTAAATTAGAGCTTGCATAGTTTTCTCTCCTAGCACCACCCTGTTTTTTGTTCTGAAATGTTTCATTTCATAACATTTATTACAAGTTATACTTATGAGACTGTATCTTTATAACCTTTAAAAATTTTTATCTTTCTGTGAGACTTTAATTTATATGATGTCAAAGACAGCGTCAAATTATTTCATCGCAATACAACCAGAACCTAACACAAGGCCTACACATGAGAGATGTTCAATAAATGCTTATGGGTTAAGCCCTAATAAACAGTGACACACCAGAGGTATTCCCATTAAAGTCAGGAACAAGAAAATAACTATTTCTGTAGCATTTCTTATTCATCACTTCTCAGGAGTTGAACTCACTGAATACAGAGAAAAGAAGGAGAAACATGTTTCAGAAAGGAGGGAATATGTGTAGAGGTGGTTTTTATCTGAACAACTCCAGATAACAAATTGTAACATGGAGGAATGGAAATTAGTATATAAAATTAAAATAAATTTACTTCATATTGTCAATAACTCATTAAAATGTTATTTTAAAAATCTCCTAATAGAAATAAAAACGTGAAACACTTAAGGAAAAGCCAACAAAAACTATGGAAATATGTCTATGTTAAGAAGCAAAAGGAGAGGAAGAGGGTCACAGTCCTACTGATGTCTTCGATCTTAATCACGCCCTCACCATGGCCAGCTTCCCTTGTGCTTTGTGGGTCAGTGCTCTTCCACATGCTCCAGAGGCATTTCAGAGTGGTCCACAATTTTTAACTCTTGCCCCCTTTCTCTCAGAAAATGAACTTGGTGTCTCCTTCACAGAGAAAATAAAGCCATCGATTGGAAGTCCTTTAAATTCCTATTACCTACAGATAAATGGAACTGCTTCTAACCCTTCCTATTGCAATGAATAGATGACTTTCCTCCTGCTTCAAAGTAATCAGTCTAACTGTGCAGAAGCCTTGGAGAACCCCACTGTATTGATTTTCTTTTTTTAACTTATTTATATTTTTCAGGCAGACATTGGTTAATAAAGTCATATAGGTTTCTGGTGTATCAATTTACTTCTTCCTTCATTCCATATCTTCTTCCAGCTATCATCCTCTTTTACTCTTCTTCACAAGAAAATTTTTGAAAATTAGTTTGCACATACTATCTCTATTTCCTTGCCTTTTGTACACTTCTTATCTCATTGTTTCCTTGTTTCTTCATTAAGAGACCACGAAACTACTTTCTTTGGGGCCACTGAGAACTTTGTTGAGATTAAATTTTTAAAAGGGTGTAAAGGAAAGTAGAAGAGGGTATGGGGGGATAAATAGTGATGGGAGGTGGTGAACACACCACACAATATACAGATGATGTATTATAGTATTCTGCACCTGAAACCTATATAATTTTATTAACCAATGTCGCTCCAATAAATTAAACAAAAAAGAAAAAAAAGTATCTTAAAAAATAATATATCTTTTTAGTGCTTATTTTACTTGGCTCCTAGGTAGATTTAATACCATTATTCATTCCCTTCTTCTTGAAACTCTTAATTTGGTTTGAATGATCCCAAGCTCTCCTGGCTTTCCCCCTATCTTTCTGCATCTTTATTGGCTCTTCTTTCTCTCCTCATGTTTATATGTACTTGTTTCTTAGCGGCAGGATCCTAATCTTTTGTCACTTCTTATCATTCACATTCTTTCTAGGTGAACTTACCAATTCCAATTATTTCTGCTATTATCTATAACACCAGCTGGTCACACATCTACATACTTCTAACTTAAGTAAATTTACTGACCTCTGCTCTGAATATCCAACTTTCTCCAGGCATTTTCTTTTTTATTCCTCCACATATATCTGAATTCCAACAAAAATAAATGCTATTGATCATCTTCTCCATGTAATCAGTTTCTTATGTTCTTCTTTATCTGAAAATGATACTTCCATCCACTTTGTCACTTCAATTTACTCACTGACTTTGACTCTTACATCTTTTTTACTCTCCACATTGAATCAATCACTAAGTTCCATTAACTCTACTTAAACACCTTCCAAATGTTCTTCCTCCATGTCACTCATATTATTCTTTCATAGGTTTCTACCAATATCTCATAGATGGTTACCAAGACTCCCTTTCTCCACTCACAGTCCATTTTAGCCTGGATCACAAAGTACCCAGCTAAGAGAGAACATGACCTGGCCTACTTTGTTGTTAAGATTGGCCATACATTCTGGCCAAAGACATGTAAGTGGAAGGGTTAAACGGAAGTGCTTGATGAGTCTTCAATGAAAGCTGTTTAAAGATCACTGGCTCATATGGAAGAAGAGCTTTCAGTGCTTATTGCCTTCTTTCCCCTTCTGTATGAAGTGCAGTCACCTAAGGCCATGAGCTGATTTCAAGGATGAAAGTCATGACCTAAGACGATAGAGTTGGAACATGGAAGGAACCTGGATCATTAAGGTACCTCAGCTTCTTGAATATGTACAAGGAAGAATAAATTTCTGTTTTGTGTAAGACATTAATACTTTGGGATTTCTCTTCAGGCAGAAAAATTGAATTCTTAGATTACACTGCATGATCGTAGGTGTGCATGTATTTATTTATGTGTTCAGGTATCAGCTGTCAATTGCACACCCTCTGAGTGATACAAGGGAAGATTGTTACCAAGATCAACAGTGTTCGATGTTAGCAAACAACTTTATTTTGTGTTCTCTATCTTCAGGCAAAAAAAATGCTATTCATGGGAATGTAAATTGATATAGCTACCCTGGAAATTATATGAGGTTTCTCAAAAAGTTGAAATGCAACTACCACACAATCCAACAATTGCACTTCTGGGTATTTATCGGATAGAAACAAAAACACTAATTTGAAAAGATACATGCATTTCATATTCACTGCAGCATTATTTACAATAACCAAGACATGGAAACAAACTAAGTGCCCATCAATGATTGAGCAGATAAAGAAAATGTTGTATATGTATGAAATTTAGTCATAAAAAAATGAAATCTTGCCATTTGCAACAATACAGATGGACCTTGAGGGCATTATGCTAAGTGAAATAAGTCAGACAAAGAAAGACAAATACCATTTCATCTTGCTTATATATGGAGTCTAAAAAAACCCAAAGATACAGAGAGCAGATTGGGATTTCCTGCAGGCAGGGGTTGGAGGTGGATGAGATGTGTGAAGCGGGTCAAAATGTACAAACTGCCACTGTAAAATAAATAAGGCATGGGGGTGTAATGTATAGCATGATGACTATAGTTAATACTGTACTGCAAATTTGAAAGTTGTGAAGAGAGTAGATCTTAAAACTCCCTATCAAAAGAAAAGAATTGTAACTATGTACAGTGACAGACTATTCCTACTATGGTGAGGTGATTATTTCATAATATATACGAATATCAAATCATTATATTATATACCTGAAAAGGTATAATGTTGTATCGCAATTATACCTCAATAAAAATCATTTAAAAGGTTAAAAAATGTTTAAAAAGCACTTGCAGGTCAAGCCTTAAATGTAAGGTGATTGATTCAGCTGAGTTCCTTTTCAGAACACTACAGTTTTATAGTGGAAAGTGATTATTTGCTATTTTCTGACCTTTGCTATTTTCTGTCCTCTCCTATTTGACAGTAGAAACTGAGGCCAAGAGAAGTCCACAGGGTGAATGGTTGGTGCTATGCACAGTTATTAAACACATAGAGTCTGGAGAGGGACCACTTGGACAAGAATCCTGGTTCTATATCTTGTCAGCTTCGTGACTTCTGGCAAGTGATTTAACCCTCCTGTACTTGCTTTCATGGAACTGTCTGTGAAAATTGAATGAAAGATCACATGGCAGGCACTTAAAATAGTACCTAGCCCCAGTGAGCACACCACAAATCTCGACCAGAACTTTGACTCAAATCTCTTAACTCCAGCCCAGTGTTCTTTCCATTCCTACTATGCTGCCTCCCTGAGCACCGATTAGGAGTAGAAAGCTAAGAAAACAAGCACCAAGATGGTTAAGTTTCAATGGGTACAAAGAAAGAAAGCTGACTTTGGAGTACTACCTGGAAAATATTTAGTGCACACGACAAGAGTTCATGATAGCCAGGGAGCACTATAGGAGTTCGCAGCTCCTAGGAGGTGAGCACTGAAAAGAGACCGAGGAAGAAACAGTTGACAAATTCCTCCTATATCAAAAATTGCCAAAGGATAGCTATATTTGGATCATAACAAAAGGTAACAGCTTTGGTTTTTTAAAATTAAAAGTCAGAAGATAATGGAAGATGACATAATGTCCTTAATCCAAATTCAAATGGATATAGAATTTTCCTTTCAGCATTCTTAAAACAGTTTGCAGAACACCATTAAGAAGACAAAATATCAAATGTGGAGAAAGGACAGAAAAGGCTAATACTTTAAGAAGCAAAATGTATACAGGATTTAGACATGCAAATTTCTTGTGAGATCTAGATTCTTAATTTTCATCCTGTCCATAAACATCCCTTGAGAAGTATATAAATAGGACTTTTATATAATTAAGGGTTTGTTTAAAGATTTAGAGCTATATCTAATCCATTTCCACATAATAGCTCTGAGGTGTATTTCTCTAGTTTTTGTTAAGAATTTGAAACACTGAGTGAGATTAGCATGAGCCAGGATCAGACAAAGGATGATGATACTGTGTTATTGCAGAATGTTAATGCTGAGGAGATTCTATTATGCTTCTGTCACTCAAAATAAGCTGAAGCACCAAGTGCTTTCACATGTGGATTATCTTTCCATCATCACAGATAAAAGAATGCTGGTACTATTACTTCCACTAAACCTTTCACATTTTCTGTAGATAAGCAATGCATGTATGAGAAAGAGCAGAATGCTGACATAGAAAAATAAATAGTCCATTTATAAACTGAGTCTAAAATATGAATAGATGAACAAGTAATGGTTAAGAAGATAAAACAGAAGAACATACTGAGTATTTTTTTAAATTCAGAGGAAATAACATTTCCTTTAGTTTATGAGATTCCATGAACTTATTCAAAGAAAGCCTTGATATCTTAAGTAAAAAAGCACTGAGCATTTTTTCCACCTAGTGGTCCAAAATGAGAGATGTATGACTTGGTGCGTGTGTATAACCTTGCCCGCATATCCAAATGAATAGTAGTTCCATTCAGGGATTGTTCTTATGGTTACTTTTTCTTTAAAACAGGAAGAATTTTCTGGGAAATAATTTTTTTTAGAGATGGGCTGTTCAAATTTTCCCACAATTCTGTGACTCTATCTGTCATTCCACCATTAACTCAAAAAAAAGAAAGCATGTTTTGAAAGATCAGATGGCTACATAATTGACAAACTTAGTAGAGTTTTCAAGTAATTCTTATTAATAAGAATAACAGTAACAACAATAATAATTACTGCCATCTACTGTGCTAGATTCTTTACAAGGGTCATCACATTTAATTCAACAATTTTATATTGTCAATATTATTATTCAATTTAACAGATGAGGTAACTGGGTCTCAGAGAGGACCAATAACTAACACGAAGTCAATCAGCTATTAATTAGATGGGTTCGGGATTTTAACATATTTCTGTCCAAAGTTCCTTGGGAAAATATGATGTGCTTTCATTCCTCATGCCACCTCCTTTTCTTTATTGCAAATATACAGAGGACCATGAAGTAAAGTTCAACATTAACTACTTTCTCTATGTTTTGGCCTAGAAGATTTCCATTTAGTACTCCCTACTTCAGAAGATCACCCAAGCCTGGAAGCTGGGAATCAGTGGGCCCTGTAATACTCAGTCTTCCCTGACCTTATTATTTTTTTTTTAAGAGAAGGAAAGAAACATCAATGTGTGGTTGCCTCTCACATGCCCCCTACTGGGGACCTGGTCCACGACCCAGGCATGTACCCCAACTGGGGAATCAGTCTGGTGACCACTTGGTTCACAGGCCGACACTCAGTCCACTGAGCTATACCAGCCAGGGTTCCCTGATATTATTATGAAGTCATTATTTTCCCTATTTTATAGAATCAAAAACTGAAGCTCTCCACTAAGTAACTTGCTCAAAATTACACATAGAGTAAGCATACATTTATCATTTAATACAATGCCCAGTACATAATAAGTATTCAATAAATATTTTAAAGGATGAATGAATAAAAGTAATAACATATATGAAATATTTGACCCAGATCTTTTGACTTAAAATCTCGGATTCTTTTTTTCTTTTCATTTTATCTCACTGATTAAGGCCTGGGTTAAACTGAGTGGAATATTGAATATTAATAAATATTTAACTGTTGATTTCTCTGATTACCCCTTTTAGATATAGCGGGTACCTCCAGAAAAGAATATACAGGCACACCTTGCTTTATTGTGGCAACCCTGCATTACTGAACAAGCTATTAGTGCCATTTTTCCAGCAATATTTGTTCACTTCAAGCCTCTGTATCATATTTTGATAATTCTTGCAATATTTCAAACTATTTTATTATCATTACATTTGTTATGGTGACCTGTGATTAGTCATCTTTGCTATTACTATAGTGACTGTTTTGCGGGAACAATGAAACATGCCCTTATAAAACAGCAAACTTAATTGATAAAAATTGTGTGGTCTGACTGTTTCACTCTTCCCTCATCTCTCTCCCTGTCCTTGGGCATCTCCGCTCCTTTGGATACAACAGTATTGGAATTAGGTCAACTAATAACCCTACAATGGCCTCTAAGTTTTCAAATAAAAAGAGTCATACATCTCTCATTTTAAATCAAACACTAGACCATGATTAAACTCAGTGAGGAAGGCATATTGAAAGCCAAGACAGATTGAAAGCTAGGCCTCTTGAACCTAACAGTTAGCCAAGTTGTGAATTCAGAGGAAAAGTTCTCTAAGGAAATTACAAGTGTTACTCCAGTGGACACATGAATAGGAAAGTGAAACAGCCATAATTCTGATATGGAGGAAGTTTTAGTGGCCTGGATAGAAGAGCAAACCAGCCACAACATTTCCTTAAGCCAAAGATAATCCAGAGCAAGGCCCTGACTCTCTTCAATTCTATAAAGGCTGAGAAAAGTAAGGAAGCTGCAGAAGAAATTTTGAAGCTAGCAAAGGTTGGTTCATGAGGTTTAAGGAAAGAAGTGATCTCCATAATATAAAAGGGCAAGGTACAGCAACAAATGCTGATGTAGAAGCTGTAGCAAGTTATCCAGAAGATCTAGCTAAGATAATTAATGAAAGTGACTACACTAATCAACAGATTTTCAATATAGACAAAGTAGCCTTCCAATGGAAGATGTCATTAGGACTTTCATAGTTAGGAGAAGTCAATGCTTGGATTCAAAGCTTTGCAGGACAGGCTAACTCTCTTGTTAGGAGCTAATGCAGCTGGTGTTCATTTACCATTCTGAAAATCCTAGGGCCCTTAAGAATTACGCTTAATCTATTCTGCCTATGTTCTATAAATGGAAAAACAAAGCCTGGATGATAGTACATCTGTTTACAACATGGTTTACTGAATATTTTAAGCCCACTATTGAAATCTAGTGTTCACAAAAAGAGATTTCTTTCAAAATATTACTGCTCATTGACAGCACACCTGGTCACCCAAGAACTCTGATGGAAATGTACAATGAGGTTGTTTTCATGTCTGTTAACACAACATTCATTCTGCAGTGTGTGGATTAAGGGGTAATTTTAACTTTCAAGTCTCATTGTTTAAGAAATATATTTTGTAAGGTTATAGTTGCCATAGAGAGTAATTCCTCTGAAGGATCTTGTCAAAGTAAATTGAAAACTTTAGGGAAAGGATTAACCATTCTATATGCCATTCAGAACATTCATGATTCAAGGGAAATGGTCAAAATATGAACATTAAGAGGAGTTTGAAAGAAATTAATTCCAACCCTCATGGATGACTTTGAGGAGTTTAATACTTCCATGGAGGAAGTAACTGCAGATGTGGTGGAAATAGCAAGAGAACTAGAATTAGAAATGGAACCTGAAGATGTGACTGAATTGCTGTAATCTAATGATAAAACTTTATCATATAAGAAATTGCTTTTTATGGATGAGCAGAGAAAGTGGTTTCTTGAGATGGAATACTCTTGTTGAAGATTGTTAAAATGACAGCAAAAGATTTATTGTATTACATAAACCCCCACTCACAGAGTTAGATGTGATAACTTTACTGTAGTTCAGAAGACAGAGGAGGTGGCTTTGGAATATACCTGGACTTTAGGAAAGATAGAAATGATTGAGTGACAGGCTGCTCTAAATGGTACCAACTGGATATGTCATTAGTGTTTTTATTTACAGTGACATCACAAGCAGTTGTCATCCCTCCCATTTTAGTTAATGTGCCCTGCTCATATAATGAAGTCCGGAATTCCTCTGTATTTCTGGCATCTGTGCTTCAAGAAATAGAGTGCACTTTCTGTAGTCCTATACTTCTGTGGCAAGACCCTTTTCACAAGTGGTTTTGAAGACAGAGGTGTGCCTTTAGTAAAGAGGATCTTGGAAACAGAAATAAATGTTAAATGAATTAATGACAGTTGTACAAAAAAATGATTAAGTTACACTGAAAGAATAAGTCTAAGTTCATTTATATTTGACAGGAGAACAATTTTTGAAAGTATGATATGGATTACATATGGCGATTAGATAAGGACCATAAAGGTTCCCAAACTCAATGTGAGCCTTCATTTGTACCCAAACTTCAATTGCTCTCTCTATATTAACAATTTGCAAGTCCACATTTCTGTTACAAACCTTTCTTTCAAGCCAAAGATTCTAATTTCCAGCCCTGTAGAGAAAGCCTTCCACTGTTTGACTAAAACTGAACTCATGGTTTATTTTTATCCACTTCTCATTCTCTTATATTTGTTATCATTTTATCCAGTCTTCTAAACTGGAAAAGATCAACCTATACTCCTCTACTTCCCTCATCAATAGCCCTAAATGATCACTCACCAAATTTAACTTCATGCCAGGAAATCTCTCTCAAATCTGAGTTCTCCACTCTATTTCACTGCCTCTGTTAATTCAGACTGTTCTCCTCTCATCCCTGAATCATCTCAGTAGACTCCATTTCATAACTGGCCCCTGTCACCAGTTTCTTTTTATCCAATTATGTCCTTTGCACCCTTGCCCATTATACTACTAATAATTATTCCCAAATTCTCTTGGAACCTCATTCTTCTGCTTAAATTCTACTATCTCCCCATTTCCTAAAACATAAATTCTAAAAGTACACTTGTGACCTTTCATCTCTGACCCTAGCCTATTTCTCCAGCCCCATCACTTCCATTCAGAATTCACCTGACCTTCACAATTCCTTCACCTGCCATATTTACTTTTATTTCAATGCCTTTATACATGTTCTTCCTTTTGTCTGGCATGTCCTTCCCCACATTTTTCACATGGCAAATGTCTACTTGTTGTTAATTATGCCATTTAAATATTGTTTCCTGTGTGTCTCCTACAGTCTCCACAAGTAGGATTTACCTTTTGTTCCTTCGTTGTCCCACGAGATTTTGTTCATAATCATATTATAGTGCTTACTAAGCTGTATTGTAATAATCAGTTTTCATGTTTTACTTATTTATTCATTCTCTTATTTATTAATTCAGTCAATAAATAAAACTGTCTGCTATGTGAAAGGCCTTGGAATATAACAATAACAAGCTTCTCTGTCACACTTTTTACATGTATTTCTTATTCAAACTTTGTCCCTCCCCATGAGATAGCAACTGCCATCATGTTCATTTTAAAGATTAGGAAATCAGGGCTTTGGAGAAAGTATGTGCTGATGATTTGCAGCTACTGAATGGTAGGGCCACAGTTCTCACACAGACTTGAGCAAAAGGCCAAACTATTTACATACTGTGCTATCCAGTCCTCAAGGTAAGAAGACAAAATAAGGGAAATCAGTTATTTATCTTTATATCTCCCTGCAGCTATCAGAATATACCAGATATTTGACACATGCTCTTGAATCAATGAAAGAATGAATGAGTGAATTAACAGATGGATATTACTTCCTCTCAGATGATAGATGTTCTCTAAAAAGACGTACATACATAGATTTTGGAAAATAAATAATATTTTTAATATATTAAAGTATTTTTTAGAAGTTCTCCCATGATGAATCTTCTTATGAAGTTCATTTTTCAGCCCTATCTGGATTTTCACATAGTGGAATTGGGAAAAATGAGGTGTAACCACATGGATAAAGTAACATCAGGTTTATTCTATGTGCCTCCGATGGAGTAACTTCCCACTTAGCATGGCTTAGGAGTCTACACTGCAACACTGTGACCACTGGGAGCCCACCCAAGGAAAGAGAATTTGGAGAAGGTCCAAAGATGAGCAATGAAAATGATTAAATGGTTGGAAAATTGTCTCCCTGAAGTAAGGTCACAAGAACTGACCCTATTTAGTATAGAAATAGGAAGGGGCAAACCTATCAACATATTTCAGATATGTGAAAAGGAACAGAGATGTAAGCAGCTGTTTTTGATTTTTATTTATGATGGTAAAAGTACAAGACAGGGGATTTTGAATAAAGGTTTAGGTTAGTCTTTGTAAAGTTTTCATGAAACAATAGAGTTAATTAACCCAAAAAGTTACAATATTTCTTTTTTTGTTTGGAAACTTTTGTGAAAAGGAGAGTCAACTTCCATAGAAAGGGAATGTCCTGGCTTTGACCTGACTAGAAAGAAGAGATACATAGTGAAAAATGTGGTTAGAAAGAAAAGGTCTAGCTAAGATCTATGCATCTGTTATACACTTTTTTAATTGAATTTATTGGGGTGACATTGGTTAATAAAATTATATAGGTTTCAGGTGTACGAGTCTATAATACATCATCTGTATATTACATTGTATAGTCACCACCACAAGTTAAGTCGCCTTCCATTTCTATTTATCCCCCCTTTAACCTCTTTTACCGCCTCCCCTGGAAATAAAACTCAAATCCAACAAACTTGGCTTTTAGGAAAAGTCTTAACTTTTCTCTTTATGTTTTTTCCTACCATTTTGCAAATTTGAAATCCAAGCATTTTACAAGTAAAGCATTTTGGAAAATCTATCAAATATTCAGTGAAATACTTTTTTGGCAAGAAACATGGAGTCATGAACAATTTAAGCAATGATTTATGAACAATTACCCAGAAAATGACAAAGCAACAACGCTACAGAGGAGAGTGCCTAGGGTTATAAAAGATGCAGAGCTCACAGAGCAACTAGTCTGAGTGTCTGCTGTGCTTATCTCTGGACAGCAGTGTTGGTGTCGATAACAAGACAGTTCATACTACTCACAGGCACCCTGGACACTGTCTGTTTGGCCTTTTCACAGACATACAGTCTGTGAGCTGGAATTGACAGTAATGGTTTTAGTCCAGCAGAGCCATGTGAAAGTCTTAGGGGGTTAGCAATGTTTCTATTGTATTGTGTTACTGCTGCATTGCTCTAATGTAGTATTAATATGATACAGATGTATTAATTTATTATGGCGTCACAGATATTGAAATATATTGGCAAAGGAAGTGTGTGGGAAGAGTTATCCAGGTCTGCTGAGACTTCCACAGTGATTCCAAAAAAAAAAAAAAAAAAATCAATTCCCAGAAAGAAGCCCAGTTACCAGAGAGCAACCACACTGTCTAGACTGCCTAAATTGGTGGTATGGGAAAAATGCTGAAAGTAGATAATTGAATCAAATGGCCTATACCTGCCATTTAGGTCGCCAGGAAAAATAAAAATCATATTAATTATAAGTGCCAGCGATCTAAAGTGTGGTTTATCCCTGTTTTCTCCCCAGAGACTGTTGTCTTCAATTCAGTTCTTCAATGAAAAAAATAAATAAATAAATTCAAAAGGCGTCTTCACCATACAAGGAATTCTTTGTTCAGACTGGCTACTGACATTCCAAACAAACTTACACTCAAGATAAGGTTATCCTCTCAGAGAACTCTGGCACTTTTTTCTTCCCCATCATCAGCTCGCCAACATTAAAGGAAGTCCCCACTTTTAGACACAGAGTGTTTGATGCAAATGCAGCTGAAAGAAGGTTACTGTGAGGCCCCGCCTGGCTAGTCTTGTATTACATCCTGATTATGCGTGTGCCGTCGGAGGGAGTGCGGGCCACCAAATGAGTAGCTGTGTTGGTGAAAAGTGAAATATGAGTCTTTATGATTAAATGTCCAGTAAAAGTTGTGGTGAAAAGCAGAGCCCCCAAAATGAACTGGTGAAAGGTGCAAACTATCTGTACTTTCCAACAAAATGAGCGGAAAATTTTCTTGTGAACATTACAAGCAGTCACTTTTGATAATTGCTACTTAAATGGTGATACGGGGGCATCTTTATACCATCTTCAACTCCCAAGTGGGCTTGCTTCTCTGTTTTCAAGTTTCCCATTCTCATTAACAGTATATATTGCAGTTAGGTTCATGCCTTGAGAGACCATTAGTGAAGCTATTGAATTATTAAAAGCATGTAGTTTTTTTAAAACGGGACTCAATTTAAGACTTGAATTTGACACTGTTTTTAGTAAATTGGCAGGAGGAAAAGGGAAAGTAAGAGAACATTCCCAGATACTATTTCCCAAAAAGTTGTTTCTTAGTAGCGTTTTTGGTCAAATCAAAAATAGGTAACACCGAATCCTCAGAAAGAAAAATTCTCTTGAGTCTTTTCCTAAATTTTGTAGTCAGCTCTTTGTATTTTTCCTAAAAGCCAAGGTGTCTTCAAAACACTTTCTACATATTGGCACCAGTGTGTAGGCAAGAAGAAAGTATAAATGACACTAAGACTATTTAGATGATAAATGTTTTGTCATGTCCTTTTATTTTATAATAAATTCTTCATGGTTCTTTGTTAGAAGGAAAAAAATTCTTTCATCCTTATGTTAACCCCTTCTGCTACCAAAAACTCTGGGAGATAAATGTTACCCTATATCCATCAACAAAGGCTGAATAATACTGACCACATACCTTTCTGTGTAATTTCTGCTAATTACATATCAATTAAGTGCCTTCTTTGTACCTAGTGGTGGCATATGTGATTTATGTGTAATATGTCCTTTTCCTCCAGAAATGTTCAATAATTTTAGGATCATTTTCAGGATCACCCAAGCCAGAATACAGAATGGGGTCATCAGATGCTAACAAAGCTTACCTCTGTGTAGTTCAGAGAAGAAATATGAAAAGAGGAAATGAATGAAGGTTCCAGATTTGAGAGATGCACTCTACCATAAAATTCATCAAATTTGGTGAGTAATAGTTTGGGGTTATCAATGTGAAAGACAAAGGAGTATATGTTGACTTCTTTTCTAGTTTAGAAGATTGAGTAAAATTATAATGAGTATAGGAGGAGGTATGTGTTCTGGGAATAAAAAACAGATAAAAATAAATCATGCTTTCAGTTTTAAGCAAGTAGATTAAAATACGGTGCAATAGGATATGATACTAAGAGCCCAGATAGGGGCCAGGACATGAAGAGCCTTTAAGTTGTACTCAGAAACTTAGGTTGATTCAATAAACAATGAAGAACCTTGGCAAAGCTAGAAGCAGGAAAGTGACCTGCCCAGATCTGAATTTCAGATACAGCACCCAGACTGTTTGAAGAGCAGTGTAATGTGGAGAAAGCAGGCAGCAATCAGGAAGCGTGGGGATGTGGATAGTGAAGAATTCCAGGTGTGCAATTATGATGAACTCAACCAGAGGAGTGAGTACAAGAAGAGATTGAGAAATAATCATGAGGTAAAATTGACAAGAGCAGTTGGTTGATTGTATGTGGGGGGTGGTGAGGGAGAGGAAGTGGTTTAGGATGAGTCCAAATTTCTGGCTGCAGTGACTTGGTGAATAATGTTGCAATTAATTAACATAGGAAACATCGGAAGGAAGAGTGGGCTTGGGGAGAGAAAGGGAAAAAAATTTCATATCCACTTTGAACATGTTGTATTTGAACAGGATGACTCAGACATCTAAACAGATTTAACTAGAAGGTAGTTAAATACTTGAATCTGAAACTCAAGGGCGATACCAGAACTATAGATCTGAACTACAGATCAACAGGATACACTAGTAGTTACAATCAAGAAACTGAATGAATTTGCCCAAGGAAAGTAAGGATAGAGAGAAGGGAAGAGGGCCAAAGACAGAATCCAAGGGAACAACCAATATTTGAGAGCATAAAAAGAGGAATAACACTTAAAGAAGAATTAAGAAGAAATATTTAAGATATAATGAAAAGAGTCAAAAAAGAGCTGCCCCATAGATGTTAGCACACTAGAGACTTTAAAGATTCAATGCCTGGTGATAGTGTCAGTGTTGATGAGATGTCCAGTGAGACAGGAACTGCAGTAGCACAGGAACTTCTTCATCAGCAGTTTGGCTCCTACCATACACGTGTCAAAGGAATCCTGCATTGTGAGTTTTCCTGACCTCTTCTTCTTCTTTCCATCACCACAGAGTCTGATTGTCAACATCCTTGTAGCTAGGTTTGGTCTGACCATCAGTCTGTAGCCTGTTCTGTGACCTTGTTTTTTGTCCCATGAACTTTACCTAACAGTTACATCTAAAATGCCTTCTATGCCTCTTGCTTGTCTGTTTCTCTACATTTTACTTTATATTTTCCATATACCCAACCATGAATTGAGGGCTTGCTAAGCATAGACAGGTATCTGCATTTCTATCCTTTTCCAGAAAGGCATGTCCCTAGCAATGTTTCAGACCTACTGGTTTGGCTTTGCCTGAACTGTACATAAAATATATCCATTGGACTCATGCCTTGGAACATTTCCAACTGATTTTGCTGGAGATGACTCTATAGAAGAGCTGAGTCTCTGTATGCCTCATCCCACTTAGGGTTTATGCCCTTCTATAGCTCAATATGTCCCAGACTCTGCACCATAGCTATGATTATGTTGAATTTGAGGTACAGCAGGATATCCAAATAGAATTACTTAATAGGCCATTTTATTAAAGATTTTGTTACTTTATTAATTTCTGGAGACAGGGGGAGGGAGGGAGAATGAAAAGGAGAGAAACATCAATATGTAGTTACCTCTCGTGCATCTGCAGCTGGGAACCTAACCCACAACCCAAGCATGGGCCTGACTGGAATCGAACCGGTGGCCCTTTGGTTTGCAGGCTGGCACTCAATCCATTGAGCCACACCAGCCAGGGCTGAATAGGCCATTTTAAATGTGGACTGCAGAGGAGGTATGAGGCCAGTGTTGAGATATAATTGTGGCACAGGTGAATAGGGATGACAAGGAGAACTAAAAATGCAACTGCTCCTTGATGAAGTGACTAAAGAGTAAATGTTACAGGGTTTATAATAGCACTGTAAAGAACAACTAGATTTAAGGTATGAGAAAGGTATAAAGAATTCTGAGACATGAGTAGAGAACTTAAAAAATAGGAAACAGAATATAAAACAAAGTGGACAAGGAAAATACAGAGAAAAAAGCCTAATAAGACAAAAAAAAGTCATCATTTTTTCTTAGTTTTTGAAAGAATGGTATCAGTGGAGGTAAAACCAGACTGCAAGCATCTTCTGAAGGAAATGGTTAGGATAAATATAGAGGGAGTGAATTTAAGAAAAGTTTTTTTTTAAAGATTTTATTTATTTATTTTTAGAGAGTGGAGAGAGAAAGAGAGGGAAATATCAATGTGTGGTTGCCTCTCACACACACCCCCATTGGGAACCTGGCCCACAACCCAGGTATGTGCCCTGGACTGGGAATCGAACCTGCGGCCCTGTGGTTTGCAGGCCAGTATTCAATCCACTGAGCCACACTAGCCAGGTAATTTAAGAAAAGTTTTTGAAGAATTCAGTTTATAATAGAAAAGGCAGCAAGTACAAGAGTGTGTTTTTTGACTATCATTTTCTTGCATCCTGGACATCTTACAAAAGTGCCTACACAGAGCAGGTATCCAATAAATATTTGTTGAATGAATAAGCTTTGTTCTTGTTTTTGTTTTAACTTAAAATGCATTTGTCTACAGATCAGGGTATGTTAGGTAAACAGTAGATACTTGTGATGATAATATCCTGAAAACACTGGTAATGTTTGGAGCTCAGAATATTGAGAGAGGCATGAATCTAAACTGGAGAAGAGTATAAGAGAAAGGGATGTGGGGTATGCAAAAGTGGGCAAAGCTGTAGCTCTTTTCTACAGCTTTATTACTCACCAACTCTGGCCAAAAGATACTCCATTGCTCTGTAGTAGAGTATCATGATGGTGTTAGGACATGAAAGGAAACAATACTGCTAAATTGGGCATTAAAGCTGAATTAAGAAATACATTTTTAATATCAGGGAGCATTGAAAGTGGGAGTAGAGTATCTTCAATAGTTAGGCAACTCTTCATATCTTTTTCTCCTTCTCCAAAAACATTCTGTGGTCTCAAAAAAAAAAAAAAAAAGGAAGGAAGGAAAGAAAGAAGGAAAGAAGGGAGGGAGGGAGGGAGGGGAAGGAGGGCAGGGAAAGCAACAGGCGGAGGTTATCCAGGGTTGAAAACTGATGAGTTGGACAGAGAGAAGGATCAGAGGGGCCAACTGAAAAAGTTGGCTACACATGTAAGGCGGGGTCGGAAAAGAGAAGGAGGAAGGGAGTGCCAGATTAAAGGTCTCAGAAAGAAAAATATTGGCCTATGACGACAAATTTCAGGCTGCGTGGCTTGGGAAGCAATGAGCTACAGGTCCAGAAGGTCAGAAATGAAAAGCAATCAAATCAAGGAATCTTCAGGGTCAAAAGTGTCAGTATGAAGTTATTGAGGAAGATTGCAGGAAACACATGAAAAAGAAGGCTTTGCAACAAAGCCTTTATATAACCTGAAATAAATTCCAGGGTGTGGTAAATAATAGCAGTGATGTTTTAGGGAAAGTCATACAGAGAGAAATGATCTTAAAATGATGAATATGGGAGGTGTTTCAAAAGACAAGGCTCCTTTACTCCAACTAGTAACATGAGAAAGTAGAACATGTGAAAATAAAGTAATATAAAATAAAATAAAATAATGTCTCTTTGGTTTACACCCTACTTGCTCACCCAGTTGGCTCATT
Organism: Mormoops blainvillei; assembly: GCA_004026545.1. Lineage (NCBI taxonomy): Eukaryota > Metazoa > Chordata > Mammalia > Chiroptera > Mormoopidae > Mormoops > Mormoops blainvillei. The sequence continues at coordinate 237,989 of PVJD01000509.1, read as the reverse complement.
GATCAAGAAATGGTGTGCAAAAGAAAGCCAATTATCACTCCAACCTAATGGAGGGCCAGTGGGGGGTGAGAGACCTCCATTGTAAAGAAAAAATGGGAATTCAGATTCTTAGAGAGCAATGTTTCCATTAGAGTAGAAATAAGTGTTTCCATTAGAGTAGAAATAAGTGTTAAAGAAAGGATAATTCTGCCTTAAATAGAGAGGAGGTAGTATTCTAATTAGGCGCATTGAAGTAGAACAGTTAAAGGAAGAACCGTTCAAGTTCACATATGCAAAGAAGTAGGCACAAATACAGACCGAAAAGCACACTGCACAGTGCCAAGTCCAAATTCCACCATGCGAATGGAATGTCTTTGTGGTCAAATTTCTGTAAACTATCTCATTTGGCCAAGTATTTGGAGTATACTGGTATGGGTGTTCATCCAGCTATGGCCTGCCTGGGAAGCATCAAGGAACAGGACCTGGTGGAAGAACAAATAATAGCTCTCTCAACATGACTTCGTGCAGCTTTAAAGAAGTCTGTACTACTCACCTTGTGCAAGAGTTACAGCTATACCACAGCTTGGAAGCATTCTGCTACCAAGCATGGAGATTCAGTTTTCGTTTTAGCCAAAGAGAAGCTGTAATTAAAATAGAATCTGGCTGAATATGTTGTAATCTTAGCAGATACTGTATGCAGTTTATGTCTTTAACCCATAAAATTTAAACATGACAAAAAATATCAATCACTCTTTATCATATACTTAATTCTAAGCTGATTTGACAAACTATGAGAGCAAAGCAAAAAGTTTTTAAAAGAAAAGGAAAATAGTCCTGCTACATATTGAATCATATTTAACTGGATTGCCTTCTTGTTTGCTTGAATTATTCAAGAGTTGAAATGGCTGTTTCATTGCTCAAACATGCCAGAGCAGGGTATTCACATGCGTCTTCCATTGGAAGAGTTTGTGGTAGAGGTGGTTTTCTGCATGGGCTTTGAAGAAGGGGAGCGAAATAATTCAGCAGATGGGGACTGGAAGATTTTTCTTTCATGTCTCAAATACAATATGAAGTGAACTATGAAGTTAACCAGCCACAATTCTCTGCAAAGGTCAGCTGGTCTCAACTGATTTCATGTTCTTGCCACAAAGTACTCTTGATCTAAAATGGATTATGTGGAAAAATCAAATGCTGCTCTATCCATTATTAATTCATTTTAAATATTTGCTTCAATTCCAGGATAATAAACATAACCTTGACTGAGTAATTCTTTCCCAGTTGTAATCTGGATTCTAATTACCTATGTTGACCTTATAAATGTATTATTTTTATTCATTTCATGCATATTTGGATTTGTTGTGTTTCCTGACTTTGTATTTTCTGTTGTTTGGTTCTTTTATTTTCTTTTGTGGAATTTTCTTTCTTCATTTGTCTTTGTTTCTTTTGGCCAGAGTTGGTGAGTAAAGGGTAGATTTTAACCTGGCAGGACAGAAATACGAATGTGCCAAGTAAACTGTGAATGTTAATAAATCCTTTTCTCCCTTTTCCTCACAGTGCACTGAAATATGTATGCTTTTCTGAGCATGCAGAGGGAAGACAGTCAATCAAATAGTATTTATTAAATACCTATAACTTAGTAGATAAACAGTTATTTAGGACATATGCCTAACACTGTTCTAATTATTGTGGCAAATACAGAGAAATAAATAGGGATATGATTTCAACCTTAAAAATATTTCTCACCTTGTTTGGTGAACACAATTAAATAATACTTGAAATAACAAGGGACAATTCAAGGTAGTGTATAACTAAGTACTAACCCACAAATGGGAGGTCAACGTGAGTCAGGGTTAGTCATAAGCAGCTTAGTAAAGGAGATGGAGTTTAAATACTGGAAAAATGAACTTAGTGGTTGGGTAAGACCTGAACAGTCAGGACTAGAAGTAAAGCCAACAGGAAGCAATAAGAATAAGTAACAGAAACAGCAATAAAAACCAAAGAAGGGGGACAATGAGGAAGAGATGAAAAGGGAGAGGAAGAAACAGAAGGAGAAAAAGGAGACAAAGAAGATAAAAAAGAAGGAGGAGGAGAAGAACTCAGGCAAAATGTTTACTATGCTCTAGAAAAAATGTTAAGTGTATTACATCATCTGTAATGTATGTAATATGTTCTGAACGTTTTCTTGACCTACAGTCAGACATCTTACAGTATTCTTCCTCCAGTGGTATCATTCTTCTTTGGGCTACACATAACCTGTTCACAGGCCCCCTTACGCTCAGCACCACCCACTCATAAGAATAGTAAGTCAAAGAAAGGGTGAGCAAAACTGGGAAATAGGCACCTTTCTCCTAGGCACTCTTCTGTGCTCTCCCTTTCATTATTTGTACCTTCCTGCTATCAGAAACCAAGTTCCCACCTGCTTCCCTGAGCCCGCTAAGACAGCCACTATTTTCCTTTCAGAGACTCTACTATATTTCATTGTTCCTGGTCTTCCCAGTTTTACCACACTTGCCTCTACAGAGTTGCATTCCCTCACGGTTTTATAGGATGGAAAGCTATCCTGCAGAAAAATTTAAAGGTTGGTGGTGTCCTGATATTTGATGCCTCTCAAATCATGTTACTTATTAAGAGGAGCTGTATTACTTAAACCCAAAGGAAAGAGCACAGTGAGAGTGTCAGGAACAAGAATACAGACAATGTTGCTTATCCACTTCTTGGGACGGAATAGAACGAAATTATTTTCCTATGCCTCGAAAATCAACTAAACAGAGTCATACAATTACCTCATCAAAACACCAATTAGGCCGTGGAAAAGGTTATCTCCACATTGTTAAAGGTAACTGGACATCAGTGGGGAATAGACTTATGACCCAGACCTCTTTAGCACTTGATTTTAATGACAAAAAGAAACCTATAGCAAGGTGTCAGCTAAATCTTGTGTCTATATACTGACTGTACAACTCTCCCTAAGGAGAAGCTTCTTTTTTTTTTTTGAACAGGACATAAAGCTAAGACCTAGGGGTAAAACAGTGAGTTAATATGTGGGACAACATTATGGCTCCTGTCCCTGTGTCACTCACAGACCCAGCACTATTTGACTCATGACTTAGGTCATATAGAGCTATGTTAGTCTAGGTGAGAAGTCTTACCGAAGCACTGAGGTATGAAAGACAAACTGCAGGCACAATCTACAGATTGGAAGCCGGAGTATGTTCCCCTAAAATAATCAAGCTACATATCTTCTTTCGAAAAATGTGCTTAGCTCATACAAACAATTTATCAATAGCTACTAAAATACCTCACACGTGTTTTACAGTCAAAAAATAATATTCTTGCCCTGGCTGGTATAACTCAGTGGATTGAGCATTGGTCTGCGAACCAAAGGCTCACCGGTTCGATTCCCTAGTCACAGCACATGCCTGGGTTGCGGGCCAGGTCCCCAGTAGGGGGTGCGTGAGAGGTAACCATACATTGATGCTTCTCTCCCTCTCTTCCCCTCTGTCTAAAAATTAAAAAAATCTTAAAAAAAAATATGTTTTATACAAATGAATGATCTATAATGAAAAGGAATTTTTTTCAAATGGTTCCAAGAGAGAACTGCAAAGAAGGTTAAGACACTGTTTTGTTTTTTGCTTGCTTGCTTGCTTGCTTGCTTCTTTAGACTTTGGGCAACTAACAAAAAACCTTTGAGGAGTCAATCATATATACCAAGGGTTATATACTGAAGACCCTTTCTGAGGACCACATTTCAGAAACCCTGACATCAAGTACCATGAATGCTTAGTGAGATATTTAACTGCTCATTTATAATATTTCTGGGTTCTTTTTTGTCCTTTGTTTTTTGTGTCTTCTTGCTTTGCCAAATTCAGTTGTTCTAATTCCAGAACAGGTGTGGGATGGCTCAGTCTTTCATGGCAGCACCCCTTGAGGATCCTCACTGCCTTTGCTTCAGCAGTAATATTAAAAAGACAGACTGGGAGGAAATGGAAGGAAGATTTTTCTCCTCTGTAGCTATTGTTGCTCTTGGCAGGGTGCTACCAGGAGGCCTGGATATGTACCACTTAAAGCTTAAATACTACAGCTCTCTCTACCAGAGAGCAGCTTAAACACAAAAGCTCCAGTAGATTATGCTCCTTTATGAGGTGATTCATCTCAGATGATATAGTGTGCCTCCCACACACAAAAACAGATGTGGTAGATATACTGCCTATAGACCCAGTGCTTTGCAAAAGCTTCACAGCAACAAAGACTCTGTTCCTAAAATAATGCTTCACATTTCCATAGCTTTTTCTTCCAGAGCATTCATAGCATTTGGGATGCGAGTGAGAGGAGGGCATATCATTGCAAGTATATGATGTGAGGCTCGGCTGAAAAAGTGTGCACTGAGTGTGCAGCCAAAAACAACTGCAGTGGGTTGTCAACAGGACCTGGAAACTCCTCTGGAAAGTCTGAAGACTCATCCACCTCGGGTGGCTTCTCTCAGGCCTGCCAATGACAGGCAGATGTATTAGGTGATTCTTGAGGCTATTTTTCATTCAGTGGATGAAAGGAGACAATCGTAATAAATATCCACAAACAAAGCTGTTCGCCCAGTTAGTGTCACCAAATCTTACAAAATCTCTAGAATATGATGAAAAGAAAAAAATTATATCCATTGTCTTTTTCTCTTTACATTATTTATATTTGCAGTTAGACTCCTTAGTATTAAAAAAAAAATGCATCTGTCTATCTTAGCTTACTTTAGCCGTTAAGGTGGCTTCCAAGAAGCTGGTTTCTTCCCAAAATGCTCCCCCTGCCACTGTGTGATGACTTCCTCTACCAGCTGATTTGCTGTCATAGTTAAGGCGTGGTTAGATATTCCAAAGTGAAATCTACCATCCTCAGTGGGCATATTCCATCTTCAATATCAGCTCTTACCTGAGAATATGAGGAGGTTCAGGACAGCTTTTATTGAATAATGGAGCTTTCAGAACAAAGGCTTCTATTATTTACAAACCTATCAGAATCCTGTTCCAGGCACGTCCACTCTGCCGCATGCACTGCATAACTCTGCTATGCTTTTCAAATAGGCAAGTCTAAACTAAAATGAAAAAGATGCTTGTAAATTTCCACTTTAAAATTTGCCTGGAAGTTTTTATAGTAATGCTTCTACATAGCAGTACATCAATACTTTGAATTTTCTAAAGCAGTGTTCCAAACTATTTTGATTATGATCCCAATTGATGTATATTAATTTGTCTATACATTATATAAGTAATATACAAACACTAGAAAAGTTAAGGGTTCAGATTGAAATAAGCATAATGATTTGTTGGTCATGGTGGCTTTACACATTAATACATAAAGGAAAAATATATTAGGATAAGGCTCACTGTTAACTAAAGTAGACATGAATCTTTATTTTAAATAGCTTTTTTCTGATAATTTCATTTTTTTGACTAGCTATTATAAAGATATTATTAGGTTTTAATTTTATTTATCAAGCTAAAGAAGAGCTCATATTTGGGGAAGAAGTATCAAATCAACACTTTTTTATAGTGCTCAAATTCTTGCTCTATTAACATTATCTTCAATTTATATTTGCTTTGCAAAAATATTTAAAACCATTTATCCATTTTGTTAAGATTAATCTAGTAAAAACTGGATCATAAATCATTCAATCAATTTAATCATGCACATATTAAACTATAATGCATAACACTATCTTGAAAGGCAAGTTTCAAGTGAGTGCACCACAGTTAAGTGCACCATCCAGCTCCCCTACCCAACTCCCCCTACCTGCACATTCTGTAGGGGATAAGTGGCCACCTGACATGGATGTGCCGTGAGGATGTCAATGTCATTTCACATAACAAATCTGTAGTGTTTCACCCTTAAGAAGGTGAAAAGACAAGCCAAAGAAATGGAGAAGATATCTGTAATATATATATCAGCTAAAGATTGGCGTAAAGGATTTTTACAAATCAATAAGGAGAGGGGCCAACAACCTAGCAGAAACTGGGCAAAACACTTACCTAAGAAAACAATGTCTAAATTGTCATTAAGCATTTGAAAAAATGCTAGAAGTATTAGTCATGAGGGAAGTAGAGATTAAAACCACAGTGCAATGTCACTACATATACAAAAGAATTGCCAAAAGGGTCAAGCCAAGGAACACATATAAAGGACCCATGGGCAAGGACAATGGTGGGGTGTAGTGGGCAGGGCAGGAGAGATCAATGGGGAAAAAATGGGGATGACTGTAATTGAACAACAATAAAAATTTTTTTTTAAATTAACTATATCGTGTTGGTGAGGATACAAAATAACTAGAACTCTCATACAATGGCTGTTAGGAGTATAAACTGGTACTGCCATCTTGGAAAACTGTTTTGCACTATCTATTCACACAATATATGCATACCCTGAAAACCAGGAATCCTACTCCTAGGTATTTGTCCAATAGAAATGTTGGTAGATAACGCCGTCCATAGCAGCACTATTTGTGAGAGCTAAGAGCTGGTAACAATGAAACAACCCAAGTGTTCATCAATAGTAAAATGGATAAATTGTGTACATTCATATCATGGAGTAATAGGTAACACTGAGAATGAATGAATACAGCTACATATAACAATAGAGATAAATCCCCTAAATATCCTGCAAGTAGAATAACACCAGATACGAACATATATACAAGAAGATTCTATTTATCTAAATAAAATGTTCAAGGCAAAACTAATATATAGTATTAGAAGTCAAGGTAGTGAGCTTCCTTGGGGCATAGTCATGGGAAGGAAATGTGCTGGGGTCTTCTGTGGTGCTGTTAATGCCAGTTTCTCATCTGTATTGGTTACATGTGCGTTCATTTTATGAAAATCAATCTAATTGTACACCTTCCATTGTTCACTTTTTTCTTTTTTCCTCTATACTCTATGCTGTACATTTGATCCCCATCACTTATTTTATCATTAGAAATTTATACTTTTACTCCTCTTCCCCTTTTTCTCACTTTTCTGTATGTATGTTATACTTAACAATTAAAAAAAGAAAACCTCCAAAGAATGAATAAAGTTTAACTCATTTTCTTATTTTTTTAGATAAAAATAAATGATAGTTTTAATTGTTTCATTTCACATGCTACTCAGTGAGTCAGGGAGTCACTGTAGAACACGCACCCTCCTCTGAGCACCACTAACCTGGAGCCGGAGTGCGGTAAGTAGGACAGATCCCCTCCCTGCCAGTAGCTCCAGAGAGCTCAAAAATTCTAGTCTAGGCGGGGGGAAAATGTTGATTCAGGAAATATGGAAACTGGCTATTGCCCATTTCCTAGCAACCACAATCGTGTTGGTCATTTTCGAAATATGGGGGAAAGAAAAGAACAAGCACTTCTCCTATTCCCATCCCAGCCTTTTTCTAGTCCCAATATTGGCTAATCACAAATTTTATCATTTTAATTAAATCTTTGCTTTGTTCTGTTTAAGAGCAATCCTTCTATTTTTTCTCCAGGGTATAAAATATGCATTGAATATAAATCAAGTTTTCTTCCTCTGCAAGCCTGTCACCATAACTGAAATTCCTCACATGCTTCATACACAAACCTGACCTTCGCATTTCCTTCTGCTGACTTTATCACCAAACAAAAAAATTTATGTTATCTTATAACATTTGTTGATGTATTCACCAATTAATCCATATTCAACATTTATTGAGTTTCTGTTTTCTTCCAGGCATCCTGCTAGGACCTGATAATGTAACAGAGAATAAGAAATCACAGTCCCTGTTCTTAAAAATCTATATAACTGTTCATGCTGCAATTTCACGTGTTGCTTAATTGTACATACATTTGTTTATAAAAACAACATAACCTATCACACATTTTTTAATAAGGATACTGAATAAAATAATTTTAACATTTTTTTTTCAGTCGAAATCGGTAAGGGAGGCAATTGTGCTACTGCCAGGTCACCTGATTGGTTAAGTTTGTTGGAGGTGAGGAAAAAAACGTCATAGGAGGCTTAAAGTAATAAAGGGCCCAGCCCAAAGATGTCCTTCCTCTCCATCACCAAATGACTTAAGTGTAAATGAGTGAAATAGAATAATTACATTTCTCTTAAATACACATGAATTTACATAATAATAGGAAAATCTGGGTTGAATGCATTTTCATTTTTAATGAAACCAAAACATTTGTTCAAAAGATGAACCTAATACCTAGCAGGCTTTTCAGCTACCATCCTATTACTCACCAACCATTATTAACCTTGGTCTTTGAGCGACTGTACCCTTTACCAACAAGCCCAATCACTTCATTGCCTCAATGCCTACTTAATGAACCCTTTGTTTATTTTCCTAAGAATAAATTCCAATTTGAATGATTTGTAAATGCAAATGAATTTTAAAAGTCTAACAATTAGTTAACAAGTTTTATATAACCAATCAAATGTCATTTTTTCCTAATGAGTGAATTACGATTGGAACCAAAAACTGCACTGTTAGATTCCAGAACTGCAACTTGGTATGATTTACAGTGATTTGGTAGTGTTTACGCTTTAATTACAGCGCTGTTGTCATTATTGTGGAATTATGCAATATAAGTTGAGAGGGCTGTTAAGCACTCCGCAGTTTTCTGGAAAAGACACTACATGACATTGAAGGAGTAATAAGATGGGCGTTACTTTTTCACACACTATGATATGACTGCCAAATAAATCAGAGATGACAATAATTTACATTCATTCATTAATCCCCACCATTTTTTTTTTCTTTCAGCATTTATTATGTGCCTATTATGTGCCAGACTCTTGACAGGCTGTGGATATACCAAGTGAATTAAATAAAGCACTGTCTCAGCCCTTGAAGAGCTCACAGTCTGGTGAGGGAGACAGATATGTAAACAAATAATTACAATGCAATTTGAGAAGTGCTATAAGAGAAGAGGAATGCACTGTTCACAGAGATGAAGGAGATAGCAATCCACTAGCGGAGAGGGCTGGGTGGGTAGGAAGGAAAGTCAGGAAAAACTACAAGGAAGAGATCATGTTTGAGTCTAGGGCTTGAGAGAAATTGAATTTAAGCATTAAACTATTTGAACAACAGGCTAAGTAGTATAATACATACAATTAAGTATAAGAATCATAGTTTCTTTTCTTCTATTACAGACCATGTTCCCTTATAAGATTGTCCAAAGCAATATGGCATTTCCCTGTCTCTCACTAAATATCACATATCAGATAAACTTAACACAGAGTGTATAGTAAATATCATATAGTTGGTTCTTTCATACAACTTTCCATTTAGAAAACCCTGTCTACTGGAATATCTTTGTTGGACTGAGCCCACTGTCCTCAATTCTTTTTCTAAGACCTATAAATATCTCTAATCCCAAGTGTTGCAGACATATAGAATGTAATTACTTTATTGACAAGAAAGCCATAACAATAAGCCCAAAAGGGTCAACCCCACTTATTTTATGCTAACATCTAATTTATTCAGGGAGCCCTGTGCCTTTTTAGGCTGCCCAGGGTCTATAAATATTTTAGCACAAAAATCAACAGGGATTATTAGTTTTAAGCAACATTTTCACATTATATTATTACTATTGCCACCTTCAGAAACTCTCATCACTTTTTTCTCTTCGTGTTTAAAAGGTAATTTCCAAATTTTCTCTAAATCCTCCCCCAAGTCATCATCTTAAAGAGGTTAACAATCATTTGGTCATGCACTAAAAACACAACACAAAGGAAATAGCAGCTGTTAATCATCATTTAGCAGTTGGTGTTAAAAGAACATACAAGAGTTTATAACATAATGTTTAAATATGTGATCATTAATCTCTTTTGCAAATTCATATAGACTTCCAATAAATCAAGCCAGCGATGCTGTTTCCTAAGTGTCAGTCACATGATAAAAACTATATCACCTACATTAGGAAGTACTTAGAAGTGCTTACAATCAAATGTGAGGCTTACATTATATAATATGCTTAAGAGAATCATAAAGCAAAATAAAGGTAAACCCTCAGGAAACATGTACTAATCATATGAACACATGGTTTCCTCGTCAACTCAATGAAACAGATGATCTAGCCAGATCTATTACTTAAATCAAGTTTATAGATAACACCATTATCTTCAAGTTCTCTCATCCTATTCCTGATCTTACCTACACAAAAGTAGCTAGATTTAATTTATCTTTTTATGCCATTGTAACTTAATCAAAAGTATCACTAAAAAAGCTTTTGAATTAAATAAGGTCTGGGTGGAAATACTTAAAACAGGTTTCAAAACAACCAGCAATGTGTTAAAAAAAAAATGCAGGAGGAGGCTGTTGAGGGGGAGGGTAACAGGTTCTGTGATGCAGGTGATGTCTTGTTATAATTAAGCTTGTTAAAGCCCCAATTCCACTTCAATAAAACAGTATGAGGCTCCAGCTGGCAGCCAGCTGCTCCCCAGACCTTTTCCATGCCAAAAAAAGGGGGCCCCGTGGTATGAGACCCAAAGGTTTGTTTTAACCACATTTCACGTGTCTAGGTAAATGAAACAATACCAGATAGTGAGTTATCTAAATATTCAAAAGCTAATGACTTTCATCAATCAGTGAATATACCTAGATCATTTTATAATGTACCAATATGAAGGAGAACATATGGCAAGATTTTATGTCGCTCATTTGTGGGAAACTTGGACATAGTTCAAGAGAGATAACCTCTGAGAAGCTTTTATTCATTTGAGTTTAAAAATAAATCCCTATCAGGGAATGCCTAAGTTTTCAAAGTTGCAAGAGAGGACTGAGGGAATCTAACAAAGAATTGGGAGAAGACAATTCCTAAACCTACAGATAGAAAAGCTCAAGGGAACTGATTTCAGCTAGGTCTAAAATTTCAATATGCTCTCACCAGAAATTCAGATAACCTGTCCTGCTTAATGAGAAACTCCTATAAATTTGCATTTTTATTGTTACTTTGACCTATGATTTAGCTCTGTATAAGCAGCAAATGATTCACAGGAAATATTCACAAATTTTGAAGGATGAACTAAAAAATAGAATTGACTGGTATGCAGGGCTATTTTTAGGTGGTGGGAAAAAGTGGGATCAGAAAACTAGCAAAGTGGGATTATTTATTTATTCTTCCTTCTCAAAGTGCTGTCTGATCTTCTGTTACTTTCCGAAGGCCACAGAATGACTAGAGAAGCTTCATGTTTGTAAATATAGGACACACCTTTCAGTCAAATTTACTGTTATTCTTCGTATGCTAAAACATTTGAGAAAAATATTAAGGGAGACTTGGAAAGGAGCTGGAAGAAAGGGTAAATTTGAATAAGGAATATTTTACCTTTCTTTCTTTTTCTTTCTTTCTTTCTTTCTTTCTTTCTTTCTTTCTTTCTTTCTTTCTTTCTTTCTTTCTTTCTTTCTTTTTTTCTTTCTTCAGTCAGTCAAAGAATAAACATTGAGCACCTACTGTAATCCTAACACTGAATAAAACAGACATGGTCTGCTCCTCTCACATAGTTCACAGATACAATTACAACACATTAAGAGTGACAAATATGAAGAGGAGGGGCAAACAAGGTACTCTGGGAGATACTACAGGGAGGACTGGCCAGTTAAGAGTCTCTGGAAGTGATGACCTATCCGATGAAATGTGAAGAATGACTGAGAGTTAATCAGAGAAAATGGTGGCCAGAATGTTGAAGGCAGACGCCGGCAACCCAAGTGAATACTCAGAGCTGAGAGAGGCTGTGGAAAAGTAAGGCACTGAAAGATGTTCCGCCTGACTGAATAACAGATTGCAAAATGAGAGAGTGACAAGATATAAAGCTTGAGAAGGAAAGAACTAGATCATAAAGAGATTTGTAGGCTAGTGAAGAACATATAAATTAATCATAAGGTTTAGAAACAAATGACCCAAACTTGAAACATCCTAGTGTAAGATATTCAAAATATACCTACAAGCCTTCTGAGCCTTTCTACCCTGATTTATAAACTGAAGACACCTTCTCCTTCACATGCCTACTGCCAGGATAAAAGCGAGATAATGAATGAGAAATTATCCATATCGAAGTATATCGTGAATATAGAAGCATGCCCTGGAGTAGGTCAAGGAGAATCCAGCTTAAAGAGGGACAAAACAACAGTAGAAAAAGTCTGATTTAATGATATCAGTCAGGTCTAAAAAAGAAGTTATTTTGAATGAGCTAATTCTTTGCCCTTGCTTATAATGGTCATAGAATTTATCTCCTTTAAGTCTCTCCTTCTTACAAACAGGCAATCCTACATTTATTTCTATACTCTGCTTCCCAAAATTACTGGCCCATGGACCTCTTCTCTTCATTTCCTGTGTAAGAATCTGTTTACCCAAGCGCTGCCACCACCACATGGTGGCAGGTAACTGGGAGGACTATGAGAGCACAGCGGTTTCCCGACAACCCCCGACCCCATGGGCTTTCAGAATGGGAGGATCTGCTAGAAAACTTCCCCTGGTCTATTTTCACTTACTCCCTAAGATTTAGCCACCTAATTAGGGCTTTATTCCTGAGGGTTAAAATTTTCTAAAGCTTTTGAAAGGAAGTCAATTTGTTACTTTAAGTCTAATTCTAACATAACCAACACATGTTCTCACAAGGGACTGTAACAGTAACATCCATATGAGGAAAATGTGTTAAAGGATTTAAAATGAATCTTGTATATATGAATGCCCTGAAAATTAACTATAGAATCTAAAATATGTCATAAGCAGCCCACAGTGCTTAACAAGAGACAGTAGATAAGTTCTTTGAGGCAAACCATCTGGCCTTGACAGGAGCTGCTGACATCAAGACCTTTGCATATAAAGTAGGTGGTTTTGACCTTGGGAAGTATGAGTACATTTTAACAAAATGTTCATAATAGAATAAAAATTTATTAGGTTTTATTTAGTGACACAATTTAAGTATTTTTTTATCAGTATCTTGGAGGCAGATCTATTGCTTTCTTTCATTTCATTAAGCCTGTCAAGTTATATCCTCTGTTTTTTTGAACTTTTAGTTAATAAAATATAAAGCTACTAAGATATGTAATCCCTGTCCTCAATTAGCTTAAAATCAAATCTTCCAAATCTTCTTCAACCCCTCTATGAAGACAATATAATTTTGCGCATAGCTAACAAGTAATGAATGGTCACAGCAGTGATAGTAGCATATAATCCAAATTTATCATCTGAGAGAGAACAGGAGCTCCATGGTAGCTTCCAGCTGCCTCTTCCAGCTTCTACTGAATTCTTCTTTTCTCCATTATGACTTGTAGCCATTCCCTAAACTCAACTCCTTTCCCTGCCCTCTTCATCCCTGCCCTGCCACTGAATGTCACATAAGCCAAATGGAAGACACATACTACAGAGGAAAGATTAAGACCAGATGGAAAATGAGGGGGAGACGGAGGTGACCAGTTAGAAGAGAAAGATAGAGGGGGAAAGAGTCAGCATTGACTGTTATATCAAGTCAGAATAACAATCACTACTGTAAAAACAAAAACGAGATATCAATGGCTTACCAAAAAAGGTTATCATTTACATAAAGTCAAATCCAGATGTCTCAAATCAGGAGCTGTCCTCAGAAGTATCCCCTCAACCTTCATTTCTAGCCATGAAGTTGAAAGGAAAGAGAGAAAATAGTTTAAGGCCTACACAAAGAGTAGTTTACAATATTCTGCCCACATTCCATAGCTTAAATACCATGATTTGACCTAGATGCAAGTATACTGGGAAATGTCAAGTAGCTGTATGCCCACGAAGAAGAGAAGATACCTACAGGTAATAGCAGGCTCCCCCAGGGCTTGGACAGGGGAAGAACATAAAATAGGGAATAAGAATGGAGCCAGGTCTCTAAGGGCACCTTGGGGAAACGGACATTTGGAAATGACTTTTGACTCTTCCCCTCCCCTCTCCCTTTGAGTGACCCTCTATCTAGACTTTCCTTTCACTTATCTCTTCTTTTCTCTTTCTCTCAGCCCCTTGAAATGTACCCAAAATTATCTCTACTCTATAGTGTGCCTCAAATTTCAAGCAAGGAATGTCATCCTTTAATATTTTGATTAATGTTAAAATATAAATGCTTTATGTGATTAAAGCATGAAAGAGAATCACTCGCTTCCTTAAGCTCCAAGTAAGATTAGCTGAAGCCCCAAACTTTCCCATCTTGTTACAAGTCTCTCCCTGGATTTTTGCAAATTCTAGTCAGCAACTGGGGAGCCTCATGCTAACTTCCAGTTCTCTTTCAAATTCCATTGAATTCTTGTTTTCTACTCAATGACTTGCAGCCATTTCCTAAACTTGGTACCTTCACTTGATTTTCATCAAAAACAGGCACACAAACACACAAACATATAAATTAGCAGGAAACACTTCCATGAGAATGCCCAGTGAGCGCAGAAGTTATGGATGACCTGGGCAACAGAAAGCGTTTGCATTGCAGAAGTACAATCAAGTTAAAACTTACTCTTAAGACATCCCATTGACCATTCAGGCATATTGCTTAGCCAACCACATTATCTTTTCTCACACTATTCCTCCCCTGTCTACTTTGCTCCCTCCTTCACTGGAGAAATAATCACACAACCATTGACTGCTAAAGATTAAAAGAAATGATAAGGTATGATCTTCTATCTGTACAAAAAATGGATTTTGTACTCTGCAACAAATTTCAGGGACAAATCCCACATGGATTATTATATTTTTCAATGTGCTGCCAAATTTGGTTTGCCAGTATTTTGTTGAGGGTTTTTATATCAATGCTCACTGTGGATACTGGCCTATAATTTTCTTGTAGTGTCCTTTCCTGGTGTTGGTATGAGGATAATGCTGGCCTTATAAAAAGAGTTCCTCTTGAATGTCTTGCTCTTCAATTGTTTAGAAGCATTTGAGAAGGACTGATGTTAATGTCTGATAGAATCCACCCATGAAATCATCTGGTCTTGGGCATTTCTTTGTTGGGAGGTTACTGCTCCAATCCCTTACTTGTTATTAGTCTGTTGATACTTTCTATTTCTTCATGATACCGTCTTTGTAGGTTGCATGTTTCTAGGAATCTACCGATTTTTTTCCAGAGCATCCAGTTGGCTAGGGTATAATTAATCGTTGGTAGTATTCTCTTGTGATCCTTCATATTTCTGGGGTATCAGTTATCATGTCTCCACCTCCATGTCTTTTCAAGTCTAGATAGCTCATTCCTTTTTAGCACTGAATAATATTCCACTGTCTGTACCATACTTAATTTATTCATTCACCTACTGAAAGACCTATTGGTTGCTTTTAATTTTGGCAATTATAAATAACGCTGTTATGCACAAAGCTTTCACTTCACTGGGGTAAATACCAAGGAGCAATATTGCTGGGTTATATGCTAAGAGTATGCTACAAAATTATCTTCCAAAGAAGCTGTACCAATTTTCACTCGCACCAGCAATTAATAAGAGTTACTATTACTCTACATCCTCCCTGGCACCTCAAGTTGTCAGTGTTTTGGATTTTCACCACTTTAATAGGCATATAGTGATTATTTCATCATTTTATTTTACAATTCCCTGGTGATGTATAACGTGAGCATCTTCTTACATGCTTATTTTCCATCTGCCTGTCTTCTTAGGTGAAGCATCTGTTCAGACCTTGTGCCCACTTTTTAATAGATTGTTCATTTTCTTATTGTTGATTTTTTTTGAAGAGTTCTTTGTATATTTTGGTTAATAGCCCTTAATCAATATAACTTCTGCAAATATTTTCTTCCATTTTGTGATGTCTTCTTATGCACTTGGCTGTCTTTCAAAGAGCATAAGTTTTTAATTTTAATGAAGCCCAGTTTATCAATTATTTCTTTCATGGATTATATCCTTGGTATTGCATCTCCTCAAAGCCTTTTTCAGTCTCATTTCTTTTTGATTTGGCTCTAAAAGTTGTAAAGTTTTATCACCTTGAGAGGTTTCATATTTCTGAACGCTATTTCTTTCATTTACTGCTTGTATAATGATTTTTTTCTTACTCAGCTTCATTTTTTTCTTCTCATACCTTGTTAAACTCAACCAGCAACAATAAACAAACAGTCATAACTATAGACAGGAGTCTTGGATGCCTTCCAAATTATTCCAGGCAATAGTTTATCAAATATTTTGCCACTGTGTGACTTTGTCATAACCTTTCCACACTCTGATACTACCCAAATATTAATCAAATTCCACATATTTCAGGTTTTTTAATTATAGCATCACACTTTAAGTTGCCAACTTCTAAATTAATGTTAGTTATAGTAATAAGTAAATTCCAAATCCCAGTGGCATAATATAATAGAAATTCATGTTTGATTCACATAAATGTCAATTACAAATGCTTCTGGCTGGTAGCTGATCACATCCTGCTTGTGGATCCCAGGTTACTTTCATTGTGTCACTCCGCTTTCTCCCAAGACAAACAGATGGATGGGCAAAGTCAAAGGAGTGTCTTTTTAAGCTCCAGGCCCAAAAATGACTTGTCATTTCTCCTTACATTCTACTGTCATGAACAGCTCTTATGCCATCTCCTGGATCCAACAGAGCTTGGTCTGGAAAATACAGTTCTTGGTTAAAAAGCCTCTCTACATTATGGAAGAGAGAGCATGAACCTCTTGTAGGAGACATAAGTTATTTGTAGGGAAAAAAAAGTAAGAATGGGGGATTTCAACCAGAAGAAAAGTGGTGAGAGAAATAACTGAAAGAGCCAAGGATGAATCTCTAAATTATACCCTAAAGCACTCCAACATTTAAGGGACTGTTAAGAAAAAGAACCTAGGGAAAAAGTCTTCAACGGTATCATCAACCAGAATACAAAATCTAAGATACTAGGAGAGGAAACAGTTTCAAGGGAAATAAACCAAGAGCCAAATGCAGACAATGTATAAGGAAATAAAGGAATGGAACATAGTTTGTTGAATTTGGCATTGATAGCAAATTACATGAAGTGATGGATGTGAAAGTCAGTTTGTAGTTGATAGTTGAGTTGATGGGTTTTAGTTAAGAAGGTGGAAAAGGGAACTAATGATCTCCCTTTTGAGAACTTTGCATTAGCAGAAAAGAAGATTTTCTGAAAAAATACACAGGGTTAAAGGAAGGGTTATATTACCGGTTTTGTTGTAAAAAGTTTTGTAACAAAAAAGACTGTTGCAAATAGCATTGTTATTTTATGGAGAAGACTTAATCATGATTATGCTTCAACAATGTCACTTATTTCCTGTCAATATAAAACTCTGAGGAAGATAACTTCCCTACTCTGAACTATTGTAAGTATTTAAATGAACCATGATCATAAGTACCCATGTTCTTGACAAATTTCCCCTACTCTAAATTTCTTGAGGCAGAGTCTAGGTCTGATTTAAACTTGCAACTGCAGTTTCTTGGAAGTTCTGAAATGCTTACCATTTTTATATAAAATAGGTGCTGAGAATTTTTTTTTTTTGCATAAACGTAAGAAATCATCCAATCCCAAGATTATTTATTCTTTTCTGGAAAAACAGATGAGGATTTTTAACTCTATCAAACTTTTTGTGCTCCATAACTTTCTCCTCTCCTTTTTGTATTCTCACTCAGTTGTCTCCCTTGCACTGCTAAACAATAGACATGATTATTATAATTATAATAAAATGCAACATGAGCTGCTTCATAGAGTAACACTACTTGTGAGTAATAAGATCAAAGAATCAGAAACAGCCCTATGGAGCCATCCAACCTCATTTGCTATGATAGTTGCATAATTATATGAATCTTATATGTAACACTTCTCTTTGGTGGATGAAGTCCCTATTAACCTTTATTAAATTGTTAATGGTTTCACCAATGGTTTGCTACTTTCTCTTGCCTTGATGATTTTTTTTCTGTCTGCTTAGAGCTTTTTATTACTTTTCTAAATTGATAACTTTATATAAACTTTACTTATGAACAGGAATTCCCTTTAAATCTATTTATATCTAAGTTCCTAAATACAATGTACTTTCTAAATCTAAAATGTATTGATAATGAATCAGCTCCTAGAGGGTAGAATGTCCTAATAATAAGTAATTAAAATAACAAAGAAATATTGTGCCCTATCTTGGCAGGGTGGGAATAGGACTAGATACTTGTTAAAAGAGCAGATTCTCAAAAGAGGAAAAACTAGGCAAGAATACTGTGCTGTTGCTGTGAGGTACAGAGAAGGCCTTTCACAAATGCCTAGAGAAGAAAGTGCATCAAGAGGAGAAACTGGCAACTGCAGCAAGGGCTAGTGAGGAACCAGGTGATAATTATATTTGACAAGACAGGAACTGTTGCGAAATTTGAGGAGAGCTAGTTCAATGGAGCGCGGCGCCTAAGGTTCTGTGTCTCTAACAAGAACCTTAGGTGATGTGTATGCAGGATGACTTCCAATAACACTGAGCACTATTGTCTTAAACTATCTTTACAAATCTTAGTGGGGGAAAACTTGATCCAAGACACAAAATCAAATGACTTGATTTTCTGCCTAAATAGATTATTGATTTGGGTTATTATAGATTATTTTGCCTAAATAAGCAGTTTTGTAATTGTAAGCAATCTAATCTCTGGGTGTGTTTTTTTTTAATTGTTCTTCAGTTACAGTTGTCCCCATCTTCCCCCCATTACTCTCCCCACCCCTGCCTATGCCCCACCTTCCACATTCGACCCTAACCCCTGCCCCCGGCCCCGTTGCCCTTGTCCATGGGTCTTTACACAAGTTCCTCGACTTGACCCTTCCCCTTCTTTCCCCAGGTTCCCTTCCTCCTCCCTCCCCTCCGGTCACTGTCAGTTTGTTCTTTATTTCCATGTCTGTGGTTCTACTTTGCTCGCATGTTGGTTTTCTTGATTAGGTTCCACTTTTAGGTGAGGTCATATGGTATTTTCTATTTAAGTGACAGGAAACTCAATTAAAACATTAGTAATAAATATTCTAAGTTCCAGAACATTGCTTTCTATACTAACTGTGTGACCACCAGATATAAGGGAATTTTTATTTTTGTTGAACAAAAGAATTAAGATGAAACTTTTTCATAATATTTTCCAAATCAGAAAGAATAAAATATTTTAAGCATGACAAAAGGAAGAATTGTCCGTTTCTATGCATAAGAAGGGATTTCTAAAAGATAAATTACATACAATAAACATTAGAGGAAGAAAATTTTATATCGATCTCACGGTGTTGAAATTATATAATATTTCCCACAAGGAGTGATGCTGAAAAGCCTGTTTTATCAAGATTTAACCTATATGTAAGTGGATTAATTATATATCTGAAGAACTATTTATAATATTTATTTGCTATTTTCCACATGAAATAAAGACAGTAATAATTAAATACAAACAGAGTCAACTAAAAGAGGCTTATAAATGGTTTTACATAATAACAGATTCAGAATTGGAAGTTTCATGCTCTCAGCTCTATGTTAAGAATAATAGTAGAAAAAAAATAACACAAAACCATTACTTAGAAAAATAATGAGTTTATAAGTGTGTGCATTCACACAGATTACAGACATACTATGTGGGAATTATTTTTATTGTGTAAGGTAATACATTCAAGAAAATCAAGCAGTAATTATTAACCCTCAGGGAGTTTTAATTGTTATCTTCCATTTTTATGAACTTCTTTCTGAAGCCCAATAAATAGTTGATGAATCATTCAGTAGCTAAGGAAAAAAAAAACTATATTAATCAGTGCCTTTTGTACAGAGTTGGGTTTTGATTATGACACTGATATTTTCTGGTGTCCAGGAAAGAATTCCTGAAGCAATTTTAATATATCCTACAAATGAAAATATATGTATATATTCAACAGACTAGAGTGTGATTTTGAAATTCTCAAAGAAGAAGTAATTGAGAAAGGGATCCTAATATATTTTAAAACTATTCATTGATAAATGTTTAATGAGTTCTTAAAAACACAAGGAATATAATTATTTAATAATAAGAACAGCACCTGGATTTATGAACTCAAAGAGCTATACATCACGGCAGCGCGAGCGAGAGTTACAGTGCCTCCACGGGACAGCACATGCTCATTCATCTTTTTTTCTTAATATTGCAGACCTCAAGTTTTGGTTGTAATGTGTTCTAGCCATTTGCTATATACTTTCCCAAAAAATCAAAAGGGTAAAAAATTATACTTCCTGATTTACACCTTTAACATTTCATGAATTTCTTTCCAAACTCTGCCCAATGGACATGAAGTTTTCTCCACTGTAACAATCAATTTGGAATGAAGAATTTATAGAAAAAGGGAAGCGTTATTCATACCACATTTAGTTGGAGACAAGGATTAAAATCAATTGAAAAGGAATCAATGAACTTCCTCCCCTTACCAAACTCAGTCTTTTTTTATTGTATTTTTCCCATTACCACTTAGTTCCCTTATACCATTTCCCCTTCCCTCCACAATCACCTTACTGTTGTCCATGTCCATGAGTCATTTTTCCTTTTTGTTCAATGTCTCCACTCCCTAACCACCCCCCGCCATAGCTATCACTCTTCTCTCTACGAGTATGTCTCTGTGTTGCTTGTTAGCTCAGTTTGTTCATTAGATTCCACATATGAGTGAAATCACACGGTATTTGTCTTTCTCTGACTGGCTTATTTCACTTTGTATAATGTTCTTCAGGTCCATCCATACTGTCACAAAGGTTAAAATTTTCTTCTATTTTATGGTTGAGTAGTATTCCATTGTGTAAATGTCCCATAATTGTTTTATCCATTATTCCACTGATGGGCTCTGGGGCTGCTTCCACATCTTGATGATCGTATCAATAAATAACTCTGCAATGAACATAGGGAGTTTATGTTCTCTTGAATTAGTGTTTTGGGTTTCTTCTGATATATTCCTAAAAGTGGGGTAGCTGGGTCAAAAGGCAGATCCATTTTTAATTTTTTGAGGTATCTCCATACTGCTTTCCACAGTGGCTGCACCAGTCTGCACTCTCACCAGCAGTGCAAAAGCGTTCCCCTTTCTCCACATCCTCGCCAGCACTTGTTGTTTGTTGGTTTATTGATGACAGCCATTCTGACAAATATAAGATGTCTCACTGTGGTTTTAATTTGCATTTCTCTGATGATTAGTGATGTTCAGCATCTTTTCATGTCTATTGGCCATTTGTATGTCCTCTTTGGAGAAATGTCTGTTCAGGTTCTTAGCCCATTTTTTAACTGGATTTTTTTTTTTTTTTTTGGTATTAATAGATGCAGAAAAAGCATTGATAAAATCCAGCACTCATTTATGATGAAAACTCTCAGCAAAATAGGAATAAGGGAAACACACCTAAACATAATAAAGGCTGTATATGGCAAGCCCACTGCCATCATCATACCCAGCAGGCAACAACTAACAAACTTTCCTCTTAAGACTGGGAACGAGACAGGAATATCCACTTTCACTTCTCTTATTCAACATGGTACTGGAAGTCCTAGTCATAGCAATCAGACAAGAAGAAATAAAAGGTATCAAAATTGGAAATAAAGAAGTAAAACTGTCTTTATTTGCAGATGACAGGATACTATACATAGAGAACCCAAAAGATTCCACCAAGAAACTACCAGAACTGATAAATTAATTCAGCAAAGTAGCAGGATACAAAACTGATATCTAGAAATCAGTTGCATTTTAAATTCCAATAATGTGGCATCAAAAAGGGGGATTAAGAAAACAATCCCATTCATAATTGCTTCAAAAAGAATAAAATACCTAGGAATAAATCTAACTAGGGATGTAAAAGCCCTGTACTCAGAAAATTATGAGACACTGAAGAAAGAAATTGAAGAAGATACAAATAAATGGAAATATATACCGTGTTCGTGGATAGGAAGAATTAATATCATTAAAATGTCCACACTACCCAAAGAAATCTATAGATTCAGTGCAACTCCTATCAAGATTCTAATGAGGTATTTCACAGAAATAGAACAAATATTTCAAAAATTTATACAGAACCACAAAAGGCCCCGCATAGCAATAGCAATCCTGCGACAGAGGAATAAAGTTGCAGGAATCACGCTACCTAATATCAAACTGTACTATAAGGTCATAGGAATCAAAACAGCCTGATACTGGCATAAAAACAGACACACAGATCAATGGAACAGAACAGAGAGCCTAGAAATAAACCTACAACTTTAGAGTCAATTAATATTCAATAGAGGAAGCAAGCACATACAATGGGCTAAAGATAGTTTATTCAATAAATGGTGTTGGGAAAACTGCACAGTTACATGCAGAAAAAATGAAACTAGACCACCTTCTTGCACCACACACAAGAATAAATTCAAAATGTATCAAAAACTTAAATGTTAGACCCAAAACCATAAAAGTCTTAGAAGAAAACACAGGCAGTAAAACCTTGGACCTTGCTTGTAGCACTATTTTTCTCTGATGTATCTCCTCGGGCAAGGGAAACAAAAGAAAAAATAAACAAATGAGACTACACTAATCTCTTTCTTATTCGGAGAAACCACAGGCAAAGCAAGAACTTCACATATTCATACAGCAAACATAGCCCTGAACTTGAACGCCTCCTATGGACTACAGAGTCAGGTGAGAATATCCCACCAATTATGGGAACCCAGGAACTGAACTTCCCAAGCCTCACAGCATGGTTCCCCATCTGCGGTGGCCCAGCTTGACTCATAGTGATCTTTAGATCTTTCGATATTCAGAGTGGCCTGGAAGAAATTCTTTCAAAACTCCCAAGCATAATCCTGTCAGACATCTCTTGAAAGTAAATTTTCATATATTAGAGCCAAATGACATTTTGATATAGAAGTATACCTCAGAGAAAAGTAACAAATTCATTGCCTTTTGAGGGAAGAACTCATGAGAAGGAAGCAAACATGGCTGAATGTTCAGACTTCCCCACTCTGTGTGTGGTCATTAACATGGATGTGGTAACTGATATGAATATTTAAGTCCTGCAAACTGCAATATCCCAACAGAATGCATACATTTTTAAAAACTTATCCATTTATATTTTCAAACAGATTTTACTTTTTAGAGCCATTTAGGTTTTCTGGAAAATTAAGCAAAAATTATACCATGTACACCCTGTCCCCACACACATAACACCTCTTCCGCTATTAATGACCCCCACCACAGTGGTACATGTATTGTAAGGAAAGAACATATACTGACATGTCATTATCACCCAGAGTCCAATTTCTTCTGTTTATGTCTCTCTTCCTCCTTTTTAAAATACCCTTTCTACTCCCTTAAGGTCTGCTTTCATTTCAATGTTTCAGAATTTTCCAATCATTTCAATATTAGTTTCTGAGAGCAAGGTGAAATATTATAAGTCCATTATCCTTGATCTCACTATCCGCCTTTCTTCAAACTAACAAGTGCAGGGAACTATGGGTAAGTTACTTCCGGATATAGAAAATGCCTGTTAATCTGCTGCTTTCAAACAAAAGTGACTAGCCAAGAAACATTCAGTTGATATATATCTCTGCTCTTTATATTGCTTGATGAAAAAAAATGTATTAATGTACTTCAAGTGTCAGAATTGCATCCTAACGTTCAAATGGTTCTTTTGGTTACTTATGCAGTCAAAAGGATAGAGCCACTCTATCTGGTATTTCAAAACTCATCTACTTGAAGTTACTTCTCATCACAAGGAATTCACCTCTGAATTTTCTTCTGCCCTTATACATGGTGGTATGTGAAGGGGAGAAGGGAGGAAGATGCTAAAGCTCTTTCTGACAAGACTCTTTGCAATGTCTTTTACTGTACGTTGAATACATTTTACCCTCTTGGAAGGCCTCTCTGAACACTGATTTTCATCACATTGACTCATACTATACAGGGCTGCCAACTGATTGACATATGCTGCAATTGGCATGACCCACCTGGTAGACACATATGGATGTCATTGACCTGCCTCTTCCCTCTGCCAATTAAACTGTGAGCAGGAATGTCATCTCTCAATACCACTGATGTGGATGATGGCACCAGGTTAGCTCTGTGGAAAGACATTTACCATAGGACAAAGAGTGTGTGCCTTTTATTCTCTTAGCAGCCAAATTCAAAATGGTAAAAAAAACAGAAGACTATTTCCCCACAAAGAAACACAATGAAAATCTATATCTGCCAAATGCTAAGAGCATAATTTATGCCCGTGTTATCTGCATAGGGTCTCAAATTTCTGCTCTTCTTTTTCTTATTTTATTCAGATATCATCTCCTTAATGAAGCCTGTCCTGACCTTTCAAGTGTTACAGAGAGGACTGAAAAAAATAATGAAAAATGAAACATGTAGCATGGAATCTGGCATATAGCACAAGTTTAATAAATGGAAGTGGCTCTGGTAGGAGTAACCAATCTGCCTGTTGGATTGTTTTATTTATTATTCATCACTCACCCTGCTGCTGTTGATGGATACAGAATTAAATATACTGGGATCCCTTCAGAAGTGACCCAGAGGAAATACACTATTGATCACATTATTCTACCCCTTCTTCCTCAGTCATTAATTCACAAATACGTCCACACACTCATACATTCATTCTATCTCCAGATATTTCTTAAGCAGCCACTATGTGCCAGGCATTAAAACATGATCAACTGAGAGAACAATGGTACGTAAGGCAGACATGACCCCTGCCCTTGTAGAGTTTTCTTGCTTCTGGGGCAAACCACAAGCCAAAATAAACAAACAAAATAATTGCCAGAGCAGGGAGGGGAGAGGCTAATTTTTATAAGTTCGTTAAGAAAAGACTCTTTCAGGAGGAGAGTCTTAATCCTACATACTTTCACAGGAGCTGAAACTAGAAAGGACCTTTCAGTGTAAGCAGACCCGCTGGAGGGGAAACTGCACTTTCACGTAGGAGAAAAGCACTTTAGGGAGGAGTTTGGGAGCCACAGTTTCTTGTAATCAACTTGTTCATGAATTATCTAAACATGCACTAATAACAGAAATTATTATAGAAATGGCATAGTTTAGCAAACTTGATTCTCTTTTGCATATACATTATATATGGCAAAATGGGACAAAGTTTTAGGTACTGGACTGTTTCCAAAAAATTGGAATACTCCCTTTAATTTTATGGGCCTCAAATCCTTCAAAAATATTCTAGACAATAAAAAATATCTACCGCATCAGATCCTGGGATTATCATTATATATGTGATCATGCCACACTAGCCCAAGAAATCTAATAAACAATTTTAAAACATTTTATGATAAATATCTAGATTGGTAATATTAGCCTGATGAAGTTAGAGTTTAAAATATAAAAGTGTCAGAGACTAAAAGAGTCTCAGCTTTTAGTTTATTGTTACATATGATTCAATAAAAATGGAAATGCAAGTTATTCCCTAATTCTATATCAATACAACCTTACACTGTCTACCTACAAAGAGGAAGCAGAAGGAAGGAAATGCGCTGGTACTCATTGGTTGGCCACCAAAGCCTTTCTTCAAAAATTATATTGAAGAGCTTTGGCTTTATAGCAAAATCAAGACATACATGTAGGAAAAATTGTTGTCGTCTTAAACAACATATGTGGTTTCAATGATGCTAATATTTATGACCATTGAAAGTAGGAAAGAGTAAACAAAGAGAGAGCAAACACATTTCCTAGATCAATTCCTGGGTGTTTGCTGGTCATTGTCAGTCCCCCTAAGGGATTTTTCTGTCTTGCCTTTCTTTTTTCATGGTCGTATGTCACTGGTCAAGAGGTTAGCCTCTGGTACAAGGTTTAATCAAGATTTGATAATTAGGTTTTTCTTTCCTGTGATAAGGAATATTTTTTAATGTAATTACCTAATGAGAACAGGCAAAACGCTGCTGAATCTTAATTGATAAATACCCAGGAGTATCCCAAAGCTCTATAGACCATCTGCCCTGAATTTTGAATGATGACCAATTTCAGGCCTACATGACAACCAAATCAATTCAGAGCGTTCTGGGTTCATACTGAAAGGACCACCTATCTCCCCCGCCAGCATACCTTATTTCAGCTTTGTGAGCTGATGCTAAAACAAGAATTTAAATGCTTTGATGATCTTCTTTTGACTAGTAAAATGATCGAAGTGTCATATTTTTTCATGGAGCAAGTCACTAACAAGCTGGATAAGTAAGCTCAAAATGTATAAGACTGGGTTCAGTAATAAAAATAACAACAAAAATACAACAAAGGTGAAGCAG
The DNA here is from genome assembly GCA_004026545.1 of Mormoops blainvillei. Taxonomy (NCBI): domain Eukaryota; kingdom Metazoa; phylum Chordata; class Mammalia; order Chiroptera; family Mormoopidae; genus Mormoops; species Mormoops blainvillei. Next base: position 211,862 of record PVJD01000509.1, on the reverse strand, counting down.
AGTTGGGAAAGAGAGTCATATTCCAATCCTAGGTCTGAACTTCTGAAGTCTTAGGCAAGTAAACCTTAAACAAGCTAACTTATTTGTAACATAAGAGTAATAGGCCTACCTTCCAGGTTTGTTTCAAGGTCCCCCAACAGCATGAGTGTCCTATGGTCTGCCATGTGATAAAATGTGCAGTCAGTATCATTACCTCTCCAGGTTGGTGCCACACCCCAGGGTGCACCTTGCCCGACCTCTGAGTCCTACATGGTCTGATCCACTCACTGTGCCTTAGCTAGCAAGGCTTCTGAGATGAGAGCAGTCACAGGAAGACAATGGATTGGAGCATTTTTCTCTGGAGGTCTAAATTTAAAAGTGTGGGAGGAAAGGAAGGCCATGTCTTTACAACCTCAGCAAGGTAGAGAATTGAAGACTAAATGAACCAAATACTAACAGCACATTTCATGCCTGATTTAGTGAAGTAATTGCCCGTATCTGCCCTTACTTCTGGCCAACTCTTAAATTCACCTCTAGCGTCTAAGAATCGCAATGCTTCAGCCTGTTCATGAGACACAGGCATAAGAGGCTGCATGAATCAGCGATGAGTTCTGAGTGAAAGTTCTCCATGGAAATCATTAACCGACTTATAAATGTCCACCACTGGAATTCTCTGCAGCTTTACACACATGAAATTTCTCTGTGTTCAAAACATAATAGTACCAAGTATCTATAGGAGAGTAAGCTGATACCAGCATCAAAACGTAAACACATAAAGAAACGGGATTTTTATAAGATCTGCTTTTCACATTTTCTTTTTCATATTCTATAAAAGGAGTCTAGGATAAGCAAAATGGTTGTCTAAATCTAACTGCAGACATAGTTTTAGCTCTTTTAACTACATTAATCCTTCAAGATCCTCTCTCATAGTTTATAATATCATTCAAGTTGTACTCCAGACATTTACCCTTTCCATATGTTCCTAGCAGGAAACGTGCCTGAAAACAGAAATTCAGAGAGACATGTGATATTCAATAACACAAAACATTTTTAAGGGGAACAAAAAGGAACACTCCAATAAAAATATTTGTTGGTTTAACTCAAATATTATCCAAGTATCATTCCTTTAGTAGCCATTGTTTTACTTCTAAGGTTTATTATTATTTCTGAGATTTTTTAAATGTTCTTATATTAAGATGTTTTTGTAACAGAGGTTATTATTTTGTCTTATTTCAAATTTCCTCTAACTAAAATCTATAGCTGAAGCCACTCCTCAGACGAGACTTTCCCCTACCACTTTCTGAAACTATAGGAATTACTCGATACAATTGTGCAATTCTTTGGGCTAAAGCACATCCCATCACCTGAGGCATCGGTGAAGACACTGGAAGTTTATGATGTGTCGCACCACTTAAAGGATTAAAGCTAACATAATTGATGGAAGGAGAGCTATCAAATGACTATTAAATTTTTTGACAATTTGCATTTTAATTTTGAGACTAGAAGTGGTGGTTAGTTACTAAAAGAATCCAGACAGCAATTTCTCTATGAAAAAGTACAAAAGTATGACCACGAAAGACCTCTCTACAGCACACACAGGCAAGTAAGGGATGCATGGTGAGTGCAGACTAAAACTCTGGATTCCATAATGTGATAGAAAGGGTGCAAGTTTTAAACTGCCTTCTTTAGAAAATGATGCAACAATAGTAAAATGTACATTTACTGAAAACTCTCTTGTGAGATATAAAGTCTTTATCTTCCAGCCTTTCATATTAAAAAATCTTTAGAACTTAAGTTATTTTATTTTATATAATAATATTCTGGAACTTTTGCCAATAGAAGGGATTTTCTCACACTAAAAAAACATTTAAGTACTTCTGGGGAAATGATGACACACACATGGCAGAAATGATGCCTCTTGTTCCTCTTTGGACATGGCAGGTGATCACCATGCTCTTCCCCAGGGTGACAGTTAATTTTATGTGTCACCTTTGGCTAGACTATGGTGTCCTGTTGTTTGGTTAAACAATAGTTTGTTGCTGTGAAACAACTGTTTGTTGTTTAGATGTGATCAACATTTATAATCAATAGACGTTAAGTAAAGCAGATTACCCTCTATAATTTGGGTGGGCCTCATCTAATGAGTTGAAGTCCTTAAGAGCAAAGACTGAAGTTTCTGGAAGAAGAGCAATTCTGCCTAAAGACTGTAACATCAAACTCGCGGCTGAATTTCCAGCCTGCTAGCCTGCCCTACAAATTCCACATTTGTCAGCTACCATAATAATATGACTCAACTTCTTAAAATGAATATACATATGTAATACATTTCTATATATATACATATATAACATGTGTTATGTAGTATATATAATATGCTATGGGTTCTGAAAAACTCTGATTAATGGACACAGTAAGTCCAGGCACGGTCTTTTCTGACACTTGCTCCAGGTAGACACTACTGGTCAGTTAGAGATGACACAGTCAATTAAATCCATTAGCCATTCCTACATTAGGAGATCTTGATATTTAGGGAACTAGCATAGCATATAATAGCATAAAGTAAAAATTCCTCTTGTAATGTATTTAAGTACCTTTTTCTTTTAGGTATATTTTGTTTGCTATTTAAGCAGCTAGCTTAAATCAAAACATGTCTCACAGTTCTTTATTATTTGTAATATAGAAAAGTTTTTTGCAGCCTACCATGTAGTAACAAAATGCACAGAGAGGGCTTAAAACCAAAACTTATATTAAAACATGATCTACTTGAGTTTTCCAAACTTCATGTGCACTAAACCTGTAGTCTAACGGATGTATTTTTAATATAGCATAAGGCCATCCCTGGATATGTGTCACCTAAATGAGTCTTTATGTGGAACCATGTGAAGAGTCTTGAGTGAGAATCTGGAAGACCTGATACTGTGAGCAAGCCTTCAGCATCTCTGAGTCAGTTGTTTCAATAGAAAATGATGTGATGGATTCAATGGCTTTACAATCCCTTCCTGCTTTAGGACAGATGTGTGACAGCAGATGGAGAATGTGAACTGAAGACAGTTCACTTCAGGAACTTGCTTTTTAAGGTCACTTTAAAACTTCTTAATAGGTGACCCTACATATTATAATTTATTATCTAGATCCTTAGTGTTACCAGAACCTCAGCATCCTCGTTAGTTCCAACATTTACAATGTGTAGTGCATTATAGTCATTAACTAATAAAAAAAATGAGTTTGTGAGATTTGTATTACCTAATGTTGTCTGTTATAGCTTTTGCAAAGCTTTCCATAATTTAATTTTAACTATTTTAAATTAAGAGGTATTTTAAACATATTTTAAAACTGCAGAACATAACAGAACAAACACCTATGTACCTAACATCCAGATGTATCCATGTGTTGTATTTTGTAATTTCATCTCAAGATTTTAAAGACAAAGCATTACAGATACAGCTCAAGTTTCACCTGTCAGATTTCCTTTGCTAACTTTTCCAACTCCACCGAGCCTTTAAATGTTGGTGTTCCCAAACTTAGTGTTAAGAAGACTTTTCTCCTTTCTATACTCTTTCCCTCTAAATGACTTTATCCATTTCTTTAGATTTAAAAGTACAGCTAAGAAGAAGACACTTGTCAGAGGGCCTTAGTCATAGGACCTGTTTTCACCACCTAAGGAATCTACCTGCCCCTCCAGCCAGGCCACTTATCTGATCTCCAGATTCATTGTTTCCAGCCAAGCACTTAATATTGTCACTGCTTCTTACCCCATCAGCCTACATGTCCCACATCTCAGTAAATGTTTCCATTAGCGATTAGTTGATTAAGTCAGATATTTCAGTCATTCTGCTTTCTCTTTTTATTCCTCACATGTAAACATCACCCGTATACTGTTGTGCCCATGACTCTCCATCCCCTCTGCTGTCACTCTACCCCACAATACCAACACTTCTGACCTGCACAACTGCACCTGCCTCCTCCCTGGTCTCCTTCGCCATCCTTGCCCCTCCAAACATTCTCCATGTTGCATAAAAAATAAACTTCTTAATATGGAAAAGAGACAATGTTACCACATTGATTAATCATTCAAAGGCTTCACATTACACCCAGAGCAAACTCCGCATTACCAACCCCGGACAAAAAGTCCAACACCGCCTGGCCCCTCAGTCTAATCCTGCCTGTCATTTCAGTCTCGCCTCATGCCATTTACCCTCTGCTCACTGTCTGAGGCTCATTCTGCCCTCAGCTCCACCCCCCGTTTTTCCAATAAGCTCTTCTCCACCTCAGACCTTTCTCTCATGCTGTTCCTACTGCCTGAAAACTCTCCTTTCCACACCTGGACTCTTCGACTGTAACTTATTCAGAAGGTCAGTACGGAGTTTATCAACTTCTCACCACAAACAGACATATTCTAAGATGAGTTTTTAAAAATCCTTCCTCGAGGTATTATAAATTGTAAATATTTTATTTACTTGTCCTCTTACCTGGTTTTTTGCTTGTTTCTCACCTCCACTAGAATATAAGTTCTAATAGTTGATGGATTTGTGGAGGATGTTTATTTTTGTGATCCAAGAAATTCCCAATTCCTGAAACAGAGTAAGCATTCAAAAAAATTTTTTAAAAATAAAATATTTTATTTATCTGGAAAAAAGTTTAAAGCTCTTATCCTACTATTTCTTATGTCACTGACCAAAAACCCACTTCCTGACAAAAACATTTTGGATTTTGATACAGATCTCCAAGAAAATTAAACAAAATCATTAGAGGAAAATAGAGAGGATTTTATATTTCATTTAGGTAGTCTGAAAGATGCACTACAAATTTTGGATAGATGTTTAGCTAACTGGCCAGGTGATACATAAGTAAATAGATAGGCAAATATATATTTATTTAAATATAGATCATATAAATAATAAATTTAATTTGCATATATATCATACAGTATGTATATATGTATTATATATAGTGTATAATATGTATATATTTTATGTATGTATTACGGCACAAATGACAAAAATAAACTTTCTTAAAATTATAATAAAGACCATGCTGAAACAAGAGGAAGTATGATATGATGTTCAGTTAAAAAATTTAACACAAAATGGTATTTTCAATAAAATTAACAGGTATATAAAATGTGCATGTGTGTATGAGTGTGTGTATATATATATATACATATATATGGAAAGTCACTGGTAAAAATGAAAATAGCTGTATTAAGATAGATTATATTATACACATAATCTTCAAGATTTTATTCATGCTTCCTATCATCTTTTACATAAAAAGTAAAAATAAGGACAAACTACACAATAAAAACCTTTCATGAAACTTTGTAAAGCTGATCTTTAGGGGTGAATTATATAATATCATGCTATAGGCAACAGATATTTTATTGTTGATTGTTACAACTGCTTTGAGCTGTGGTATACCTGCAGCCATGTAACGAGACATGATTCTCAAGCAAAACTGGAGACAATATAGCTATTTTAGGCAAATAAAATAGGCAATGTTTTTTCATAAACATTGCTGATGTTTAGTCATTAGATTTTTCATCTATTCCCAAAAACAGTACAGCAAGAGAAGCAAAAGAAAAGCCTGGATCCCACCACTCAGGGCATAAACGTAATAAATGTTTATTTCTTTGATGCAAACTTTTTATTTCCTTGAGTTAGTAGGATATTAATGGTATTTTCATTTCAAACATATCTAAAGATCATTGACTTATTTTATGCTCCATTATTTAAATCGAACATTATTCTGTGACAGGTAGTGTACCACCAAATGGGCCACAAATATGGTGAAATGCTATCCTCACCGTCATTAAAAACCACAGCAAACAGTACATCTGTCATAGTTGCTGCCCAGGCCCTATGGCCCAGGGCAAAGGGAACTCATGGGAAGGCAAGTTAATTTGTACCATGAAGATAACATTTGTACTGGCCTTTGAAGGATGGATAGGGTTTCACCAAACGTAGAATTGAGGGAAAGAGCAATCCACATTGAAAACAGGGTAAGTACGGGCATGTGAAGAACAGTTTTTAAAATCTCATTATCATCTTTGACTGGAAGAGGGGGCAACAGATGAAAGAGCTAGTACTTCCTTTTCTATTCAGAGCTAACCCCTCCTTTAATAAGAACCAAGTAGTTTCTTTGTTCAGCTATATGTCCTTCATAATGGGCAATAAATATAGGTTACTAACTTTGTTATAAAAGTTATAGTTTTGATTAAAAGCTTCAAGACAAAAATATTAGAGGAAAAGGTCATAATATACTTATATTGAAAAAAATTATTTCACTATTATATAATGAAATTTTTTAAAAATGTCTGCTATAGTCATGACAATTCCACATGTAGGATGAGAGAATTGTTTTTGGATTTATTTTTTAAATCTAATTTCAGCAAAGTAATTTTCATATGGGCAATTGACCTGTTTTTTTTAATGTCAATGTTATCATTATGTGACACATTAAATGTTAGTTAACAACGTAAGTAATTTTAGCACAGAATACCATCAACTGCAGGGCAGTCAATGCCACCTGTAACAAATCTTCCATAACTAGATTATAAACACATGCCTGTTGTTATTCAAGCCCTCCTTTATACAGTATGAAAGGATCACAGAAATCAATGGCCTTTTAATTTGATATGTTCAAATGGATAAAGTGAAAGACATTTGTGTACTTTTATAGCCATTAACAAATTCACAGAACACTTCAGACACACACATGTAATTTTAAAATATTTATATTTTCAAGAAACTATGTAAGAAATGCCACTGCCCAATCATTACCTCTTTTTCATTGTGCCTGTTGCACGTGGACAATCTAATGTTAGGCTTTCCTGGAGCGATCAGGCCAAGCCGTGCAACGGCGAACACCGCCGCATTCCCCGTCAGTGTTCCGTGCTTCAATTCCACAGAGAACTCCTATTTCATGTGTTTCTCATTTTAAGTTCTGCCTCCTTGAATGCTATTTCCTCCCTTTTGGCTTTCAGCAAGGTCAAAGGAATCTCCAGCAAATAAAAAATGCAAGCGTCCAGTCGTGTACTGGAAATCTGCCCATCCAGTGTCTAAACAACCCTAAGTTTAAAGTTAACGAGTTCATTTAGTACACTACCAAGTCAACATCAAAATTCCAGTGGTCAAGAGCAATAACATGACTTATTGATGATATTAACTGTGATGAGTTATTATCTTTTTTTTTTTTTTTTGGTCTCCAGGGATATCCACAGGGGTAATCACAGGGGTGATCAATCTCTAAACATCAGTTTCTACACAGCATCCAAGATTGAGTCTCTAATTCACCTCGGACATGCCCCACCCTACCCTGACCATGGAGCATCTCAACATAATGCCGCTCATGCAAGGCAACAGGAAAGGACCCCCACGATTTTCATGCCCACCGGGTGAAGACTAGACAGACCTACAGTGTGAGCACCCCCTCAAGAAGCAATTCTACTCCTCCACACATGGCCCCTTATAAATTATCGTTTTCCTTTGTCATTCCTTAACATCTGTAGTGTTTGATGGCCAGAAAGACTGACTATTAGATGTGAATACTGCTTTGCAGAGACTTTCAGCAAAATCTTTAAAAGTGGTGCCCTGGAAAAGTGAAGCATCCGGTTACTAATTACTAGATAAATAAGCAGGATTCAATTTTCGAAAGAGTCACCCAATTACCAGCTCTCTTTGTTGCCTCATTATGAACACACGTATGTTGAACAATTAGAATTTTATCACCACACTGAAGTTGAACTTTCTTTCATAAATTAGAATATATTAAAAAGCTTCTTTTGCCATGAATTCTATAAGTAGGTTTCAAAGATATTTAGAAATGTGGTTCTCACTTCCCTAAAAGCAAATAATACATGAAATTTCATTGTAGCAACCCTCAGTTTATGTACTGCTTCTTCATTTTGGTGTTTTCTTATGTTAAATGTTTATATGTTAAATCTCAGCCAAAGGCTCATATGACTAAATTACTCACCGTATAGCATTTTCCTACTTAAATTGTAGAGAAACAGCCTCCTGGAAGTCATTAAAAATACATTTCTAAGCATATATTTTTGATATAGATGTTCCAAAAAGCAATTCAGTGTAAAAAATATTGGACTCATTTGGCTTGTTAAAACAAATTTGTTCTAATAACATGAAGGATAGTTTTAAAAATCCATATTCCACTTCTGTTATTTCTTAATGTTTTTCAATTTTCTAAAATGAATTTATTCATCGAAGAAATATTTTGAGCAGTTGTTATGTCCTTGGCACTGTGCAAAGCACAGGAGACATCAAGGTGAGTGGGAGAACAGGGTCCCTGTGGTGGCATCAGGCTGCATGGAGGTGACGTAAGAGAGGTTAAGGCAGTATATCACGGGGACACGGTGCTAGTTCGAGTAGTCAGCAGGGACAGAGAGAAGTCAAAGACACCTAGGCTTTTGGAATTGACAAGAAGGCATCTGGTGGTACCATTCTTAAAGTTAGGGGGAAGAAATGAGGTCCAAGAGAGAAGGACCGAGATGAAAAGCTGCTGAATGTGATGTGCCTGCGAGGTATCTAGACATCTGTGTCTAATAGGGGACAGAGGATAGGGAGTTACCAGGCTAGGGATATGTAAGGAGATAAATGAGATTAATTCCAGAAGCTTATGGAGTCAGGGACTCCATGGGAACAACACATTTTGAGAAAGAACTGAGAGCTAAGTAAGTTCATGACTAAGAAGTATCCCTTGCATTGAACGCTGAGGAAAGCAGGCTGATCCAAAGGGGATAGCTTCAGTGGGTAGGGAAGTAAAAGGGGAGTAATGGAAACAGTGATTCCAGACTCTTCTTTAACATGGAGAGAAAGAGATTACAGAGAATGGCAGGCATCTGATGTTTTAGCTTTAAAACCTAGGGGAAAACCCCATAGCAACAGGGAGGTGGGTGAGGTGACTGGAAGCAGAGCAAGTGCCCGGCAGGCTTCCAGAAGCTAAGCAGCAGCATTTTCCTCTCTCTGATCATTCCCACTGCACAGAGCCACAAAGTGGTCAGGCCAACTGCCCCACCCTGGTAATTACCAAGGGCTCCGCCCTATACAATTTACAGGTGTCTTTTCTACATAGGCCACAGTACTAAGACAGGGAGTCAAAGCAGGTTAACCTAATACAGAGAAACAAACACAGGGAGGATGCCAAATTGAGGAGACAAAGAAATATGGCCCAAATGACAGAAAAGAACAAAGCTCCAGAAAAAGAGCTAAACAAATTGGAGATAGCCAAACTATCAGTTGCAGAGTTCAAATCACTGGTGATAAGGATGCTTAGAAAACTCATTGAGTATGGCCACAAAATAAAAGAAGAAATGAAGGATACACTAAGTGAAATAAAGAAAAATCTATAGGGAACCAACTGTGAAGGGAAGGGCTTCGAGATTCAAATCAACAATTTGGAATAAACGGAAGAACTAAACGTTCGACCAGAATAGAAAGAAGAAACAAGAATTCAAAAAAAAAAAACATGAGGGGAGGCTTAGAAACCTCTGGCACAACTTTAAATGTACCAACGTCCAAATCATAGGAGTGCCAGAGGGAGAAGAGGAAGAGCAAGAAATTGAAAACTTATTTGAAAAAATAATGAAAGAAACTTCCCTAATTTGGCAAAGGAGATAGATATATAAGTCCAAAAAGCACAAATTGTCCTAAACAAGTTGGGCCCAAAGAGGACCACACCAAGACACATCATAATTAAAATGCCAAAGGTTAAAGGTAAAGAGAGAATCTTAAAAGCAACATGAGGAAAGCAGAGCATTTCCTACAAAGGAGTTCCCATAAGACTCTCAGCCGATTTCTCAAAAGAGACTTTGCAGGCTAGAAGGACTGTCAAGAAGTATTCAAAGTGATGAAAAGTAATGTCCTACAACCTATATTACTCTATCCAGCAAAGCTATTATTTAGAATGGAAAGGCAGATAAAGTGCTTCCCAGACAAGGTAAAGCTAAGGAGTTCATAATCACCCAGACATTATTACGTGAAATGTTAGAGGGACTTATTTAAGAAAAAGAAGGTCAAAACTATGAATATTAAAATGATCAAAAACTCACAACTACCAACAACTAAATCTAAAAAACAAAAACAAAAACAAACTAAGCAAACAGAAACAGAATCATAGATATGGAGATCATTTGGAGGGTTATCAGCTGGGAGGGGGAAGGGGGAGAAAGGGATGAGAAAAGGGGCAGGGATTAAGAAGGGTAATTGGTAGGTACAAAATAGAGAGATGTTAAGAACAGGAGAAGCCAAAGAACTTGTGTGTACAATCCATGGACATCAACTAACGGGGACATTGCTGGAGGGAAGGGGAGTACTGGGTGGAGGGGGGCAATGGGGGAAAAACTGGGACAACTGTAATAGCATAATCAATAAAATATACTAAAAAAAGAACTCTAGAGGGAGGATTTTAGTTTTGTAAGAAAGTTGATATTTGAAAAGATATCTGTACCTCTATGTTCACTGCAGTATCATTTAAAATAGCCAATATTTGGAAACAATCTAAATATCTATTGACCAATGAATGGATAAAGAAGAAGTGATATATATATGTATACACACATGCACACACACACACACACACACACACACACACTAGAATACTAGATACTCCTGGGTCATTAGAAGGATGAAATATTGCTACTTGCAATAATATGGACTTTGAGATGACTATGATAAGTGGAATAAGTCTGACAGAAAAGGACAAAAATCATATGATTTTACTCAGGGAGTATTTTTTTTTAAAGAGAGAAACAAAGTGAAAACAAACTCATAGATACAGACTAGAGATTTGTGATTGCCAGAGGAGAAGAGGGGTCAGAGAAAGTCAAAAGAGTCAAATGTATGACGACAGATTAAAACTAGGCTTTTGATGGTGAGCACACTACAGTGTATGCAGATATCTAATTACAATGTTGTATACCTGAAACTTATGGAATGTTATAAACCAATGTTACCTAAATTTAAAAAATAAAAGGAACGGTCAGACTTTAAACCATTTAGTCATTTTTGGAAGGGCACCTGTGGAAAAGAACATAGAGATAAAAGCATGAAAAAGATAATATCACTAACCTAATGTAAAAAAAAAAATTCCCAGTGATAACCTGGATAGGACTTATTAATTAAAAAAAATAAAAAGTTTTCTCCACACCTGTATTACTGTGTCTCTGTATAACTAGTACTTTCTAGTCAATTTTTCACTTATTAATACAGTTGACCTTCGAACAAAATGTGCTTGAAATGCACAGGACCAGTTGTATATGAATTCTTTTCAATCAACACAGTTGGCCCTTCCTATCCACGGGATTTGCTTCCACAGATTCAACAAACTGGGATTGTAACTGTACTTTCTCATTCCCAAACACAGCTTATAAATATAGATTCCTAACCATGGGTGGGAAATAATGTTATTTATTTGGAAACAAATGGTACCCCTAATCTGGCATTGTTTAAGGGTCAGTTGTATACTTAATACCGCCTCCTTCCACAAAGGGCTTGAAGTAGCTAACAACATAACAATAACAAAAACTAAAGCTATATTACGACATCACAGACCAGATGTGGGGATTTGGACTACGAGGAATAAAGGTAGAAAAATAATAAAGCCCGATAGAAGAAATACCTACAAAGCCTTGAAGATTTGCTAGATATGCGGCAAAATTTGGCCTTGAGCTTACTAGACACTGAAGCAAAGAGAGAAACACAAAGTGGTACAAGGCTGAGTCTGAAAATTAAACACAAGGCAGTGGCCCAGAGAGACATAGCTGTTTCTCTTTAAATCAAGACCAGAGAACAATTTGTTCTTGTTATCACAAAGATGACACCATGAGGGAAAAAATGACTTTCTTATGACATGTCAACAACTGATAAAGCAACAAATTTCAAATAGTGTACCTGTTTCTGACAATGTGCCCCAATATATCCTAAAAGAAAATGATACCAGATGGCAATTAATATGGGTTCCAAGAATGAAGAACTCTAACATCTGGTTAGATAGATGGCTTAATTTAGAGTATCTTAGAGGAATGGAAAAGCTGCATGCCTTGTAAGGATTCATTCGTAAATATTATTAAATAGCATTTTTTTCAGCTAACATTATAGTAAGGTTTATATAGCAGGAAATTTAAGGTTGTGTTTTATGGCGAGACCCTTGGATGCAACCACAAATGCGGGCAGTCAATTAGTCACAGAGATGCAGCACAAAATGTCCCAATTGGTGGTCATACATGGAGAAAAGGAACTGAGGAGTAACCAGACATCCTCGGTTGCCTAGGACAATCCTGGTGCATGCCTGTAGCAGAGGCATAATTTTTAATAGTGATCCCCTACCACTTTCAAACGCATTCCTCTTTGGACAATAAATTATATGGTCATCTTAGTGGCCACAGTTAAGATGTTATTTGCAACAGGCCCTTAGCTATTAGTCTGGTAGTCAAAAGCCAGACTCCAATCTCTTGGCAGGTGACAATAGAGTTCATCAGATTGAGGTAAGACAAGAGTCTAAAAAGAGAATATGCGATAAAACAGCTTTCTAAAACAAGGACTCCAAGGTGAGGAAGAAACAAAAACAGATACTCAGGTCAGAAAAACCTCAAGGACCACTGGAAGCTAGTCCCGGAGAGTCAATCTAGAATGCCTTAAAAATGTGCCAGAAGATGAACGCAGCTTTGACTTGGGGTAGTAAACACACAATACAATAAACAGATGATGTATTATAGAATTGAATAACCTACGTAAAATTTTTTCATCCTCACCCAAGGATAGGTTTATTGGTTTTAGAGAAAGAGAAAAGGAGGGAGGGAGAGAGTGAAAGAGAGAGAAAAAAAAAACAATGAGAAAGAAATATCAATTGGTTGCCTCCTCTGTGCACCCTGACCTTGGGATTGAACCTGCATCCGAGGTTCGTTACCTGACCAGAGATCAAACCTGCAACCTTTTGCCAAGATGATGCTCCAACCAACTGAGTCACCCAGCCAGGGCTGAAACCTATACAATTTTATTAACAACTGTTACCCAATAAAGAAAGAAAAAAGCAAACAAAAATGTCCCCCAAGCAGGTACCAGGTTGAGTTAGCAGAAATGATTAAGAAATATTAAAAGGCTTGAGAATCAGCCACCAATGACACAATCTTACTACACTAGAGTTTAAAAAAGCCAATCTGAGAATTTGAGTGAGCACAATTAGGAAACATAAATCCAAAATCTTAAAAATGTTCATACCATTTGATTTAAAAATGCCTCATCTGAAAAATTGATCTAAGAAATAATTTGTTATACTGGCAAAAATTACATACAGAGATTTTCATCAAATAATTATTTGTAGTAAAAAATATAAACAATCTAATTTTCTAGCTATATAAAATCAGTTAAATTAATTGATATATCCAAATAATTGAATAATATTAGAGTTTAAAAAATCATAATCATAATCTTAAACAATATTAAGAATGGAAAAAGTCTGAATGTAATACACAAAGTTGTCTTTTAAATTAAATTTATATACATAAATTTGTATACTTAAATAATATTTGAAGAACAAAATCAGTGATTACCTATGGTTTGCAAGAATATGAAAATTTTATTCTCATTCTTAGACTGATTTTCCAAAATTTATGTAATAATAAGCATTTATTCTTTTAAAATCAGAAATACAATATTATTATTAAGGTCAAATAACTCATCTTTTTCAAAACATCTTCCTAAAGTTTAATAGACAGTAATACTGCTTAAGTTGCTGTACATCTTACACCTGAAAAGGCTGATTCTCAGGACAAACATTTGGCATAGAAGGGGCCTAACACCCTCGCTCTGGTTGTCTTGATGTTTACTAGCTATTCAATTAGCTTTCTAACACTGTACGTTAGTGTATCATTAGGATTAAATTATCAAGTCATCAACTTTCTGTGAAATTTAACTTTCGCAAATTACTATTGCCAACATAGGTCTAGAGTTATGATGTCTCAAGAACACTTTACAAAGATAATAAATTAGATTTATGGGTGGAATTGGTTTATATGACATTTTACTACCTACACACTGTATCAACTGAACTTTTTCATTTTTAGAGTATGATAACTGGTAGTCACAATAAGATTTTGCAGCATTATTAAGGACTCTATTGTTAACAACAAAAATTAAATAATGCTTGATATAGTTTATGTGAAATATAGTACAGTAAGCTTTGATTCTCTGAATATACATATATAATTTATTCAATAGATGGATGTTAAGATCCACTCCAATCCTGAGATTCTATGATTGTGAGAATTTATTATACAGTACTTAATACATGATAAATATCCTTTAACTAAGATAATTCAGAATGATAGCAAGATTTTTCTGTAAAAATCTATTTTTTACTGAATATATATACGTATATATGAAATCACAGGAATTTGGAAAATATTATGAAGATTTGCTTTTAAAGTAAAAAAAAATTCCTCAAACAGATCAATTCATGGCCAAATTATTCCTTTAACAGAGTTTTAAATGTGTGTCATTGAGGCCTACCTTTACATTTTCTAAACAAGTCTAAAAATTAGCATTATTTGGCTCATGGGAATTTCAGAACATGTTTTGTGAAATATTAAATTACCTTCATTCTTTTAGCCAGGTTCAATTGGATACATAGTCACTCAAAGCTGAAATTATCCTGACACAGTAGACATATTTAGCAAAACCAGTATTTTCTTGATTAATTTGGGAGAGGTTTGTGTTTGAGAACATATTCATTTATGATTACAATTGCACACATAAATATGCTTTAGCTTACAGTACTGAAATGGGAAATAACTCATGTTTAATTATATTTTAACTAGTCGTTCTCTTGCCATGAAATCCATGAAGTTGGCATTAAACCAAAGTGATTAAATTCAAGTCCAGAAATAGCAAGACCATTTGATGAAACTGAATTATAGAACCAGTGCTTAACCCAGTGGCTCAGCATTTAGACTAATTAGATTTCTTTTGCATTAATTTGAGACTCAAACAAATGGCAGTTTAACTTTTCCCTATTCTACTCTAAAAGCACTATGACAGCTGCATAAAACATTAAGAGCTTAATGAATCATTTTTGCATTTTATCTACAAAATTTCACCACCCCCAAATATTAAAAGCATCAAAATGTTTAGCACTATGTAGCAAAATCAGGCAATGGTTGATTTCTTCAGTGTTCCCCTAGATGCTTTTGTGTCCTCACCAACATGACTCCCACCTACTGAACATCATCTCACCTGGAAACAAACCATGAGTATAAAATACTGGTATGTGCCCCATTACCATTTTTGTAACTCATTTAGAGTCATAAAGAGTTAAATGTTAAAATCTTTTTAACAAGTCTGTTTCAAAATATTTCCAGGCTGATGTTCTAGCAACCAAAAATTATATTTGTCTACTTATTTACAAATATGGCATCAAAAAGTTATACTCCTAATGACCATAATAAAGTGTTAGGTCACAAGTTTCATGGCAATTAAAGTCAAAGGAATCAAAATAAGGAATAATGGGTTAGATAGCTCAATGATCACTTAATCACATGCTGTCTTTGTCTAGATTCAGTTAGGGAAGCAGAGCCACTATATGTGTGGAAGATGAAGTGATATAAATAATATATAGGAATTGGAGCTTTTATGAATGCGGGAAGAACTGGGCAGTAAACACCTGCAAGGCTACAGTTAGAACATCGGAGAAGGAATTACTCATGACCTCAGCCCATAGCACTAGAAAAGGT
The DNA here is from genome assembly GCA_004026545.1 of Mormoops blainvillei. Classification (NCBI taxonomy): domain Eukaryota; kingdom Metazoa; phylum Chordata; class Mammalia; order Chiroptera; family Mormoopidae; genus Mormoops; species Mormoops blainvillei. The sequence goes on along the minus strand of PVJD01000509.1, from coordinate 196,144 downwards.
AGTCAAGTCAAAATCACCAAGAAGGTAAAGAAGCAACCACATCTGGCTGCCATAACTGTGAAGGAGGGTCTCAGAGAAATATCTGTGATGTTACCATGTCCGGCAGTCGCAACTGTAAAGTCAGGCTCCTGGACAGGTCTACAGAGCTGCCACATCTGCCTTCCACCTTCCCATTATGTCCTCCAAGAAGGGTGACTTTTACTTTATTTACAACTTCCAAATCTTCCAGCAGATCTTCTCATTGGCAAACTCTATGTCAGAATCACACAGGGGCACAAATTCTTGGAAACGCAGTTACCAGATTTAGAACTGTTGAGTCTGGGTCAACTCAACATTCATAAACATTCCTTTACCCATATTTAATTTCCAAATAAAGACAGGGCATTATGTTTCCACCTAATATATTGCAACTATCCTTCATTCAAGTGAAGACATGCTGACTTCCCCAAAAGATGAAACACAAAGCTTCATACCCTTTTATGCATCTCTGGGTGATATTTATTTCTTTTCTAGATGATTCACATTCCCCCTTTGATATCCCATAGTTTAACAATGAGATACAGGGTTAATCATTGTTAGCACATTTTAGATTATATAAAAATTATACAGAGGAAAAGTCTGCTTCGTATACATGAGTATATTCATATCAACACAAAAAATTACACATGATTTCTGCAGCCTTTGTTTGAGGAAATACATGGCTGTAGTTGTTATTTACAATATCCTTCTTATATTACTATTCTAAATTCTCTCTAATTTCATCAAGTACCTCAACTAATCTTGTGTCTTCACTTGATATGGTAACTCCATCTTTATTTCTCCTTATGTCATTAGCAGTTATGTCTGTATTACTTTACCACAGAACATTGGAAACTGAGTGACACATTCAGAAAATCAGCCAAGTTCCAAGCATGCTCATCTTTAGTGCCATTGTATTAGACCAACTCAATTTTTTCTTGATAATCAGGATCAGTCTCCTAGCCAAAACATAGCCATTTATTCATGCTGTTTTCGTGGCATGAGGTTAGGGTTAAGGTAGCCAGCTGACAGTCTCAACTTCCAGTTCAATGAAACCATTGCTGTTTCCCTTGGTGGGAACATTCCTTCCTTATGAACTAAAATACCAAAACTTATGAAAATTAAAGAAAAGAAAAGGTGTTTTGATAGCAAATCAATAAGATAAATATTGTGGGTTGAAAAGGGTATGGGGGGATAAATGGTGATGGAAGGAGACTTGCCTTTGGGTGGTGAATATACAATACAATACACGGATGATGTGTTATAGAATTGTACACCTAAAACATATATAATTTTATTAACCAATGTGACCCCAATAAATCCAAGAAAAAAGGAGTGAAAATAAATATTGTGGAGCCACTCTCATTTTTTCCACATTTTTTTCCAGGTTAAAACCAGCAAAGTTTTATTATTTTTTATTGTTGTTCAATTATGGTTGTCCCCTTTTCCCCCCCCATTACGCTCCCCTACCCTACTCACCCTCCACCTTCCACTTTCCATCCTCCCCCCACAACCTGTTGTCTTTGTCCACGGGTCCTTCATACATGTTCCTTGATGACCGTTCCCCATCTTTCCCCCATTTCCCCCTCCCACTCCCCCTTTGGTCATTGTCAGTTTGTTCTTTATTTCCATGTCTCTGGTTTTAGTTTGCCCACTTGTTTGTTTTGTTGATTAGGTTCCATTTATAGGTGAGATCATATGGTATTTGTCTTTCACCATTTGGCTTATTTCACTTAGCATAATGTTCTCCAGTTCCATCCATGCTGTCGCAAAAGGTAAGAGTTCCTTCTTCCTTTCTGCTACATAGTATTCCATTGTATAAATGTACCATAGTTTTTTGATCCACTCATTTACTGTTGGGCACTTAGGTTGTTACCAGCACTTGGCTATTGTAAATTGTGCAGCTATGAACATTGGGGTGCATAGGTTCTTCTGAATTGGTGTTTCAGGACTCTTAGGGTACAATTTTCTACATTTTTTTTTCATCTTGGCAACGTCCCCAACAGATTGTAGCAAGAGAAAATTTGTCTGGGTGGAACCCTCACAGCAAAAGGGACCTGGTGACACTTTGATTGTTTTAGTTCAGTTCTACCATTACCTGTAGACTGCACTGACTCCATGTCAAGTCCTGACAAACAAATGACAACATTTCCATTGATCCTCCTGCTCCATTTTCCCTCACCTTTTACTCTCAACTTTTAAAATGGGAAACTAACCAAGTCAACAGCAGCAAACAACAAACCATGATTATTCCTGAAACCCTTACATCCTTTTCCCAGAATCTAGCCTAAGCAAGAAAACAAATGCTGACTTTAGAGAAAACCTTGCTGCAATAATGGCAGCCATGCATCAGTCTATCTGTAATCAGGGCTTCCACCTGCTTAATGAATAAGAACCAGCTGAATGAAAACTCATGTAAATGGGTTTCAGGAGATAACAGTCAAGAAACAGAAGACACTTAAAGACTATAGAATTACTTAGTCTAGAGAAGAAAAAGTTATGGGGTGATGTTAATATTCCATTACCTTTCTCATTTTCATCGAAAGTAATTAATGAGAAAACTTTAGGTTAGCGGAGTGGGGTGGAACTTTTTGAGTAAAAAGATCAAAGGGGCTCGAATAGATTTTTGAAAGACCATGAGACTTGCCTGTAGTTTCTCAAAAACAATCTTGTGTTAAGAGAGGGATCAAGGAGGTGACCTATAAGGTCCTTATAATTTCTAGTTTTTTTATATTATATCACATTTTCATAGAGAGAAAAAGTGACCCAAATGTCTGGCAATATAATATAAATGTAGCAGGACAAGGTGAGCTCATTATCTTACATATATTCCAGGGTGGAAGAGAAGAGGAGCTTGGGGAGGTGGACCCTGAAAAGTTTACGTTCTACAGAGCACATTCCCCTTCACAGCTTTCTGTTAGCCCCTCAGTAGCTCTATGAGGTTTGTGTCAGTAACTCTCGTACCTTAAATGGCTACACAACCGGGAGAGAAAGAAAAGGACACGTAGACTCCTTACTGGCTTCTCATGAATAAAAGCTCCCATGAATAAACTTTTTTATACTCACTTTAGTCAATATTAAAATAATCTGGCAAGCACAGCACAAGCTTAAATAAAGACATTTGTGATAAATATTTCCCAAATCAATTGATACTGATTAATTTTCCAAAAGGTATCAGTAGAGGAAAGGCATTATGACATATAGAAAGAGTTTGTTCTTTGAAACTTGTTAGATCTTTTGAATCCTCTGGCAGGTATGAAATGTATTACTTTGGGAAAGTCATTTAACCTCTCTGAGGCACCGTTTCTCCTATAAAAATTGGAGGAAAAAAACATACATCATGAAGAAATGTTTGGAGGAGAATTTCCCGATAAAGTGTATTTTTATTTTCTTCCTTTTTTTCCATCTGCCTTCATTTGTTCATCCTCTACTTAATTTGACCCCTTCAGTTTTTATTAAGACAAAACGGAAGTAATCTTGCCCTAGTATCAGATTTACAGGTCAATCACGAATTGCAGGATAAATGTAAATAGAGTTAAAACAGTCAGCTGCTATAACAATGAGGTTATATGTCAACCAGAGGTATTTAACAAAATAATCAAGAACTGCTAATGCTTTGAATTTATCAGAAGAATCTGGGGCACTAGTGGCATCCTACCTCTAGAGCAGCGCTTTCCGGTAGAAGTACAATGTGAGCTGCACATGTAATTTTGAGTTGTCTAGTTGCCACACTGGAAAAAGTAAAAAGGACACCAGTAAAATTTTATAATGTTATTATGTCAAAATGTAATCACTATAAAAATATCGAGATACATTGATTGCTTTCTGTCTTTTTTCACACTAAACCTCTGAAATCAGTGTGTAATTTACACTTACAGCACATTTCAATTCTAGACACATTTCAAGTCCTCAAGTAGCCCCTCATGACTCATGGCTCCCACAGTGAACAGCATAGCACTAGGCCTCAGTTTTCCGGGAAGAACCGAACATACAAAACAGAAGCCACTGGATGGAAGCCAGCTCACTACTCTTGTAGGTAATGACAGGTTGCTAAGACAGATTTCAGGTTTGTACTGAGTTCCTGGGCCAGAAACCAAATGCCTTTTGGGCAGCCTCTGACCTCCTCATGAACCCTTTTTGTAACTATTTAGAGGTTTTGGTCATTGACCTATGAAACAAACAAACAAACAAAAATCTTGGGGCCAAGAGGATATATCCACAAAGGACCAAAGCTCTGGTGGAAACAAAAGGACTTGAGGAACATCCTCAGACATGCAAAACGATTTTATGATACAGCTGCGAGGTCTTAAAGCCTCGAGCCAGAGGGGAACAACTGAATCAGTTCTACAGGCTGGAAAAAAGTACATTTGGAGCAATTTATCGTCTTTCATTTGTTTGCAAAAAATCAATGGCATCTCATTAAGGAAAAGAAAAGGTTGGTCTTTCCACTAGTTCCTTCATCTTTGTTGTAGTGCAAACAGGTGTGAAAGCTAGAATTATCCAGTGTATTTATAGGATTATTTGGACTGGAACAAACCATTATAAATTTGGTCATCAAAGTTTTAAACCAAGCCAGTTAACAGGGAGAAGTTTTAATTTTTGGACAATTAAAAAACACATTTCACGTTTTATTTTTCTCTTGTAGAAGGCTTTAAAATTTGACATCTGACAGCCCCAAGGCTGGTATCCCAAGTCAAGCCCTCACTGCACATCACTTGGACTCTTGCTATACGTTCCAACTTCTGTTTGAACTGCCGCTCGACTCCGTCCTCCAGATACCCAGCCCCCACCTCACCCCTGCCTTTTGTCAGTTTACACTATACCAGCCTTCCTACAGTGCATCTCTGATCATTTCATATCTATCACTAATAATAATTTTCACTTGCTATATTCCAGGTGTATGCACTTTACCCACTTAAATCCTCACAACTATCCTTCAAAATAGTGACCATGACACTCACATTTTGCTATTGCGGAAACTCAGGTCTAGACAAAGCCCGAGATCAAACAATTTATAAGTGGTTGAACTGAGATTTGAACCCAAACAGACTTATTGCATGAACAAGAAGTTACCTCAAAAATACTTGGTGTCTGCCCTGGCCAGGTGGAACCACTGAACAAACTGAACAAACTGAACTAACAAGAAAAATGGAGAGAGTCACAGAGAGCGGGATGACAGCCAAATCGGGGTGCAGGGGTAGGAGGTAGAGGGATTGAGAAAAGAAGAAAAAAGGGATCATGGACGTGGACATGGACAACAGTGTGGTGACTGCAGAGGGGAGAGGGGTATGGGGGGACGAAAGGGTAATGAAAAAATACAATAAAAATTATTAAATAAATATGAAACTGAAAAAATTATCTAGATATTTCTAGATTAATTTCCCTGGAAAATTCATTTATATTCCAAACAGCCTTTTGTTTTGCATATATTTGCAGAAAAACAATTACCATCTTTCAGACCTGGGTGAATACAGAGCAAATCACTTTTATCGATAAAAATGTAAAATATCAGTATATTGCTGATCAGAATATTCTATCTTAATACAGTAGGGTGACTGCCATAATGCCCATCTACGACCAGGCCTGATGACTGATGTTCTACCTATGCCCTGAGTTTCTTATTTTAAGCAAAATGCATCTCAAGCTGTGATTACTGTGATTTTTTTTTCTGTATGTGTCTGTGCTAACAGTGATCTCACACAGAATATCTTGGAACTAAAAGTCAGGTTTCAGCTATAGTAGACTAACCCAATGTGAGAGATTATCTTCTTCCATCTCCACTCTTAATCAGATTTAAAAAGTTAATTTATAATTATGTCAAGGTCCTGCTGAATATCCCAGCCTGAACTAAGTAACCAGGGACTTTCTTAAAGCAGAAAATTTGGCTTTAGCTGAGAGTGATGTGTGGGCAAGTGAGAGTTCTCCCTTAGCCTCGCCCAGAGCACAAGTGTCCCTGGTCATCTTTCCATCCTCTTCAAAGGACACAAGGTTTAAAAAACAGAATACAATTATATAGTTATCTATTGTTTGAATTATTATCTTGTGCTCTTAGGACTTTATAAGTTGAAAAGATGGCAAGAAGTTAAGAATAGCGTAGGAAATGGTGAAGCCAAGAAACTTACATGCACAACTCACGGACGTGAACGAAGGGTGGGGGAATGCTGGAGGGAAGTGGGTACCTGGTAGAGTGGGGCAAAAGGGGAAAAATTGGGACAACTGTAATAGCATAATCCATGTTTTTTTAAATGATAAAAGGAGCCCAAGTCATTCTCTATACAATTTGTGCTCATTACACATTTCTGAAAAAAAAGGAGAGAGGGAGAGAGACATCAAACACAAATATGGTCCTTTATCTCAAAAGAGATAAGGAAGATATAAATGAAATAAACATTTAACTCAAGCTGTCAGAATTAACAATCATGAGGAAAGCAGGGATAAATGACAGTGTGAAAAATGAAAATGATTTATATTGAAATAAGTAACATGGTAATAGTAAACAAAATGAATACATGTTTTTTCAAGTAGATAAAGTATTAGAAAATCTAAAGAAGAAAATAAGGAAAAAAAGCAAACAAAATTTTAAAATACTGGTGGGGAAAAAGTAGGTTTATAGTTGTAAGTACGTGAAAGAGAGTTTATTCTTATATCATTATTTATTAATTATTGTAGTATTTTTTTACACCAACAACTGTAAGCCTACTTTTGCCATACCAGGTATATATAAACTCTAGCACCTAGCAATTAACACATCAAACAAATGAACAATTTCTAAAGTAATTTTATGTAATGTATTTCAAAACTTAGGTTTAAAATCTATCCCCAATTTAAATGTTAAAATATTCAGAGTACATGAACTGTCTCTTAAAATGATAAGCAATATTAAATTCAAACCAGTAAGTCAAAAAATACTAGTAATAAAACTTTAGTCACTTTTCTAAAATCAGAAATAAAGGTTTTTTATGCTCTGAAATGAAAAACAAAATGTTTTGAACATGAGAATTTCCCCATTACATATAAATACAAAAATTTACTTCTATTGCAAACTGAAGAAGAGCTTTTTACAAACTTTGTAAAATAAGTACAAACTTTATCCAAAATATTAAACATATTGTAAAGTTTCAATACACTAATTCTGACTGCTGGTATAAAAATAGCTACAGGTCAATGAAACATTATAAATTTTCCAACAATAAATCCCAGTATATTCGAGAATTTAAAATGTGGTTAACAAAGAATCACAAAACAATGTACAAGAAAAAGAATGTTCCAGAAATGGTGTGGGGACATTTGGTTAAAATTTTGGAAAACAAAATACAGATTCTCACTTTACACAGTGGAATAAAATCCCATATGAAATAAAAAGTTGTATGCAAAAATATTAAAACAAAAAATCTTAGAAGATAATATGAAAATGAATATTATTAAATATTTGGGGGGAGTGGAGGGAGCAGACAGGGAGTGAGAAGTAATTTTTAAACTTTAATAAAGCTACCAATTAAAAAGAAATGTATTTGGTTACATAAAACATTTAACTCTATAGGTAAATATTCAAAACATTAAGAACCAGAGGGGAAACATATTTGCAGCTAATATAACCATTAATTTTGTTATTCAGTAAAGAGTTATGTGAAAGATAAGTACAGAGTCTCAAAAACATTAATGATAAAAGAACGTGAAAAGAAATTCACAGAAGAAATAAAACTAACATAAACTAGCATTCGTGAAAATGTCCAGCTTCTTTAGCAATCAAAGAAATGGTTCCATAATTGATCTATGAAATTAGAGAGGGAAAAAAAACGTACAACCACTGCCTGGCAAAGATGAATGAAATAGCCACTCATACATACTCAGTTTCTGTATAAATTGGTTCATGTTTGAAAAGCAATTTGAGCAAATGAAATATGATCTTTGGAAATACTTATTCCCTTTTATTCAGTAATTTCACTTCTGGATATAAATCTTAAGAAAAGCATTTTAAATAGAGACAAGGTGTTAGGCATAAAGAGGTTCTTCTTGGGGTTATTGTTTTCTCCTTCTGTATGCTTAAATCAGATTTATTCTGTTATTTTTCACAGCGACAATGGAAACAACTTAAAAGTATAACCTGAGAATAATTATTTTCTGGCAAATTTATTCAATGAAACGTAATAGACTACAACCATGTAAAGTAAAAATAAAAGATATAAAATTATATGCACAATAGAATAATTATGTCAAAATTAAAGTTTTACAAATGGATAAAAAGGCTGAAGGGAAATATATGAAAACCTTAATGGCAGTGGTGATCAGTTGGTGAAACAATATGTGCTGTAGAATTTGTCTTTCTAATTTTCTCTATTGCCTAATTTTTCTTTAACGAACATGAAAAAACATGTCTTTTTGATGAAATGCAACAACAAGCTAAACAAAGACAACTAATTTGCATCACCAGCTAGGTCACCAATTTTCAGAGAAGCCTCCCGGACAGAGTGGAACCCATGTGCCCCCGATTCTCCCCAGTCCAGTCGTCTGAGAAGCAAGTGCAGCTCTGAGGCAGGAGCGCTTTAGGAATGAAAGAATTAGGAACAGCTGTGGCAGATTCAAAGCCATAACATGCATGCCCCTTCAAAGGCAACTCGGAGGCAGGCAAGGTGAGAGAGAGTTCAGAGCATAGTTGGAGCTTACAAATGGGTGGATTAAGCTAAAAATGTGCAGAAGGCATCATGAGGGCACTATGAGTGCTCTGAGTGAGCAAGGCGGGGAGCATGGCATTTGACACCTGAGGACTAACCAGCAGCTGAGTACAAGCTAAAGGAGAAAAGTTCAAAGCTTCAAAAGTGGCCAAACAAGGCTGTGGTTAGAAGAAAGAACTTATTTTAAATTGGTAATGAGGTATAGTATTTATAACTATGCTTTTCTGGGTTTTTATCATTGGTTCGCAATTTTGTATGTTGTAATTTAGAAGTGATGCTTTCTAAAAATTATGATTTAATTTTATATAATGCAAGCTCGTCTCTTTTTATTTTTTTTAAAGGGAATATATAAGAATGGAAAAGGCACTAGAAATATCTGACCCTGGCTTCCATTTGTTTGATCAAATGAGTTAATTATTATGAGCCTTGGTTTCCTTTTTGGGGTAATTTTATTGGGAAATTCATTCGGCCAATATTTATTGTGCCTCTCTACTCCAGACACTGTAGTTGGCACTGGAGGTACACGGTGAATAAGACGGATGAGCTCCTCGCGTTTCAGAGGACCACTGGGGGAAGCAGAGAATGGCAAGGCAGTGGGATAGTGCTATGGGGGGAGAAAGAAGATTCCCAGGGGTGACATCTCACTCCCCTCCAAAGAGCACTTGGAATGTTTGAAGGACTTAGAGGAGGGTTTTTATTTTTTTATTTTTTGGCTTGAGCATAGAGGGCCATGTCATGTGAGCCTTGTCAGCCATGCTGGACTTTATTTTATAAGGTTTGGGAAGATGCTGCAGCTTTTGAGCAAGAGGGTCAAACAAGCAAATTTATGTTTCTCAAAGATTACTACAGGGCATGTGAGAGACGACTGGCTAGTGTACTCCTGCAGAAAGTGAGGGGAGAGATGCCGGCAGAGAGGTCTCGCGCTTTGCCTGTGAGGATAAAAAGAGGAACAGGATTCAGATTATGAGAGGAAGAGAGAATCAAGGATGTCTCCCAGGTTTCTGACTTTAATAATTGGGATAAATATGCTACCATGATCTAGGGCACAGACAAAAAAAGGGGGAGAAGAGCAGGTTTGAAAAAGAAGATGGTGATTTCAGGTTTGAACACACTGATTTGAGGGGACTCATGATGACTTCACTTGCAAAGTCCCACTTAGGTTGTGGAGCTGATAGCAATCCGAAGCTCGGGAGAGAGACCTGGTCTGAAAAAACCACCCAGGGTACTCAGAGGGAGGAAAGAATCCACGGAAGAATCTCAACAAATACCAACATTTAAGGCACTACTACAAGGACAGGGGCTTGAACAATCACTGAGACAGAGTGGCCAGAAAGGGAGGAAGAACATTTTGTGTATGCCATTACAGAGCTCTTGGAGGAGGTGATGAAGAGAACCCAATGCTGATGAGGACGAAATAGCCCAAAGGCTGAGAGTATCCACTGAACACAGCCACACGGGGCGACTGGTAACCTTGGCGAAGACAATTTCTGTGGAATGATAGGGGAGACGCCAGACGGCAGTGGTCGAGGTGCTTAAGGCGGTTTATGGCAAATGTCATGCCATAAAGAGGAAAAAGAAATTGTAAGGAATCCTTTCAATAAATTTAACTAGGAAGTGGAGAAGATAGGAAAAGAGCTAAAGAAACTGTATTAGTTTCCTGAGGTTGCCATAATAAATTCCTAAAAACCAGGTGACTTAAAACAACAGACATTAATTCTCTCACGGTTCTGGAGGCTTGAAGTCTGAAATAACAGTGTCGACAAGGTCAGTGACTCTCTGAAGTTTCCAGAGAATACTTCTTTGCCTCTCTAGCTCCTGAGGGTTCCTGACAATGACTGGCATTCCTTAGCTTGTAGCTGAGGCACTCCAATCTACCACTGTCTTCACAGGGTCATCTCCCCTGTGTCGCGTCTCTGTGTCTGAATCGTCCTCTTTTTTTCTCTTATAAAAACACCATTGGATTTAGGGTCCAACCTAATCCAGTATTTTAGTCAGTTTAGGCTGCTAAAACAAAATGCCATAAACTGGGTGGCTGAAACAACAGAAATTTATTTCTCACAGTTCTGGAGGCTGGAAGCCCGAGGCCAGGTGCCAGCAGGGCTGGCATCTGGTTGGCGCGCTCCTCTGGGCTGTAGACTGCCAGCTTCTCCTTGTATCCCCCCGGTGGGAAGGCAGAGAGTTAGTCCTCTGGCCTCTTCTCACCAGGGGCCATCCATCCTATTTGCGACGGCTCTACTCTCATGAGCCTATTGCCTCCCAAAGGCCTCACCTCAAAATACCATTACGCCGGGGCTTAGATTTCAACATATGAATTTTGAGGGGGACACAAACATTCAGTCCGTAACACCCAATATGACCTCATCTTAATCTAACTAATTACATTGGCAAAGGGCATTTTTCCAAATAAGGCCATATTCTTAGGTTCCAGTTGATATGAATTTTAGGGGACACTATTCAACCCAGTACAGAAAGAAATACACAGGTAAAGTGATTTTGTTTATTTGCTTGTTTGCTTATCTGGCTTATTAATTTTACAGTTTTATTAATTGGAGAAGCAGGTGTGAGTTCTTTGTGATACATTACATGATGCTACTTTGAAAACCCATGTTCCCTAGAGATGCCAATTATTCCATAAGAGGTTCTCAAGAAATTGTATGACATTTACATCAAATCTTAGGCTCATAAAAAAATTGTTCCTGAGGGTAAAAATGGTAATGCCATAATAACATAGCATAGTTTCTGGTGGGTCTCAACAACTGTTTTAAATCTTTTGAAATTATAGTAATGTAGATAAGATTTCTCGGATAGACTAGACTGAGATTTTGTATCTTATTACATTTCAGCTTTTCTCCAGGAGAGCATGATTTAAGAGTAATCCATTTCCATGAAGAACATTTAAGCATTTTGTTTATAAATCACCAAAAATAAATATAGTTTACATACTGTTTAAATAAACTGACCAGTTGGGGAGAGTATTATACAGTTACAGTTTATCATTGTATTGGGATTAAAATAATTAACTTACGTACCTCGTTTCCTCATGGCATGACTAAAACAAAATAAACAGAGCAAAAACAGATCCCTTACCTTGAAAAAGAAAACAGACCAGCTACACGAAAGGTATTTGAAATACCGGAGTCCATTCTCTCTTTACTGAATTTCTGTTATGAGAGTTAGAATTCTGAATGTTAAATCCATATTGGTGACAGCTATTGAAATGATCAAGAAACGCAGAAAGGGTAGTTCTCTTCACTCCTAACTTCATCCTTTAGAGTTCACACTAAAATGCGGCAATCTAAAAATACATACAAGGAGGGGTCCAAAAAAATCAAATTTCAAAAAAATGGAATTTATTTATAAAAAATTGTGTATTTATTCTTAGATGTTTAAACTTCAGTCAACTTCAAAGTAATTGCATCTTCATTTGATGCAATACACCTATCGAGATGTTTTTTCCCACTGCTTGAAGCAGTTTTGAACTTGGCAATTTTGATACCTTTTAATGCTCCTGCCATTTATTGTTTCACCTCTTCCACATCGGCAAGATGTTCCCCTTTCAGGACTTTTTTCATTCAGGGAAACAAACAAAAAAGTCGCTAGGGGCACAATCAGGTAAATAAGGAGGGTCAGGTGCAGGGGTCATGTGGGTTTTGGTCAAAAACTGCTGAACACTCATCACAGTGTGGGCAGGTGTGTGGGTAAATCCCCCATCGTGAAATGGGCAAACAGATTGAAAGAGTCTTAAAAAAAAAATTCACTGAAACCAAATGCAGCCTCTCACAATAACGCCAGGTAGTACACGGATGCAGATGGGTACCTAGAACACTCACCTAGCGGGGAAAGCCTGTATATGATAAGGGGCCTGCCCTCCAGAAGATAATTCCAATTTTGGGGGGGGAGGGGGTGTTCCCCCTCATATATGTTATTCTGGTGCCAGTGGAAAAAAAACCATAATTTTTATTTACTTTTGGATTCTTCCTGAAGGCAAAAACCTGAAAGGAAACACCTGTCGATTTCTACACTGAGTTTTTCACTTTTCCAGCAATGTGATCCACAGACTGGAGTTTGGACACTCTATACCTTTCACTTCTGGTTAGATAAAGGAATATTTGTGAAATGCATTTTAAATGGCCCTGTTTCTTCCCCCAGTAGCAACAACTCAACTTTCCACTGACAGCATGCATCAGCACATTCCTTTCGAAGCTCCCTGGCCTGGAGAGCTCTGCATGAGTGTCTCTCATGGCCAGCATGGAGCGTACGGCAGTGCCTGTCTGTGATGGTCAGGGAAGCTAAAAACTGAGCACCGCCCACCTCACCCACACCCGTCATTATGCACACTAGAACCACTCATTGTCCTTCTACATAATACACTGATTTTGCAAAGGAGCAACGATAGTTAAAAATAACAGTTGGTTCCCCAAAAAGAACCCTCCAATAATGTATCTGAGGAAATTCTAGACTGGGTGCTATCTAGATTTAATGTGTACTTCATTAGGTAAAGTTATTTTGGTGCAATCCCTAAGAAGCTCGTGTTTGACGAATCTGTTATGTGTATTAAGACTTGTGGTATATATAAAATTAACTAATTTTTCTTGCATGAGTCATTAAACCAAAAGAGGAAGTAGCCTCTCCATTGGTTCAACAAGTAACTATTGAGTATCAGTTATATGTCAGGTACTGTGATTAGCACAATGATCAGCAGAACAAAAATGGTTTCTGCCGCCCTCCCTCCTAGAGCTGGAAGTCTAGTGAAAAAGAGATATAATAAGCAAATAATCCCACAGAGAGCTGCAAACTCCACTCAATTGTACAAAGAAAAAGAAGAGGGGTTTGTAAGAGTATATAGCACTGTACACAACAGGAAGTTTCCATGAGACCAAGACAATAGAGGTGAAGTCTGATGGATGAGTGAAATTAGTTCAGTGAAATGTGGAAGGAAAGAAAGGAGGAAGCGCCCCAGGTAGAGAGAGAGGTATACACAAAGAGAGTAAGTGAGAAGAGAACATGAAATTCAAAGAAATGAACAAGGTCAATATGTGAGTCATAGGAAAGCTGGGAAGGTAGTGAGAGTGTTGGGAGCTACGGGTTTGGATTTTTAGTCTAATAACAATGAAAGTCATTCAAGGATTTTAAGCAAAATATTGGTGTGATAAAGTTTACATAGCTAAGAGATTCCTTAGGTGGCAGTGAAAATAGCAGGTTACAGAGAACCGAAATGAATGTCTGGGAGATCATTTAGGAGGCAATGGCATTCCTCCAAATAAGAGCTGATGATAGCTTTGACCAGGGCGATGACATTAAGAAGGATTAGATTTGGTCAAGAATGATGTCTAGATTTCTGGCTTCTGAATCTCTGTGAATGACGGTGTCACTTACTATGGTAGAAAGCACTGTAGTAAGTTGCAGATAAAATGATAAGTTCGGTTTTGAACATGTTGCATTTGGGGTACTTGTGAGACCTCCAGGTAAAGATATCAAGTAGCCAAGCTATACATGTCTGAGACCCTGTAGAGGCTCATTCAAACTGGAAATATAAATTTGGGAGTCAATGACACATCGAAAATAACTGTAGCAATGGAGAGAGCATAGGATGAGAAGAGAAAGGATTCTAGAAACAAGCTTTAGGTAACTTTAATATTTAAAGATTTGGCAGAATAAAATAAACCAGCAAAAAGCACACGAAAAATGGAGGAGAACATAAAACTCCAGGAAGAAGGCTTTGTCCTGGAAAACAAGGGAAAAGATTGTTTTAAGGATAGAATGATTAACTGTTATGAAAACTTGCTGATAAGTCAAATAAAATGAAAGCTGAACAGTATCCTTTAAATTTTGGGCCCTAGTATAATTGATGACCTTAGTAGGAGCTATTTCAAGAATGATGGGGGTGGAAGTTGGATTGAAGGGGGCTGAGGAGTGTGTAGGAATCATGCTGTTCAACAAAAAATTTGCTGGCTTATGAGTCTTTCGCATGAATGTTCTTTAACAGAATGTGACAATTATAAACAATTTTTAGGATGCCTGGTTATAATGTAGGTTTGTTGTTGATTAAAAAAAGAACAATAGGGGAAAAAGAGAGAGAGAAAATGAGATAGAGACAGAAACAGAGAGATAGGAAGGAAGGAAGGGAGGGAAGGAGGGAGGGAGGGAGGGAGAGAGGGAGGGAGGGAAGGAGGGAGATTGGCATTAAATTAATTATTTAGCCCAACAGGAAGAGTGATGAACCAAAAACAGAGACACTAGCAAGTGATTTAAAGGTACTAGCACTACCTTCTGCTTAAGGCTTGGAGGCAAGCTTTCACCTGGAGCACTGGTAACATGACATACTTCACTGCACTTGAAGAGCAAATATTTATCTGACACAAATTCTGTTAGTGAAGCATTTCATGGCTTGTTAAGTATTCTGTTTTAAGGTTTTCACCTCACCATGGCCAATTAAAAAAAAGAAGAACAGGCCCCTTATAATTAAGAAATATGCTTGCCTTCCTGAATTATTTTGCTTTTATCATATTAACTTAACGCATATTATGCTAAACTTACAGAAACCTAGTAAAACATTTTTTGGATATAAATTTACCTATTTATATTCACTGTATTTATTATAACAATTAATTTTTTAATTCACATTTTTAAAAACCTATATTTTGTCCACCTTAATTTCTCCCTCAGTTCATTTTCTAAATATCCCCACCTCCCACTTGACTAAATTCTGCTTTTAAGCACTAGATTTTCTGTTACTCTTCAATATAATATTTCTTTTGGGTCCTCTCCAGCTCTCAATATTCTCTGTTTCTCATCACCAACTGCTTGGCACCTGGAAGAATCATTCACACTTCCCCTACATCCTCAAAGCCATGGAGTAAAAAGTGAACTTTTTAGTCATACGTTTTATGGGAGACAGGAGTAGAGCGTTAGTGCTGGGAGCTCAGTAACAGGGTCCTCTCTTGAATCTCTCCTGCACAACACACTTATGCTTCTGGTTAAACCAACTGGTCTTCAGATTACAGGTAATATCTCTTCATTCCCTCCCACATTCTGTTAGATGTTCTCTCTTTTACACTTTAGTATTCTTATAAAGACCCACTTGAGAAGATGCCCATCATACGAAAATATAAAAGTAAGTGCTAACAGAGGGAACCTCTCACAATTGAGAGAGAGAACTTCCAGAAGACTATTTTCTTTCCCAAGGGGTGTTAAGAAATAGGAATCCTGGGAGATCATGTGATGGAGAAGGGAAACAGAGTGAGAAGAAACCATGTGATCCACTCCAATTTTCCATCCCCTCCCCCAACAGCTCCCCCTTAAAACAGAAGAGTCAAAAGACCATGAGTAACCTAGTTTGTTTCTAAAATTAAAAATAATAACCTCCTGAATTTTACTTGAGCATTTACCATTTTGCCAATCCCAAATTATGGCTATATAAGATTTGTTGCTTTTACTCACTTATTAAAACTTCAAAATCAATTCATGTATAGGCCACTTTCTAGAGCTAAGAATTACAAGAAAAGAGTAAAATCTGTGACTCAACACCGAGGCTTTCCCTAATTTTCCTTCCACCACAGAGATCCAGTGCCTATAAACAGTCCGTTCCCTGATCCGCAGGACCCCTGCTGCTTAACATCACAAATACGCAGCTCTTCATGTTTGTGCAGTCATTACGCTTAACTCTTCCATGCTCTAGAACTCATCGGTATTCTTGTTTCCTCTGCAGGACCTCATTTTTACTCTAAGCAAACTCATCCTGCTGATGTCCATATTTTTTTATAAATGTGCCTTCATTTTCCCATGTTATTCAGATCAAACCCAGGCGCATTCTGTGATTCTTCTTTTTCTGTCTCTGAAATCCAATCAGTAACCGTACCCTATAATAACAGTAATTGTTTTCTGAATGCCTGTTCTGTACCAAACTATGGCTATATAAAAAGAGGTCACATTTACTTACACTGCATTCTGGTTTTGAAAAAACAAAATCAAAAAAACAGCACTTATTTTTTTGTTCTCTAATATTGTTCTGACTTTTCCTCATGAGGCCTGTTAGAAAAGTAGTAGAAAAAAATTAAGTATTAGTTCAATCTAGCCAACGCAAAACAATTTAACATGTCCCTGTGCAGCCTGTTGGGATAAAAGTGTTCAGTCCCTTACGTATCTACCTCTCTCCACCTGCTCCTCTCTTTATGGTGACAGGGCTAGATCGGATCCTTGAGCAGCACAGTGGACCTTCCCTGCTCATTGAACTGTCCTCTGAACTGGTGACAATGGGCGAGCACTGGTCTCATCTTTGGAAATTTGGTCGCATCTGTTTCTGAAGTCTGTGACTTACCACCCTGGCCCAGTCACCTGCACTGCTGCTCTGTTCTCCCCAGTGCTGAAGACCCTCTAACGCTTACAGTTCCTCCCACTAGCCAATGGCTTAAGTCACCTGAAGGCCCCACTGTGCGTCACCAACGGATCTACTGTGCCTGCACTGGTGGCAGGACACACTGACTCTCTCGACCGCTGTTTTCTGGGGCCCTCTGTAGGCCTCTGAGACATTCTACTTCCAGTTCACAGCATCCAGAAATCAAAAACAGCTCAGAAAATATAAATTCTGGCTCTCTTTCTACCTGAACACAGTTGCCGTGGTTGAGTACAGCCTACCCTCCAACGTCCCTGCAGGGAGGGCCCAGAGTCAGTTATCGCCCCAGAGGACAGAGACACTCAGGGATCTTTATCTCGAGCCCTCCTGCCTCCCTCCATCTTCCTATCCCCACAAGCCCTGGTACTGAAGCAGTCAAATTCCAACCGCTTTTCTCTTCCTGGGCCGATAGGACCTCCTTTACATAAAGCTCCAATTCACCCGTGCCTGCCTCTTGATTTGTTAAAATGGGAAATAAAGGAATTTTTAAGTTTTTTCCACAAAGTCTGTTTTATACAAATACAATGTTACTACAAAATTTTATTTTGGGTGCCAGATGCTGAAGAGTAATATTTTATTTTGCTTTCCATTCCTGCTAGAGGTACACTTCCCCCTACACACACACACACACACACACACACACACACACACACACACACACATAGGAGAAGTGTGGTAAGAACTGACTAGGAAACCTTTATGTGTTAGGAAATGCAAAAAGACGGGCGAATTTATTTTTTTTCAAAACAGTGCACGCATTGTATTCATTCCCTAATTCTCACCATTTTAAAAGCCTGTTTTAACAACTAGAGATTAAGTAATTTTCCTGTGTTCAAACACAAGTGAACTAGTCAGGATTCAAAGCCAGTCCCGAGCAACTTCAAGGCTCAAAGTCGTCTACTACACCATACGCCTCCCCCATTACACTCCCGTTCATCTGTCCTCTCTGCTTCTGTTACTCCTCTAACCAAAGCCTTCAAAACCTCTTGCTTGAATTGTAGTAGCTCCCAAGTTGGTCTTCTCCCCTCTGCTCTCCCCCAATACCATCTCTCTTACATGGCTTCCTGGATTTTCCTGTAGCTCAGTTCTAGGTATGGCAGTCCTCTGCTAAAAAAAACTTTACTGACAACCCTGCCTACAAAATAAATTCAAAACTCTTAGCAATGTGTAGGAGATGATATGCACAAATGGTCACAACTCCTCTCATCCCTGGTGCACATGTTTTTGTCATCATGAAGGGGAGCCTATTTCTCTACTCTTAGAATATAGATTTACCCATATGACTCACTTTAATGAACATTAGGAAATGTTACACATCCGAGACTTTTTACAACTGCTTACACAGTGGGGCTTGTCTTCTCTTGCTGTTTTTGGAACCTGGAGTCAACCCATGTGAAGAAGTTCATGCTTGCATGCTGGAGGGTAAGACCTTCTGGAGAATGGAGCAGGTCCAAGGTCCTCTAGAACAGAGGTCAGCAAACTCCTGCTCACAGACCAAATCCAGCTGACCATCTGTTTTGTACAGATGGAGCTAAGAATGATTTTTATAGAAAAACATTAATAATTAACTTGATGATAAGAAACCCTAACTTTGAACCCCAATTAAGTACATTATCCTTCCCCTAAAAAGTTCAGTTCTCCTCATTAGAAGACCAGGGTCTATAATAATTGTACCCAGCTATTATTATTTTATTTTGAATTTTGTGAATAAAAAAATCTATTATTTGTCTTTCTTGTTCTATATGTACCTATATAATATCCTCAGTTTTGCCTTTTGGCTGGCCAACTCTAAAATATTTGCAACCTGATCCTTGATAGAAGAATTTTGCTGACCCCTACTCTAGAAGGACTAGACATTTGAATAAAGCCATTCTAGAACACCACTGAGCCACACTGCTAGTGTACTGCAGAAGGCAGCTGACCCAGCCCAAACAGATGTACTACCCAGGCAACCCTCAGAATCATCAGAAATTACAGATGTTTGCTGTTTTGAGATATTAGTTTAGGGGTGGTTTGTTATACAACAAAATCTAACTTGTTCACAACAGATGCAAGCAGCTCTACAAAGTGGTTTAGGGTCCTCCATCTATGTCACCTCACATCCACACCATGTTCAGAAACCTCAGATTCCATTCTACTTTACAAACCCACTCTGTCTTCTTAGGCACCAGCCTTCCTTCAGCCTAGAAGATTCTTTCCCCCCAACCCACTTCTTTTGGAGTCTTACTCACTCATGGCAACCTTTCCTGTGAAGCCTTCGACAAGTCTGCTAGTCACACTTAATTTCATGCTTCTCTGATGTCAACAGCAATTTTTTCTAGATGTCAGCTTCCACATCTTTTTCATCTTTATGTTGCTTGTCCTTGACTACAATTATTTGTTAAATCATATGTCTCCATTCTACCTTCACAGCTCAGTCTCCCACGAGCGCTGACATCTACACACATATCACAGTGTTTCTTCAGTTAACTATTTTATGTCATAAAGGTAGTTGAAGATATCTGTAATTTTTGTTCCTCAGTTTAATATTAACCCTTAAAAAATGTACCCTAAGAAGTGTCACTGTGACATTACTCAGGGAAACTCTTACCAATTGACTCCATACATCAATACCTGCATTGGAACTACTATAGGAAACAAATTTGAATTATGCAGCATATATGGATGAACTCAAAATAGGTTGCTTTGTGAGTGGGATGAAAAGGCAGCAACTTTCACTCCACTTCACTCTCTTGTGTTCATTGTGCTATTTCCATATGTCCTAAAACACTCCCATTTTTAACCTTTATTCTGCCCTGAAGATATCTTTCTGTGCTATTATTTTATCTTAAAATTTTAAGTACAATACAACCATGAGTCACAAAAGGTTGCCTGCAGAAAGTGGATCATCTGACTCTCCACCACCTACAAGGGGCCCAATACACGACTCCTTTGGCGCCTACCACCACCCACACAGTGGTGGTCACATCCACTCCTCTACCTTTCACAGGTGGACTTTATGCAGTAAGCCTTCCTGAACCTGGATTATGTCCCAAAGTAAACACATGAAGTTAAATGGAGGTAATTTTCTATCTGTGAAAATTATTTGGATATCTCAGATTGGGATGGAATATATCACAACTTTTCCCATTAAAATTAACAATTTATTCTAATGGCTTTTAGCTTAGTGATGAAATTTTTAGGAGTATGTGTGGTATATACACATACATATACATATATATGCATATATATACACATATACATACACATATACATATATATATATATATCCTATCCTTTTATTTCCTCCCTTCTTTCCTGTCCTCCTTTCTTTCCCTTTTTTTTATTCTTAACAAGCATGCAGAAGTGACTAACATAAACACAGCGACCAAACCCTTTTCCAAGGCTCTCTGTTGCTTTAGTGCAGTGGTTCTCAAGAGTTTAGGGGAGCTATTTTGCCCTGCGAGGGCATTTGGCAAAGTCTGGAAACAGTTTTGGTTGTCACAGCTCTAGAATGTGGGGGAGGAGGTGTTCTCCTGGAACAGATGGGTAGAGCCCAGGGGTGCAACTCAACATTTTACAATGCACAACGTAGTCCCAGATGACAAGGAACTGTCTGCCCCCAAATGTCAGTGATGCCGAGGTTGAGAAGTCTCACTCTAAAATGTTCCATATTTTCTGCCACAAGGTCATTGTTCCCAGTAGAATGTCTTTGCCTTGTCATTCTTCTGGTCCTTCATCTCAACCATTGAAAATTCTAAATCCCTGTTTTTAAGAGCCGTATCATAAAATATCACTCCCTCTGTAATAACTTTTCCTTTCCTGCTACTGAACGTGATGTCTCCTTCTCTTAAACAGATTATGCCATGCTGCTGATCACTGACCAAATTATTTTCTCCGTGGATTTAGAGGTCTACACTGGCCCTTTGGAAATGGCCCATTGGGTCCTAGTTTTATCATTCACATAACGAAGGGAACAATATGATGCCTCTAAAACCCTTGCCAGTGCTACTGTTTTGATGCCCTTTCTCATCACTAATGTCTGATCCCTGCCCCCACATACCAATGTTCAAATGAATCCTACCTCTGAAGGATTCTTGTTCTAACCTGTCACACCAGCACCTACCGTCATCCATTAAAATTCTTTTCATACTAATTACAGAGGTCTGCATCAGATTTTTGGGGAATTGAAAAAATCAAAGAAGTGACTAAGAAGTTATTGATAGACACACAGAGGTTACAGTGGCTTAAATGTGAATACCCAAAGTGGTTACAAATACCAAGAGGAGAGGACTATGTCTCTATTTTGCTCTACGTTTTTAAAGTCCTTTAATCCAAGTGGAATTTAAAGCACTGTCCTACCACTTATCCCTATAATCTATCTGCTCAGTGTGGTTTTGTGAACCTTGGAAACAACCTACGTATTATGTAAATAATGAGGTGTAATATCATAAAAAGTGAGATAATTATATACATTTTAAAGATATAACTAAATTGTTTACATTTTTTAATCAAAGCAGCAACATATTTCAGGTTTATGTCAGGTTTATGTTTATTAAACCTGAAATATAGTCAAAATAGAGATTTGGGAAAGGGTTTTTTTTATAGCTTGTCAGTCTATTTTTAATGTTTTTAATAAGTCATTCCATGATTAACCATATACATTCTTTCAATTAACTGTGCCTCATAGTGTTCTTCAGAAACTCTAATTATACCTTAGATTATTATTCAGAACACCTGCTCTTGTGGGTTTCAGTAATTTTAGCCCTGAATATTTTGACATAAAGAGCTATAATCATTGAGATGTTCTGGTTTTTAAAAAGTATTTTGTGCCCCACCTTTCCAGCTAACTACAGCCTGCTTCATATGCCATGAGTTTTTGCTTACTGAAGCTATTATTCCTCATCATTCATCTTTGGTTACTAATTTAGGGAAATGTGAATACTTAGCCCAAAAGCCAAGAGCATGCAGCTTATATGATTTATACCAGATCACCACCATATTGGAAAACAGGAGGGTTGGATTTGAGCATTGGATTCCTAGAAAGCTCATTCTCCTACCTAATAACATCACTAGGCAAAACGTGTCAGGCTCCGGGAGAGAGAAAGGATTCCATACGCATAATGGCATTTTATTTTCAACATAACTAAATATAAATGTCCATATATACTTTGTGTTTACCCTGCTCGGTTGTCAGTCGTAACAACTGGAACTCAGTGGCACATACTTACTATTCCATATTGAGACTAAACTTCTGTCAATTTCATTCATAACTGGCATATCATAAGTTCCAAATTTTTTATTTTGCTGGCATGTTGAAGACAGATTAGAAATGTGGTATCTGGCCTTATTATTTTCCTCTTGTGGGTCTGAACAAGTTTGATGGGCCTCATATATCTTAAGGGCCTCATTTCAGCTGGCAAGCTGTACATACCATTTAGTGTTCAAAGCAAATAGGCTTGACTCCAAAGGGCGTCTACATTCAGCAATATTGATGATTTATTGCCCCTTAGCAATTAATCAGATGTGAACATATTTGTTGATATCACTCCCACCTCTCCCACCACTATTCCAACATTTTTGTCCCAGAAGTTTTATTATGAAGTTGAATAAATATCTAACCATTACAAATTCCAGTTGATAAACTAGGATAATTTACTGTGCTGGGCTTAAAATTGAAATTACACAATTAGTATAGTTAAAAGAAAAGGTTTTAAATTATATGTGCCAGGTGCAATATGAAAAACAACCAATACTAGAACTGATATCAGGTGAGAAATTATGTATGCACCACAGGCCATGAAATTAAAATTTGTAATTTCTAGTACAGTGATTCCTACATAACAGCTACATGTTATAAAACTACTTTGTATGATGTAATAGCACATTAGATGCACCAACCTGCTTTTACCACTTGACCCAGTTTTTACCGGGCAGCACTCCTTCCCTCGCTCACTCACCTCCCCTGCCAGAGATATCATCAAAACAAATTTCATTCTTATTTTAGCTTTCTATGAATAGCTCTATATCCCTTTCCCCAATTAGTAAAAATTTTACTCCATTTTTTAAGATATTAAGCTGTGTCTCCTCAGGGAATAAAACTCAGAAGCCATGCATTTCAGTCTTTGCCAAAGCATTTTTGCCAAAAGCAACATTAGTACATAGCATTTGCCACCATTTAAATCCCAATAGAGCTCAAGCTTTGAATTAAGCTGCTGCTCTTGACCTTTGGTGGCAGTGATTTGCCATTAGGCTTATTAGAGTAGCTCTGAAGCATGTTACAAAAGCACTTTTCTTAAATGCAAGATGGATGGGAGCCCATGTGTGATCAAAGACGGGTTCGTTTAGCCCAGCTCTACAACTGAGACTTTGGCAGAAGGACTAAATGCTAGAGGCACAGAATTATCAGATTTAAGAGCCAGAAGGAACATTGAGAGGGTCTGCTCTGCTCTGAAAAACAAACAAATAAATAAATGTTTATCAAGAAGTAGATGCAAGAGTTTATTATCGAGAAGAAACTTGCTCTAGACCAAAAAGTCAACAACAGGGGAATAGAGAGAAAATGATACAAACCACCACTTTCTGCACTACATCCAATCCTATCAAGGGCAGTAATCTAACAATGGAAATAATTTGTGCCAAAGAGATATTTTCTAGGAAAAACAAATGTCTCTCATGTTCTAACAATAGGATCTCTCTGCTACTTCCTCACACATGCCATCTACGGTAGTCATTTCTTAGGAAAGTGCTTAGTAGCCAAAGTGGAGCAGCCATTGGATACTGGTGGCTACTGTCAATTGGAAGGGGGTTTGTACCACCTGGCAGAAGTAGATGTAATAATCACTAGCTTCTGAATCGGTTTAGGGAACTTTCCCGGGAGACGGGTGAGGATGGCGAAGCAACCATCCATGGCTATCATTGCTAATGAGCACATCTTCTAAATCAATGCTTAGTGAAAATTCTGTGCCTCAAAGGCATGTATTGGTCACATCCCTTCTTTTCCATCCTGTCTTTCCCAAGTATACCTCAGAGATGGAGACTTTAATCTCTTCCATTACTGACTAGACTAGGGTTAATCTATACATTGATAGGACAGGGGAAGAACGATGGCACTGATGTATCTCCTATATCAGCTGCAGACAGGCTGGACACCTGAAGGTAGGGTATGAAATATTTCTTAGAGTACCATAGAAAGTTGTATCCCTATGGTCTTCTATTCTCCCATCACAGGTCAAAAATTATCATTGCTTTGGGTATCAAGTCCACTTTTTACTCACATGCCTATTTTAAATTTCAAAAGGAGAATGTCGCTAAAAAAATACATGTCTATGTAATCTTGGAATTCCTTCAAATTTGATGTCAGCTCAGTATGTTTCAACACACATCTGTCCAGCACCAACAGTGGGCAAGGTGGTCGGAGGTGATGGTTGAAAGGGCTTAAGATTGGTAGTTGACCTGAACTTGAATCCCGGGTGAGCCAATGGCTGGGTGTTTCTATCTGGGTTGTGATATAATCCTTTGATTCTCTCTTACATTATCTGTAAAATAAAAATGGTAACCTAGATTATGGAATGGTCTAAGTATTGAATGAGGTACATATGTGCAGAAGGTCATAGGGAATGTCAATTGTGACCATTTTAGTTACGATAACACATTTTACCACTTCAAGAGCAATCCTGAATCTAATTGGGAAGGTATAGCCTGATTGAAGAAGCAGCTTATATGAGCATAATTTGTTTCCTAATGATTTCAGAGAAGAGGCTATGTGAGGGCTTTTTAAAGTTAGCCATGCTGTTCTCTAGTAATCCTTTATTTTATATAGAGTATTTTTTATCTTTAATCCTGTTTTATAAACAGCTGGTATTCCAATCAGGATATTGCCTCCTGAATTCTTTCTGACCTGGAACAAAAACATGCATTAAAGAGAAAAAAGATTCCAACCAGTATGTCATATTTATGAGTTATTCTGCCAGGGAAAACATAGAATATTTTTTATTTTCTCACTGAATCCAACTTCTCCTTGTTACTCATTATTAAATTTTTTGTGAGTGTAAAGCTGACATTTAGATATATTCTGCCTCATATTGGCTGAACATTATTCAAGGATTTTCAACAGAATGAAACCTAGATTCCCTCCTCTGTTTAATTACATGCTTATCTTCTTACTCCAAAACGTGTTTCTGGGTCTTAAATAATCATGAGACCATTGCAGGAGGTGGGGAGGGAGGGTGGGGGTGGAGTGGCAATTAAGACAATAGAGCTGCACTGTGCTTACTGGTACCAATCACTTGGATCAGCACTTTTGTTCTTGTTAAAAAAACAAACAACAACAACAACAACAAAAAATCTTTCTGAGCTGAGAGATCAAGCTGGTAATCTCCTTTACCCTTAAAGACTAAGGTTATAGTTTCTGTACCTCTTTTTCTCATTGGGTCACTGGCTCAATTTAATTTGTCTTTGTTTCCACATCTTTCACTGTAATGAAATACATGTTGAAATCTTTTGAAATTTAGCCCTGGCTGGTGTAGCTCAGTGGATTGAGCATTGGCCTATGAAGCAAAAAGTTGCTAGTTCAATTCCCCAGTCAGAGCATATGCCTGGGTTGCGGGGCCAGGTCCCCAGTAGGGGGTACTCTAGAGGCAACTATACATTAATGTTTCTTTCTCCCTCTTTTTCCCTCCCTCTAAAAATAAATAAATAAAACCTTTTAAGAAAAAAACCTTTTGAAACTTAATCATTAATTCCAAAATTAAATTTTTCATTTAAAATTAATTCTAGAAAGACTTTTGTTTGAAATCTGTTACACATATTCTACAGGCATTTTCATAGCTTCATTTCTCTTTCGTTGCTGTAGCAGCTAAATAAGAAATGTATTCAGTCATATTCCACACTGACTATAACTTCAGTGTATGACTGACAGAAAACAGAGTGTGTGTTAATTATATGTTTGTTGGGTTTTTTTTTTAATTTTGTGATGCTTTGACATCTTGGTACCTTGTGCGCCTGGGGAGGGACTTCCTTTCCCAAGGTTAGCTAATTCCTAGGGGATAGCAAACAACTTGCGTAGAGCAAGCCTTTGATGTGAGAATCCACCAATCCTGCACCCTTACCTGCACCTACTTCCTTGGTCCTAAATCACCCAGAGTCTGGTCCCAGACACCTAGGGACCACCCCTACAGGCCAGAGCCCTCTGAAGTTATTTAAGCTAGCGAATCTTAAACCGCTTACTTTTCCTGTCCTGTTCCTTCCTTTAGAAACCACAATGAAGACTTTTGCCCTTGCTTCCGCCTCTGTCCTGTTGCCTCCTGACTGACCCTGGGGCTTCCCCACCTGTCCAGTGCGGCCCAGTATGTGCCCCCTTGGGAGCTGTGTGTAACAAATTACCCTTTCAATGGCAGTTGTCATCTCTTAATCTGTTGGCCTCCTATAACTGAGTAATAATAAAACCTCTATTTTGAAACAGAGAGAAAGAGAGAGAACAAAGGAGGGAGGAGGAAGAAAAAGAAAGATAATCTCTGCCTTTACAGAGCTTTTAATCAAAATGTGAAGAATAGGACCTAGAATAGTGCATGAACACTAATAAGAATAAACCAAACACTTATTAAATGAAGGATAACAGTACAGCAAAACGAAGAAACTTAATCTAAATATCTTTATCTTAATATCCCAATAGCAAAAGTAAAAACTACATTTGTATATAATTCTATTGACTGGAAGTTGAAACCAATGATATAATAGTAATTTACATTTAACTGGAAATATGGAGATCGAATTTTTCTATGTTTAAAATAAAGAAAGTTAGAATGATAGCACCTATTTTCATGGTTATTGTGAAGACTCAAAGCGATAACCTGTATAAGAAACTAGGACAGGGCCTGGCACATAAAAGGTGCTCAGTCAATGTGACTCCCCCTTCCTTTTCTATTCATCTCTCTCACATTATCTTAAATATAGGTGTGAAGGGATTTCTCTGCATGGCATTCAGTAGTGGAATCACAATAGGATACTGAAGGATTTTCCAAGGAAATAGACTATATATTCCACATCAGCAGTGAATATAGATATCAGTTATAGAGCCCTATTGAAAAGAATCTTAGAGATTATAAATTACATGGTCTGGGTTGAGGTATACACTGCAATTTTTTAAGAGTTTTACAATTGATTTTGATGTGGAACCTCTGTTGACAGCCCCTGGAATATTATTTCCTAGGAGGCAGATTCATTGTACCAAATTATGATGCTGCTATTTTTCTAACTATTTATTCTTTTTTGTACATTCAATACAATTTATTTCCTACCTACAATGTACCAAGAACTGAGCTAGGTACCAAAGATACAAAAAATAAAATAAAATGTAATTCATGATCTTAGGGATGTCTTGAATAAAAGACACAAATGTCAAAAAATAACTATTATTATGAGGAAGAGGTGCTATAATATTCACACATTTAATGTGTAATGGAAACTGAGAAGAGAGAACTCTGCCATGAACCTGCTATGGATTCAACTGCTACTAGCTTTTTTATTGTGAAACATTGAGATCATTTTAGTACAAGCTCTGAATCTTTTGCTTTCCTGATCTTTACTAGTAGTTACCAATTCCTAATAGTTCCCAGTACATAAGACCGTTGCCAAAAGGCCTGATCCAGATCTCTGAGCACAGCCTCTTGGACTGGAGGATGCTGAGTTCTAATTTCGAATTCTTCTATACCCCGGGTTATATTGTCCCTAGTGGGCAATTACTTAATACTTAATACCCATGACCTAGTTCCCCAGTCTATAAAACTTGGACAATAATATTTACCTGTTTTTTATGATTTGGTATTCAGCATTTAGACAGCCTTTTTATGTTAAAGAGGCCTTATAAGTATTCATTTTTTCCTACCTAGCCCTGCCTGCCTCACTGGGACGGCATGAAGGTTAATGAGTTAGTATTGGCAAATGCTTCTGAAGCTGAGAAGACCTTCACACCATTATAGAGCAGGTTACTTTGGCATTATGAGGCCTCTCAAGTGGGCTTGCTGCCAGGAGCAGTGCGGGGGTGCAATGCTTTCTTACCGTGCCCCTCTTCAGCGGGCCACCAGCAGAACGCAGCAGTGATTCAGAGAAAGCACTTTAAATACACTGCTGTCATGTAAGAGAAATCTTTCTGGTGATAAGAACAAACCAGGTGGGCAAAGCAGAACCATACCCCCAAGTGGCCATATGTGTCACCTCCAGTTCTTCCCAACAACAATGAAATGTTGCACGAAGCCAAGGATGTTGGACACTAATCAAATCAACAGGAAATATAGAATTGAGAGCACCTGTATTCTAAAGTGGGAAAAGCACATTTTTCTAATTATGTAGCTGGTAAAAATGTCCATCTCTATTTTTTATTCATTCACTTACTAAGAAAATTGGTACAAATTTTTTGAAGATGTCTACTCTACAGCAATATGTATTTTTTTTTGCCTTGAAATAATCAAACCTTTGAATAATATTATAATTTGGTGGAATGTACCCTAAGGAAGTATTAGGTAAGGACGGTATTAAATATGGTTTTGAAAAAAGAAAATGGAATAAAGATCCAATGATTGAAAAATAACTTTAAAAATTATATAAGACACACAAAATGAAACATTTTATAAGCATTTAAAATTATGTTTCAAATATGCTTATTGATAAAGGAAAATGGTCCAGATAAAATAAGTAAAAAATCAAATACAGAACAGAGTATGCCATATAATCTCATTCATATGTATCCAAGTTGATTAACTCTGAGCAGTAGTAGAATTAGTAGTGAACTTCAGTTTCTTCATTTGATATTTTGACCTTGTTCAGTTTCCCAATTTTGTATAATAAGCAGCACTGCTTAACTAATCAGAAAAATGATGGTAGCTTAGTGCTAATTCTAAGATAGGCATTCTTTCATTCAGTTCCTCTCCTATCTCTAATGGTATTATTTCAACAACATGCTATTATTTATAATGGTTACCACTTACCAAGCATTGAGCTGTGTGATGACAGGTATCATCTTATTTTACAAGGCTTTAAAATTAACCCTTCCACCATACTGTGCCCACTTGAACCTTGAAACTAATTACTTGCTTGTAGTACATTCTTAGAAGACCCTACTGACCAACACCCATCCTGAATTATAGTTATTTGTGGAGATATTTTTCTTCATAATTTGATTTCTAGATTTTTAGGAGCAATAACTATGTTCTACGCATCTTCTATCTCATATTTCCTAGTGCTGAATAATTAATACTGTAAATAAATGGTCCCAAACAGTCTCATCTTATACAACGGGACCTAAATATTCCTTTTTTATGACTATATCTACCTGAAAGACCTGTAATTCACTTCTTTTTGGCTGGTAGGCCTACACCAATTTATCTTTTCTTCTGTTGATTCAATCATTCATAGAGACTCCACAATCACCTAGTCTGTGCCAAGCACATTTCCAGGCACTGTGGATAGAGTCATAACCAAAAGACACAAAATCTCTCCTTCACAGAGCTTACACTCTAGTGAGAAAAACAAAATATCCAAGACAAAATATATAGTATGATTGATGGTAATAAGAACAAGGAAAAACCTAAAGCAGGAAAGGGGGTTGGCAAAGGTCAAGAGAGAGGATTGGAGTTTAGCTAGGATGGCTAGCAAAGCCCTCACTGAGAAAATGGGACAACTGAGTAAAATCTAAAGGTATTGTGGGAGCAAACTATATAAATATCTGGAGAAAAAAAAAACATTCCAGTCAGAGAGACCAGGCAATGCAAGGGCCCTGAGGTAGGTCCATGACTGGTGTGTTTGAGTGATCAAGGCCAATCTGTCTGTAGCTAAATAGGCAGAAAGTTAAAATAAAAGATAAAGTCAAACACTGACAAAGACCCAAATTATGTAGGTCCTTGTAGGTCACTGTAAGGAGTTTGGTTCTTATTCTGAAAGAAAAGGAGAGTCACTGGTATATATTGATCAAAGAAGTGACACAATGGATATGTTTTATCAGCAAAACTTGCATTTCTGGGCTACAGAGAAGCAGGAAAAGGAGAGAAGCACTGAAAAACTTACAGTCCAGAGGAGAGATGATGGTGGTTTAGACCAGAGTGACAGCTTTGAAGGTGCTAAAAATTGGATTTTTAAGAGAATTTTCTGATGAATTAGAGGTTAGTTACAACAGAAGAAGTCTCAATGCCTCTTAAGGTTTGGACATAAACAATTCAAATGATGGAGTTGCTATCAACTGAGATGAGAAAGATTTATGAGAGGAGTAGGTTTGGGGACAATATCATGAGATCAATTAGGGTTGTGCTAAATCTAAAATGAGATTTGCAAGTGGAGATGTTGAATTGACAGTTAGATATACAAGTCTAGAGTTCAGGCGTGAAGTAACAGGCTCAGCATAGAAATGTAAGTGTCAAGAATGTATAGGTAGCGCTTGAAGCCATGAGATCATCTGTCATTGCCAATCATAATTAGAAGATTGTAAAATAATAAGTAAAATTTTGTAAGAAATCCCTCTTCCTTTAAGATAGAAAGGAAATAATAGTCACACTTGTCCTATTAGCAGCAGGATGCTCACCCCACTGAAGTCCCAGGAATGCTAGGGCTCCCCTGGCCTCAGCACTGATGGTACAAAAGTAGCAAAGTTGAAAACAGGTTTGGCCTGTGTCAATTAGACCAGAAACTTTGCCACTGCCTGGGAGTTTATTAGAAATACAGACTCCCAGACCCCATTCTAGACCCACTTTGTATGTACATTGAAGTTTGAGACTCTGCATCTTGGAATTGCACATAATCTGTCAGGATGGTTATGGGCATGCCTTCAACATCTCTAGACCTGTGGGAACAGGCACCACATCTTTCCCTGGGATGCTCAACCCGGAACACATTCACTGGGAGTTCCGCTATTGTTACCTCCAAAACTTAATACTAGCCTGGGACCATGGTGGTGAGCTTGATTTGCAGACTCTAGATCACTGGAGGCTGGCAAATTGATCTGTAGCTTATATTTTGGGACAGAAGTACTCATAATGTGGAAAATGTGTTCAAAAGATGCTGGTGGCCACATATATAACAAATATCTCTAGCGGTTAAGTTATATACAGGGAGAAACACGAGGTCTTTCCAGAAGGTATCCAGCCATGTAATATAAAAAATAGAGACATTTGTTGAAGAAGATACGAGATAAAAGAAATACTGTACACAGGACAATGACACCTCAGTCCCCTTCCAAGTAGGCACCTTGGGACTTGACACAGTTCTCCCAATCACCATCAGCTGCCCTATCCTATTTTCTTGAATCTCATTGATGGTCTGCCATCTCTTCCCTTTCAAAGGTGACTTCAGTTTTGGGAAAAGCCAGAAGTCACAGGGCACCAAATCTGGGCTATAGGGGGGGTAAGTCATCTGAGTGATTTGATATTTCTCATAAAACCTCTGCATGAGACATGATGAGTCATGACAAAGCTGCCAATCACTAGCTGCCCATAGCTGCAGCCTTCTCAATTATCCAAATAGTTTCCATGGAGGAATGTTCAAGCTTAATGTAAAATCTGATGCAGATTCATTGCTCAATTTGCTCAGCCATTTTGAATGTGACAGCCACACAGTACACATGGTCACTCAATGGTGTCTACCACCTCCATTGACTAGTACAGTGAAGTTGTCATTGTTCATGCATGCGTATTCCACTCCACTCTCCTTGGTTGCCAGGTTACATCAATGTCACACAAACCATTCTCATTATATTAGCAATGGCTGAACTTTTTCCAGACAGACTTTCCTGTAGACAGAATAAGAAAACCTGGTATTTTGGATGAAGTCAGAGACAGGGAATATACCTAACTCAGATATATAAACAAACAGTAGATCTAACTCAGATATATGGCAATAGTAGGAAAAAAAAAAAGTAAAATTTGAGAGAGAATGAGAAAATCTGAGTCTAAGTGATAGATTCTAACTCAGCCATTAGAGCAAGGTACTACAGATAAGAAGGCAAGGTGCTTTTGTTTCGTATCAACTTGGGTAAGCTCTGTTTCCCAGGATCCCCTTTCCTATGTGGTTCTAGGTTGGAATTGGCCAACGCAGAAATTGGCACAGGAGTCAGAGGTCAGAAATGACACAGCAGCCATTACTCTCTGTGAGTCATGTTGGTTAGATGCAGTAAGAGACAGGCACACAGGTGCTGATGGGTTCCATCGGCTTGTCCCTTTCCTCCACTCCAAATCCAGCTCTTCTTCCTAACAGGCTCATCCACAGATGCAAACAGGATGGTCTTCCCGATTCTTCATAGGCTTTCCTTTGTGCCTGACTTCAGGAGGGATGCTTAATGAATATTCTCTGATCCTCCAGTTCCCCTTTACAGATCCTTATATCCCCGGCTCCTCCGATAATTGTATAGACCAAATTCCTACAGAAATCCCTTATTCTGTAATATTCATAGTGCTTCCACTTCTCCAGTTAAATCCTAATAGTTATTGCTCCAAGAATTGGCTCCAGGAGACAGACCATAAGAATGGGAATCTGGGAATGTCGTTCTGATCCAACTGGATTTAAACACATCAGTGACCCTGTGCCCACTGATAAAATGACACTGGTTGTCCATGGCAAGCTATGGCTAAAGTTATTTATAAAATCATCTATCATCACATATAATCAAATACTTGTAGTAGACAAGACTTTCGATGAACAAGTAGCCACCACCCTATAATATTTTAGTGCAAATAAAGGATATATTAGGTGGTTGTTTTTCAATGTACCGCAGAATGTGGACAAAGAAAATCATGAACACAATTTTTAAATTCCAAGCTCCAGGCCTGGGAAAGGGACTAGAAGGTTTTCATGTCTGTGTCAACTTAAATATGTTTCCCAGAATGGGGGAGCTGATGCATTAGAGGGAAGCCACTAGCTAAGCATCTCTCTCAAAGCACTGGTGCAGTGGACAAGCTGAAACCTGCGAGTGAATCCGGGGATCCAGGCTGCGCAGCCACCACAGTGGGTCCACAAGGGGAAGCTGGTGAAGAAGTTCAAGGAAAACCCTTGCCTTTGCACAGCCAGTACTTCAGATCTAAAAACCACACTCAAAGTCTAATCCTGCAGGTGACTGAATTATAATGCAAATTGAATTCACAGCATTACTCGGTCCCTAATGTTCAAAGGGTTTTGCTATTTGCTTTAAGTACAAGAGTTGTTTCTTATAAGAATATATCAATAGAAAGATAGATGAGAAGGAATCAAGAAGTCTTAACCCTACAAACATGATTTTTTTATTTTTAAAAGTTCCAAGAATAATTTACTCAATCAAATTAGAATGTGATAAATATGAATAAATGCAAATCAGTTAAAATAAAGGAACGGGAAAGACTGGATTGGATTTCGAACTTGCCATTTGATTTTACGTTAACAAATTAGTTGATTCCCTGCATTTCCACATTTTATAGAACCATGGAATTTTAGAGTGAAAATATACTCTAAAGCTCTTATTTTTAGTATTCTTGTTCTATTGCTTCATGTGCTTTGACTTAGGTTGGTAAATTCCTTTTGAAGATTTAGCATAGAAATGTATAAAGTCACAGTAGGAATGATCAGCACTGAATTCTGGACAATAGTTATCCCTAGGTTACATAAAAAGTGGAGGGAAATGTAACTGGGGAAGGTACACAGGAGATTTCCACTGTATTTATAATGTTTTATTCCTTAACTGAGTGCTAGAAACACAGGTATATATTTTTTCATACCGTTATTTTGTATGACTAAAATATTTTATAAAAATAAGATGGTAAAAATATATTTAGCGTGGACTATAAATAGATTTTCCTCTATTTTATCTCTGGAACATGGTCAGCAAATGATTTACAGAAAGCAGCTACTGTCAGGAAATGTGGTTTCTGCAGAAATGACTTTTCAAGATTTACATAAAGTTTTATAGGTAGAGAATTTTGAAAAAAGGTCTTCTGTGAACAGATTCAACATAAAGACTTATTTTGGCTATAGGCAATGCATGAAATTGTCTTCCCTTTCCTATCCCCTCCGGAGAAGAAACAACAGTGACTTTAAATGATCAGAATGGAGTCCTGCCAGAATTCTGGACTCTGCTAGCTGTAACACCCCAGTGCAGGGAGGATTTTCTATGAAAGGCTTTTGCTGACTCAAGAAGTGCCAAAGGGAAGAGGAGGGGACTGGCACTAACCAAAAAAAAAAAAAGAAAAAAAAATCAAAGTCACCATTGTTTTTTTTTACCATGAAGTATCCATAAGGAAGAGAGAACAAGAAGAGAAAAATAACTCTCAGGAAGAGTTAGAGCATTAATTTTTATACGTAAATCAAAACAGTTCTAGTTTTTAGAAATAATGATATTTGGATCACTTGTTAGCTCTGCCTGTAGGACTTCTAAAGACAGCATCTCCTATGCATGCCTCAAACAGCTCGCTCAGATACACATGGCTTTTGTTTATTCTTACTCGCCTTGGTTTTCACATTTTTATACATGGCCTCAAGGAATGGCTTTGATGCTGAAATTTTTCTGGGAAAAAAATGAATAAGTAAATACATAACTCATATATACATAAAATGTAGTAGTATAAATCAATGGGACCCTCTAGTACTATGCTCCTAATAGCTTTTCCAAGCAATGTTGCATTTCAACAGCAGTTTTGTATCTCTTGACTACTGAAGTATGCTAATTTCTGGACTCATGAATTAGTCAGGTGTTCAGTTGCACTGTGCAGTGTTATAACTATAGAGACAAAACCTATAAGAGGAACAAAACCATGTTAATAGCAGCATTTTATCTTTTCCCATGAGAATATAAAACAAAATCTGGGTCAAGTTTGTGATACATCTTCCTCAAGGGTGGCTAACTCATTACCTGCTGCCCTGGAAAACTCAATTATCCAAGGGATTTATGTTTTGTTTTATTCTTTGACTTCCCAATTTATTCTATTTATTCATGGAATTTTGACTTCTTTCCCTCTGCCTGAGTCACTTGTAGATCAAGGTGGGTGGGCACTGGAGTTCAAAATATTCTTTTCAAGAAACACACACACACAAACATGGCATGAAAGTAGGATTTCATTTTAGTTGCCAAGCTTGAAGAAAGTTATAAGCAATGACTGAATAAATAGTCTTCAAATAATTTACGGTCATCAGGAGCTACTTGAATGAATGCACTGTCTATTCTAAATATTTGGAAAATTTTAACAGAAAGGACTATAATAAATGCAGAATGAGCTCTGTTCTGACATTTCTCCCTGCCTTTCTCTTGTGCTCAGCAACTTTCCCATTTCATTCCCTATAAGGCGTTCACCATACAAAATGCTGGTTAAGCTTCACCAGAACTTTCAATATTTAGGAATAAAATACCATTCTTAAATAATTGTTCTGGCAAACTAAAAACACTTCTAGGATTTGAATTCTTTTTAAATTTGATCTTTATGGGCAAGAATATTAGTGATAATGATATATAAAGAGAGATATGGGAAGGACAGAAACTTTTATCAAGTCAGACTGACTCAGCCTAAGAAACACCTGCTTCTACTCCTGCCTTTTCTCCCTTTTATATTGCTGTACATTTTTTTTACTTATAATTTGCATGGAATTCCTTAGCCACTAAGACACAATTTGATAGGAAAGCTAGTACACAGAAATTTTAATCTCTTTGCAGAATTTTTTTGGAAAAAAAGTAAAGAGAAATGGAACAGTACATGGAAGAGAAAGCAGTGTTTTTGTTTTGTTTAGCTGATAGGTATTATAGCCTCTTTGTATTTTTGTGGAATTCTGTTTCTGTAGAGGGAAATGTCTATAGATTCCAGGGAAAGGGGAAAATTGCTGAAGTGCTGTCCTTGAGAAGAGGAGAGGAGAAGGTATCTAGCAAGTGCACAATCAGAAGGATTAGGCAGAAAGAAGTGTGGACATTCTTTCCAGAGTAAAAAGCAGACACTAAAGCATATGAATACAGGTGCTAGTGGGTGGGTAGCTATGGCAGTGGGAATACAGGACATGACTTTCAGTGATGGAGAAAGCAAGGTCACCAACTGAGAGTGGGATGGGGGAAGAGGTTTTGGAAGCATAAGGAAGGGGAGAATGAATAAAATAATCACTTAAAAGAATTATGGAATGAAAAAAACTAGGGACGTGAGATGGGATTGCCTGACAGTGCTGAGAACATACCTGAGAATGGCAACCATGAACTTGAAGTAAGGCCAGGAGGTATGGTGTTTTTCTTTCCTCCAACCATATTTATTTGCATGGATGCAGGGTTGATGTGCACAGTTAGGACTTCCTAGGTGAGCACAATGAAGAAGAGAAAGAGGAGGAAGGCAGTGGAGGTAATGATGATGATGATGATGATGACGATGATGAAGAAGAAGAAAAGGAGGCGGGCAAAGAAGAGGAGAAAGATCATGAAATAAAAGTTGGGTAAAGAGATAAATAAGGACAAGAAGGGAATGTAAAACAAAAATAGGTAGCATTCATAGAATCAATGATTATTTATCCCAGTGAGATCAGAATATTATTTGGGCTAAGTTCTAGAGGGAGTGAGTTGAAAAGAGGAAGGAGGGATTCAACGAGCATAATACTCAAAATTGTTATTATAAAGGAGGTGCTGTTATTGCTAATTAAAAGGCTTATGACATGTATGACCACAGGGGTGATAACTGTGGTGGGGTGGAGGACAAGAAAACTGGAAGAGAGAAACTTCAAAGGCAAGTCATGACAAGGCGTGTCTACGCGGATATTAAAATACCCATAAATTCTGAGTGGTGATGAAGAGCCAGTAGACAAAATCTAAAATCCTCAAGTAATTAGGGAGTGTAGCCAGAGCTCTTTGGCCAATTTCAACAAGGATGGGGTGTGGTGGTTGTCTATGGACAGGAGCAGAAAATCTGAGGGTTACAGGGAAACAGGGGAGAGGATGGGCTGGAAGATGGTAGTGAGAAGCAAGGCAACCGCCACCCACCCCAGGCACAGTGGGTTAGGTAAGTGGGAGAAAGCAGTCACCACACTTAGAGCCTTCCTTGAATTCCTGGGAGAATTTCTATATTCACATTGTTAATATGACCTTATACATTCATCTCTATGATAATTTTCTTTTTCCAAGATTTAATATTTTATCCCTCTATCCATATTATGTTATGCTTATAATTGCATCATCAGATACTTCTCAGGCAATGGAAGGTAGGGATGAGGAAACAGGTTTAATTAACCAACCACTTCACATGGTCAAAATTTCACTTTTGTGTTTGAGTCTTGTTTTCTAAAATTACCTTACCTTTCACAAAGCTTGGCCCCAAGGGGTGGCTTGAATGTGGGGCAGGGGCTTGAACCCCTCACACAAATGTTATCTATCAATCCTCCAACCACCCAAGCAAAAATGAAATAATATTTTTCAACATAGTTGGTTGACATTTGCCAATGTTACTAAAGTGTGAACAAAAGCATCTAGAAATAAAAGACTGCTGTTTTAATTGATTTGTAACATATATTCTATATTAAAAATGTGCTTGCCTTGTAAATGCAGCTCCCTACCACAAGTTCCAGTTTTCTAACCCAAACCCCACTGTAAAAAAAAATTGTTGTCACTATTCACTGTCCACATGCTTTTACTAGTAGGTGGCATGGCATATAGACACAGCTTCCACTGGGATATAACTCTTCAATTTGTGTCTATGAACTTGATCTATATTGAATGTTAGCCAAGCAAATTTAGTCACAAAAAGCCCTGGAAGACTTTGTGTTTGTGCAGTTGTGTGACTTAAATCCCAAATTAACTTACAATGAGGTTTAAGAACATTATGTATTTTAATAAATATTGCAAATAGACAATTTTTTTCCTTTCCTAAAAGCATGTGTAATAAGTGGAACTTAACATAAGTAGAATCCTAAGAATCAATGGTGTCAACAGAAACAGCTAAAAGGAAGTCTCTTTCTGACGCTCATTCTGAAACTTGTGATAATTCTTAGGAAGACCCAGGGTAGTCCAAAGCAAGGGAAAATACACTGTCCTAATCCATCTGACTTGGCTTCGGAAACAGAAAATTAGGAAAACCGTTGGCTACCCTGCTCCAACTACTCAATGGGCCGGGGCAGATTGGGTGGAGGGTGGGAAGGGGATGGAAGGGGCATAAGGAGAACAGGCGTGGGAAGTATATGGAGGGAGATGTGACACAGAAACAAAAGGACAGAGGGTGGGCCCCAAAACTAACTCCACAGGACCCCCTCTCTACAGTGCACTCCATAACCTTCCCGAACTCCAGACATTCAAGCCTGTATGTAGAAAATGGCCACTCAGACACAGACAACATGTAGGTCTCTGGCGAATGAACATGAGGGACTGCCCTGAGAGTTCCATTTACGAATTTAGAGGAGGAAGTCATCTGATGTCTTTGTAGACCATTAGGTGGGTCATTAAATCATGAATAGCTTAATTTCCATGTCAAACCCTCAATTTTACACACACCCAAATACAGAAGCACACAGATTACAGAACAGATTTAATTTTTCACAGGTGCTTGAGCCAAAAAACAACCCAAGTGGTTGAAACACTGTGAATATACATAAACTCTACTTTAGAATATATTATGAAGGTAAAGAATTGATTTTTAATTCATTTTGTGGGTCTCAGAAGACAAATATGTAATGTAAAGGGTATATAGGTAACATACCACCAACAAGTTAATGACTAAATGCTGAACTGATTTAACAAAATATAATATTGAAATATATATATATATTGCATGTAAATTCCATATTTATGATTGCAATAAACGTATAATAAAATCCCAAGGCATGCTTGCAGTATTATTATTAAATTTCATTTCCATCTCCAACTGCCTACTTTTAGAAATATGTAATATTACCTTGAGCCATTTGGATTTTATGTGGCAACTGCATTTACCTTAACTCTTCCCTGGAGGAAGATTGAATCATTTATTTCATTCTGAAGGAAATGGATTCCTGAATCAGAATGAAATAAAAATGATTAAATGTGAATTGAATCACTTAATCCTTTTTCTTCTGTCAAAGGGCATAATTATTAACCTTGCTAAGTGCTATATATGCAATCATGTACCAGGATTTAGACTTATAAATAGCTTTAAAATAATTAATTGTGAATAACGGCAGGCAAGGCCCCAAGTGTACAGCTGGTGGCAAAGGCTTCAGGTGACGTGTTGGAGGTATAAGCTCACCAAACCTGTATCAGTTAACTGGACATGTGTGCGCAATCCATCTTGTTTTTTACAAGAACTCTCTATGACACTATGTAAGTCAACTTAATAAAATGTATTATGACTGCATGTTTTCATAGTGAGGACTGATTTTGGTACGTGTAGTTGTAGAACCAACACAAGACCAATGGCCGTCTCACAGTAACTGTCTACTAGTCCTTTATGTCACGGGGACTCAGACCTGAAAAAGTCCCCCCACGTTAGTTTGTTGCATTCCAGGTGGTCTGTGTGCAATGCTCATGAGAGGAAAATGAGAGAGAGACAGA
This sequence comes from Mormoops blainvillei, assembly GCA_004026545.1. Lineage (NCBI taxonomy): Eukaryota > Metazoa > Chordata > Mammalia > Chiroptera > Mormoopidae > Mormoops > Mormoops blainvillei. The sequence goes on along the minus strand of PVJD01000509.1, from coordinate 156,600 downwards.
GAGACAGAGAGACAGAGGCAGAAAGAAACAGCTTTAGGAATTGAATAACTTGGGTAGGGACCCAGGCTCTTCTTTTTAGTAGCTATGTGACCTTTGCTGAATCACTAACTCTTTCCAAGTCTCATTTTCCTCATCTGTAAAATGGAAATAACACTTGCCTTGAAGGACGCTATAGAGATTATAAGACAACACACAGAAAAGGATTAGTATACCCCTACAGCACGACGACTGTCAGGCATTTGGAGGTGGCAGCTCTATTTGTGGGAATGTGTCCATTCTCCACTGGGAATTCTCAAAATGGCAGGAGTCTGTTTAGAGTAGGGTGAACAGCCCCAGGGTGTACCACAGCCCAGTGTGTGGTTAATACCCCACCCCCGCTTTTGCTCTCAAATGTCTCTGCTTCAATTACAAATCCTAGAGTCATCCTTGCACTAAGAACTTTAGTATTCTTCTTTCTCTGAGTGAATTTGAGCAGCCGGATTCTGAAACACCTAGAGGGCTTCATGCCCCTTTCCAGATCAAAGCTCAGGGTGGAGTCAGTTATGAATGGAATTGTGCTCACCCCCAGTAAAATTCGTATGTTGAAGTCCTACTTCAACCTACTGAGACCCCAGTAACTCAGAATGTGACCTTATTTGGAGATAGGGCTTTACAAGGTTTATCAAATTAACATGAGGTCATCAGAGTGAGTTCTAATCCAATATAACTGGCTTTCTTATAAAAACGGGAAATTGAAACAGGCATAGAAGGAGGTAATGTGAAGACACGGGGAGAAGACAGCCACCTACAGCGAAGGAGAGGGACTGGGGCAGCTCCTTGCCCCACAGCCTCAGAGGGAACCAACTTCCAACACCTTGATTTCAGAACTCTATCCTCCAGAGCTGTGGCACAATAAATTTTCTGTTGTTTACACCGCCTGGTTTGTCTACTTTGTCACGACAGCCCTAGAGAACCAATGGAGAGTCCAAGGGAGAAACCCTGTATGTCAGTTGCTTGCAGCAGTGTTCTAAGGGAACTCTAGAGAGGAAACTAAAAATCAAACTGTGAATAATGACAAAAATGCTCAATTAGCAATAATGACAGACATCAGAGCTGAGGTGCCCTGAAAACACCTCAGAATCTCCACTCCAACTGCCTATAGTTATAAATTATTAACACATTTATCTAGAAAGCATAACAACACACTATTATGAGTCATCTGTGTCCGTGGAATTGACCAGTCATTCAGAGGTCTGATAATTTACTCTTTGTTCTCTAAAGTAAATATATGCAAGTTACATAAATCAGACCTAGTTTTACAGCAATATTTTTCCTCACAGAAACAGCAGCATGTTTCTCCCCGCAACTCTACCCTTTCGCCACCCTCCTCCTCTCCCCACACGTGCAAGGACACAAAGACTCTGGACCCCAAAATTCAGGATTTGATTACACTTTGTAAAATTCTATCTTCTATCTTTTTAGCTACACCATGTCACCGCAATGAACATATACTTACAGATACAAACAGAGCATTTGTCATTTATGCTTTTCGTTTGAACATAAATATCTTGAGGCTCTATCTAATACATCACAAATGCTTCGACAAGTTGTTTTTAATTAATGTCAGAGAGTCTGTAGAGAGATGCACTGGAAAATTTTGAAACAAGGAATGTGGTTAAAAACAATCTATATATTTTCCTCTCACTATAAGTCTGCCACCCATTGTTAACATTTTCAGATAATCTGTCATTCAATCACTAAAACTTTGGAAGCATTGTTTTTTCTCCCAAAGAATTCGACTACCCTATGATTGCCTAAATGGTACGTAACCTAAAGGTAGAAAGTATGTATTCTTGTTTATATCACAGTTTCAACTTGTTCCAGTGCAGAACAACAACAACAAATCAGCAAGAAGGAAAAATGACTTTTATTGTGTGAAACTTTGTCATTTCTTACATGTGAGCATATATTTATTTCAGTTTAAATAATCCTTTATAAGTCACTAATTACCTTAGCAAGTTAAAACTAGTTCTATTAAACATAATTTTACCCCTTCCCCATATAATCTAATATAAAAATGTCACATAATGAAAGGAGTGTGGGCTTTAGAGTAAAACAGACCCAGGGTACAATCCTGGCTTTATCACTGTGTGGCCTAAGGCAAGTCTCTAAGCTTCTTTGGGCCTCAGTTTCTTTAGCTCAGAAATGAGGGTAATGTTTACCTTGAGGCTGATCGAGAGGACTGGCGTCTGCATGTTAACGGGAGGCTATACTAATAAGGGACAACATTGTTAAGTGCTGCGGTTGGCTGCATTTGCCGAACGTGACCCCACCATTAACTCCTATCCCACGTGCTCTTCCCCAGTGCGACCCTGACGGCACCAGTGATGCTGCCTGACTTCCCAGACTAGATGAGAAAAGCCCGGCAGCCTCCTGGATTCTCCTGGAACACTTATTCTCCAGACACCCCTCTGGGGACACTTCCTCTCTGAAGCCAAGTGCCACGTCACCAGGAGCCCCAAGCTACGTGCAGAGATGACATGGAGCGTTCTGTTAGACGATCTCGACCGAGCCGTCCTTAGGGTGATTCCAGCCCAGATGCCAGACGTGTGGCTGAAGATGCCTCCAGGTGATTCCGGCCCCAGTCCTGGGAGTCACTCCCCATCGTCTGAGTCTTCCCAGCTGAGGCCCCGGAATACTATAGGGCCAGGCTCTATGTGACTCTTCACCAACAGAAACATGAGCATAGTAAAACGCGTGTTGCTTTACACCTCTAAGTCTGGGTGGTTTTTATGCAGCAACAGGTAACAGAAGCAACACTGATAATGTGCTCAGAGCTGTGCTGCCAGAGAATTAAAAGAGGCCCCCACCTTTGGGGGCCGACATTTCAAAAATGTGCGGTAAGTTCTGGCAACATGAACTCTCTGACTCGGCAACAACTCTTTTCTTCTTTTGAGCCCCTGGGATTCAGGGTCTACATCACAGTTAATAATCTGTTTCCATAAAGCTGATTCCATACATTTTAGTCCTTGGAAAAGGTAAGGCCAGCAGATGTGGAAGAAGAAGAGCGGAAGGGGAACACCCGACCCAGAACTGTGTTATCTATACAGTCATCTCATGCTAGCTTCATACTCACCTGGTCAATGTGCTTGTCTTTAAAATACAAACACCTCCAGGAAATCAGGGACTCATTCACTTCAGGGTAGGAGTCATCACAACAACCTCCTTTGAGAACGGTGGTCTTGATTTGGAGTAGAGGGGGGATGGCATTTTGGAGCTTCATGGTAGCATCATAATTAGGGTTCTGCCAAAGAAGGGAGGGAAGAAAGGCCTTATAAAAGCACTGAAATTTGTCCTGCCCACTCACTGGCAAAACCAACATGGATGGGTGCCTTCCATGAGGTGGGCGCTGGCCACAGGCGGACGAATTTAAACCGTCCCCAGCCTAAGAAAATTTTGCAGGTCTCCCTCTGTTTTAATTCACCTCTATGCCACGGAAGCCTCCATTATCAGAGCTTGTTTGCCAAGCTCCCCTTAGCTCCTTAGTCTGGATTTACTCATTTGGTTTGCCAGTAGTATAAAGGAGGAAAGGAAATATGAGTGGAAAAGTACAGGAGAAGTAAAAAATACCTACTTCTTCTGTCTACTTTCTATTTCTCTGGATGCAAAACACTTGATTATAGGACTGTGTCTTATACTAGCACAACTACTACACACAACTGGTATTCAATTAATTATTTATTAAGGGGAATTGAAATAAATCTGTGCAGAACTTGCAGAACCTCCTATTCACAATAATTTACAGACTATCACACATTACACCCAGAGCTGGATAAAGAAGACATGCGCATCGGTTTCTTTTATTTTTTGTTTGTCAGTTTATTTTGCTTATTAGATTCCACATATAAATGAGATCATAAGGTATTTGTCTTTCTCTGGCTGGCTTATTTCACTTAGCATAATAATCCCCAGGTTTATCCATGCTGTTGCTAAAGGTAAGGTTTCCTTCTTTTTTACATCTGGGTAGTGTTCTATTGTGAAAATGTGCCAGCTCTCAGAGGAGAGAGGGTTTGGGGGGCTGCACGAAAGAAAGTGGAGGGATTAAGCAAAAAAAAACAAACCATATATACATATATATTTATATATAAAGATGTGTGTGTGTGTGTGTGTGTATCTCATATAGACGCAGACAACTGTGTGGTGATAGCCAGAGGGAAAGGGGTATCGGGGTAGGCGGAGGGGGGCAAAGGGTGAGTAAATGAGGACAAAAAGAGACTTGCTTTGGGCGACAGACACACAATGCAGTGTGCAGATGATGTGTTGAGTTCATACACTTGAAACATATGGCTTTGTGAACAAATGTCACCCCAAAATTTAGTTTTTTAAAAAGAAGACACATTCTCATGCTACAAAAATTTACACTCTAATCAACCTTTTTTCAAGTCTCTTTTTTTTAAATTTAATTTTATTTATTTTTAGAGAGAGGGGCAGGGAGGGAGAAAGAGAGGGAGAGAAAGATCAATGTGTAGTTGCCTCTCACCTGCCTCCTAGCAAGGACCTGGCCTGCAACCCAGGCATGTGTCCGAACTGGGAATTGAACCAGAGACCCTTTGCTTTGCGGGCTGGCACTCAGTCCACTGAGCCACACCAGCTAGGGCTCCAATCAACCTTTTTTTAACGTGGGAAAAGATAAGACCATTAGAAGTATTTAGTTTGGAGATAGTCATGTGTATCGTACAGTGTTGCAAGTAAAAGCCTTCAAAAAGGAACAGAAAATCCCTGCTGTTGTAGAAAAAAATTTTTTAACTTGTCACCAGTCATTTTCAAGGCTGCACAACCTACCTCTCCATCCTCACACTTATCCATCCATGCCACACTCCTATACTCAAAGTATGCATTGTTTTAATTGGATCAATTGTGAAATCATCCTCGAATTTGCAGTTCTCATATACCGATGGATCCTTAGCAACACACATAACAAGTCCAACCAGGAGCTAGCAATTTTCCCCAGTTTCTCACCTCAGAGGGACACTCCCTCCCTAGAGAACCATCAATCCACTTATGGGGATCCCTTCACCTTCCAAGGCTACTACATTCATCTCCATAGAGCCCTTAACTCTTAAAACATTCTTTGTTTGAGCTGAGATCTTTCTTCCTTCTGTCCCAAATACCTTATAAAACTATCATTAATGAAATCATTCAACATTTGATTTATTTCAGTAAAAATTTATGATAAAGTAGGAATACATTGGGTAAAACCAGATAATGATTTATATTGTTTATGTAATATATAGGTGCTAGGTACTCTGATTTTTTAAAGAAAGGAAAGGGGTAGGGAGGATTTAACTTTTAGTAAATATTCTTATTAGGTTGGTGGTTATAAGCTCTGTAAATTATGGTAATGAAATAGGATAGTGACAAAGAAAAGTCCCCGAAAGACCCAATCATGTTAATACAATGAAATATGAAACACACCTAATGAAAGCCAACATTAGCATGAATTTTAAAAGAAACATAATGCTAAGCATAGAACTTTGATTTACATACAAGTACAAAACTAAAAATTTCCAGGCAGCTCTATGTAAATTTTTATAATGCAAGATGTTTTAAAAATAAATTTGCAAAAAAAAGCAGAACAAAGCAATATCCTTCATATTCTGTTAGTAATACAGAATAAAGAGTCCATTTTTATGCTCTGAGCATGTTTAGAGGTTGTGTAAATTTAATTTATAAATGATTTTGAAACATTAAAAGAGACGTGGGGAGAGTTTGCTCCATAAGTTAAACAGCAATTTGATCTCAACATCATTGAAAATAAACTTTCACCTGTTACTAATTTTGTTCTTAGTTACAAAGCTATTGTTTGTTTGAATGAAAGGGAAAAAGCATCTTGATGCTGTTTATATAGGCCAAATAAGAGAACAAATTGCAAAGGCCCACGTATGCTAAAAAGCAAATTAAAGAACTTTTCCGAGAATATGTTGAAAACACGACCAGGGCTACACACGATCATAAGTACTATATTGTGAACCTCAAACAGCGTCCCAGATAGTGCATATTTGAGTTGCAAGCAGTACTGCAATCCTACATCTGAGAATAATTCTTTTGTGTGTACTATCTTTAATTGTGGACTTGTAATAAACTCTGAAAATTGAGCCCAGTATTACAAAGAGTCTTCCTCCACAGCCTCTGCCAGGAAAGCAAAAAAGTATTTTGTGTCGTGTCTTCGGTTTTAGTTTTATTATTACAGAGGGTGTTTCGGATTATGTATGTATAATTCTGTGTTTGTTTATAGTTTATGAATATGCATGTAATTTTGGCATTAGCTTCCATTTTCAAAAGCAACCCAAACCCATGCCCAGAAATAAGCAAAAATAATTCTTAAAAGGTACAAAATGACTCGATGGGGCCATTCTAATCTGGACCATTCACATGAATGAACAGGTCATGGCAACAGCTTCAACAGTAAGTTTTTCTACTTCGGAACCAAAAGTCTAGGTCTGTGTTTTCAAACTGGCAGACCAGATGCTCTCAGGGGACATGCCAGCCAACAAATGATAAGAAAATAATAGGGAAAAATACTTCTGCAAAAACATAATTTGGGCTTTGGCAAAAGCAAAGTTCAGGTGAACATTCCATGCCCAACAGACAGTCTGAGGTCTCTCTATTTACTAAGTCCCTTTTTCAGGCTCTACTGGAAAGAATCAAAGAGAGGGAAAAAATGTCTAATGATTCCAGGATTTTCCCCAAATGTTCCATCCATTTTTCCATCTTTCTCTCTCTCTCCCTCCACATACCCTGTCCCCGCCCTCACCCCCATCAGACACACAAACACACAAATACATAAACTGATGTAGTGAAGACCTTTTAATCTCAAATTTGCATTCTGCATTGTTAACGTGCTGTGTCAGGAAATTTCATAATGTTTTTAATTTGTAGACGGGAATCTCAATTTAAGAAACGTGCTCCTTCTTGGTATCTTATGCTCTCAAATATCTCTCTTTCTCCCTGTCTCTCTCCCCGCCCCCACCTTTCCTTCTCTCCCTCTTTTTCTTCCCCATTCCATCCTTCCATTTGCCTAACAAGCAACACAAGCCTGTCCTATGCATAAGTTTTTCCCAGTTTCTTTAGTACTAAGTCAAGAAACTACTATATCTCTTTGCTCTTAAACTCCAGACTTCCAGAATCAGTGAATTGTATCAACTCAGTTTTATCACTGCACATTCTCTTGTGTCTCTAATGAACTTTTTGTTGACAGAGCTTTTTTTCCCCTCATTTTGTATTTTTCCACCTTATTACCACATTAGAAGCCACTGGGCACTCACTTCTTCAAATTCTCTCCCTATGGTTTCCAGAATGCACACGCCTCATTCTCTTCTGTTGCTGACAATCTTTCCTCCGCATTTTTCTCCAGTTCTTCTTCTTTAATTGTCTCCATCAATTCAGGCATTCCCTTTTTTTGTCATATTTCCCTATTCATTCTACTTTCGCTCACTTGGTGCCTGGTTCAATTTTATAGCTTCAACTAACTGCTCTACACCAACGGCTTCCAAATCTATTTCTGATTGCTCGCCCAAGTGTCACTTCCACCTCTCCAATTCTACATCAAATAATTACACCTGGGTATTTCAGCAGTACCTACGGCCCCTCTCCCTGTGATATCTTTCACATTCACCTTCACATTTCACCCTCATTATCACCACCCTGGTTCAAATGTTCATGGCCTTTTTCCTGGGTCCCAAGAAGGGCTCCCTAGTGGCTTCTAACCTCACTCTGAATTCACTGCCTATCCTGCTGTCAAATGCATTTTCCAAAAGTGCAGCCCTGACCATGTTTGCCCTTTTTAAAAATGTCCAGTACCTCTCCATTCTACAGAACACAGCCCAAAATCATCTGTGTGGTATTCAAGCTCCTTTCTATGATGAAGTCAACCAATTTAAACAAACTCACACTCCCCACATTATTTTCCATGAACCCCCATTGCATAGCTTTCACTTTCGCTGAAATAAACTACTCATAGTCCCCTACACTTTCTGATGCACCCTCATACATGTCTTTTCTTTGGCCTGAATACCTTTTTATCCATCCCTGCCATTCCTAAACCCCTCTCCAACTTACAAAGCCTAAATATAACATAACTGTTCATATGGAATCTTTTCCCTTAACTACCTGCACTACCCACCAACCAGGAAAACTCCGTTTTCACTATAAACTCATTGAGTATAGTCTTCTCTAATACCATTTTCTGCCTTGTGTGTAGTAGTTTATGAATGGGTCCTAAATCCACTGGAGTTATGCAGATCTCCAGAGAATCTCACTTAGTTCCACAGTCCATGAGAGTTTCATTTGTTTCATCCACTTGATAAAAAAACTAGGTACTATCTTATACATTGGGAATTCAATGGTGAATGAAATGCAGTCCTTGTTTTTAGATTCAAAAGAAATGTTTACTGCATCACAAACTCTTAAGAATAAAATATTTTAAGAAAATATTTAGTTCTCTACTCAATATTTCGTCGAACCGAAGTTCTTCAGCATAAAAGCTCTATGTAAATCCAAAGCATAATCGATCTGTTGTAGAAGACACAGTCGGCCTCTCCTCGAGAAGAAGAGAGACATCCATGTTGCCCCCCGGCATCCGGCCCTGTGATCCTCTCTCTTGCCTTTCCCCAGTTCCAACTCTGATCTTGGTTTTTCCATTTTTGATCTTATTCCCACTCTGCCTTTCGCCACATGCAACCCAGCGTTATTCTGAGATCTGGCTTCATCCTCACAACCTTGACCTTGTTCCCTTATAACTAGGTTGCTTGTCTGGATGAGTCCTAACCATTTTACGAGCTGGATTATGTTTTGTTTCTAAACAACAGATAAATGGATGACCCCTGAACCAAAGCCATACAAAGGACAATTCTGTGACCATCTGGTGAGAGGCTTTGGACACCCATACTGGCTTAATAGACAATATCAAAAAATAAATAAACAAACTGCATTACGGGGTGCAACATGGTAACATTCTCCAAAACTCCGACTACACAGACTTAACCATGTGCCAGGACCTCGGTGCTGCCTTCTGCCTTATACGCCGAGGAAGCCAAGCCTCCAGTTTGAGGTTCATTCTCTTTGCCTCTTTCCTCTGAATAAATGTCAACTCCTTGAATACAAGAACCTTACTTATCAACTGAGAATTGGGGTCATTCCCCAGTTTAACAGAGTTCCATTTTCTCAGAACCCTTCCCTCCTCCTCCTTCAAAATATTCCTTTGCTTCTCAAGTTTATTTCGGGGCTTACTACCAAATGTATAAACTTGTAGGTTATCAACAATATTTCTAGGTGCTAATTAAGAACATCTGCCTTTCACCGTGAATTTTCACATCACATTTCAACAAGAAAAGCAGAAGCATTTCTAGGAATTCTGAAATGCAGGAGATGTATGTATGGTGTGCTCTTGATTTCATTTGTTCTCTAAGACCAACAGAGAGCTCTTACATCCATTCTGAGTAAACTGTCTTCGGAGCCTCCAGTGCAATTCAGTCAATGATGCTGCACACAGCAGGAATCTGCTTCAAATAACTAACTCTGTTACCTTCTTAGTTCCTGCACAAATTCCTCTGCGAAGGACAAAAACAAGGCTTCTTGTTCCTTTTAAGGAAATGAGGTTTTTAAAAAGGCTTACAAGCCCTAAATGGAATTCAAAGTCAGCAGTCTTAGAAGCATTATACCAGGCTATAGATGTAAGTTAAACGGGTGCTAAAATAAGGGCCAAATTAAATAATTTTATAATATCTTCAAACTCTTTACCACATAGATCATTTAATTGTGCTCATATACTAAATTTGGAAATCACTTCTCCTGGGACTATGTCAGTCACTAGGACTATATAAGGGATTTTTGGAGATTACATTAACTCTTTCTGGCCATATTGGGGCCCCTTTAAGATTTGAAAAAATAATTAATAATTTACTAAACAATCGCTGAAAATGACAAAACACTTTCCAGGACTACTCATCTTATCATCCTGGGAGCTCTCTCCCATGGTGTAAATCTCAGCACAAATCCATAAGCATGTTATTCATATTCCCTCAAGCTGTTCCTACCCAGAGAAATAATGGGATCAGAAGAAAAGAAACACTAATCACCAGTTTAGCTCCTACTGTGGAAATCACTGCCCCGCAGCCCCCAATTCCCTCCTACCTAACTCGGACTAATCCTGAGAAAGTCTCACATGCATTCACAAATAACAGGTCCCTTGGTTTCACATAACATGTTATGTAACGTAATTTGTATTTTGGCAAAAAGCACAGTTCCATAGCAGCTTCTTTTTTAATAAATTTATTGGGGTGACATTGGTTAGTAAGATTATATACGCTTCAGTATGTTCTATGATACGTGATCTGTATATCACATTGTGTGCCCACCACCCAAAGTCAAATCATCTTCCATCACTGTATATTTGGTCCCCTTTACCCTTTACTGTCCCCCGACCCCCTTCTCTCTGGTAACCACCACACTGTTGTCTGTGTCTGCGAGTTTCGGTTTTCCCACATATGACTGAAATCATATGGTTCTCAGCTCTTTCCGACTGACATTTCACTTAGGATAATATTCTCAAGATTCCATCCATGTTGTCGCAAATGGCAGTATTCCATGTTTTGCCCGAGTAGTATTCCGCATCTTCTTTATCTAATCCTCTCTGGAAGGACACTTTGGTTGTCTCCAGATCTTGACCGCCATGAATAATGCTGCAATGAACGCAGAAGTGCATATATCTTTACAAATAAACATTTTCTAGTTTCCCAGGTAGATACCCAGAAGAGAGATTGCAGGTCATATGGTAACTCTATTCTTAATTTTTTTTTTTTTTGAGGAACTGCTATATGGTTTTCCATAGCGGCTGTACTAGTTCACATCCCATCAGCAGTGAACGACGGATCTTTTTACTCTACAGCCTCTCCAACACTTGTTGTTACTTGTCTTGTTGATAATGGCTATTCTAACAGGCGTGAAGTGGTATCTCTTTGTAGTTTTGATTTGCACTTCTCCAATAGCTAGTGAAGTGGAACACCTTTTCATATATCTGTTGGCCATTTGTACGTCTTCTTGAGAGAGATATCCGTGCAAGTTCTCTACCCATTTTTTAACTGGTTTGTTTGTTTACCGTGGAGTTGTATGGGTTCTTTATATATTTTGGGTATTAACCCCTTGTCAGAGCTGTTGTTTGCCAATATCATCTCCCATTCAGTCAGTTGCCTTTTTGTTCTGTTGGTGGTTTCTTTTGCTGGGCAGAAGCTTTTTAGTCTGATATAGTCTGTGGCAGCTTCCAATAGCCATTTATTCAACGTGTAGTTTTTGAGCACTATGACTCAAGCAAACTACTGGGTAGTGGAGATTAAAAGAATGAGAAAGGAAGACTTCGTCTCCACCTGTAAGGCTTGACTGTGTTCTGCCCTCTCCTTCCTGCTTCTGAAAGCTGCAGGGCTCCTCTAATTCACCCCAAAGGTCTCGTCAGCTAGTATGAACACAGCCCACCCCTACTTCTGCCTCCCTAGTGCTTCCTCCCTCACTTGGCCAGCAAAGTGCTTTGTGGCACATCTAGTGTCACGGAGTTTTATTCCAACCTGGCTCAGGTTCCCCTGAAATGAACCCCAATTCCAGGGACATTACATTAAACTGCACTCAAAACTATTCCTCCCCCGGACCAAGTGTGTGTGCTTTCTCTGCCCTCAGGATGACCCAGAGTTCAACGTCCACTTCATCTGTTATGAGGCAATCAAGAAAAGCAAAAGATCATGTCTCGTAGTTGCTACTGGCATTTTAAATAAACAAACTGCCCTCAACATTTCTTTAAAAATTCACCCATAAAAATATATTAAAATGATAAGGAAAAATGTAAGACCCTTTGATCACATTGATCATTCCTTGCTATCATTTTGCCCTATCACTGGATCCTATGATGTTAAAATAACACGCAATCAATTACCCACAATGTCAAATACAAAATTCACTCCTTTTCCTTTATTGCCATCTTCAACCACTTTAGAATATAATATTTACAAAACCAAATGCCAAGTGATTTGTCAGAGTCACTAATTAAATCAGCAAATATTCAACAGTCCCAGGAGAGGATAAAAATTATTTCCCATCCCTGCTCTGAGAGTGTCGGCATAAAACGGTGAGAATGAGCACAGGCCAAACAGTCATGCACGCGTGAGTCAGAATCACACCACCGCTTATCACCCAGGAGATTGAACAAGTCCCTTAACCCTTCTGGCCTCAGCATCTTCGTTTTTAAAATGTGGACAATAATGCCTAGAGATATTTCACTGGGAGTAAAGGAGGTTAGGTACAAGGAGTATGTAACATGCCACCTGGCACATATGAATTTTTCTCTCCATTAGATGATTATAAATCCAATAAAAAGATGAGGATAAACACACAAATAACTGCACTAGAAAGCTAGAGGAGTTAAATGGTATACTGCATTACAATCGACCCATATGGACTTTGAGCGGAGAGATCAGTCCTTTCCGAGGTGATCAAAGGAAACTTCAGAAAATGACATCAGATTTGATCCACGTGGAATGTCTGCGATTTGGCTGAGTAGAGCCAAGGGAGAACATCTGAGACAGAAACGCAAGAGCCGCGTCGTCTCAGACGCAGGAAGTGGCCAGGCAGAGCACTAGAGGACTCGTCCAGGCAGGTGCGCACAGAGCAGGAGTCAGCGCCAGGCGCTAGCTTCAGCTCTGTTTGCAGCCCATAGGTAAAGCGAGCGGTAATACTCAAGCCCCAGTTGTCATTTCCTTGGTGAAGCCAAGACCACGGAACATTTTTTCCTGGACTGCCTCAGCCCTCACAGCCTTGTTTCTGAAAAGAGAATTGTGAGTATTACCTGCCGCGGTCTCTTCACAATCCTCTTCCTTATGACCAACCTGGATGCCTGTGTAACATATAAATCCTCTGCAAACCATGAGAAGGCAGGGCGAGTCTCACTTTCAGACGGACCCTCTTGCTGTAAGTGATGAAGCTTTCACTTTCTCCCCTGTTTCTGATGGCCTTATTGTAGAATGTTCAACGCCATTAAAAAATAATGACCCTAAGACATACTTCCTTTGCTGAAAGCCTTTCCAAAACCTTTCATGAAGAGGAGACATTTTGTTCTTGGCTATTTCTTTCCAGAACTACTTATGACTTCTTCATTTTTTAAAAAATTGTATTGTTGTTCAGTTACAGTTGTCCCCATTTCCCCCCCCCATTGCTCTGCCCTACCCTATCCAGCCCCCTTCTCCACATTCAATCCTCCCCCCCATTGTCCTCGTCCACAGGTCCTACTTTCTCAGGCAAGGTTCTCAGAGGCAGGCCCTAAGCTGGTTCACGTGGCAAATGCAAGCACTTCAAGGGTGGTAGTGGTGCAGACTGTCTATTTTTGCAGAAGTGCCAGAACCCTCATGGGAAGGAGCTGGGAGTTATTACTCAGAAAGGTGTTCCTTTCAATCACTGAGATGGAACGAGGAGAGGTGGTCAAGAAACAGTGGGTCCAAGAGAACAGGGTCATTTAACTGGCTGCAGAGAAAAAGAAGCCTTCAAGGAGGGGTCGGGAGAGGAGAGCAGAATGGTAAAAGCAAGACAAAAGAATAGTGCCCTGAAAAGAGCAGAAGCAGGCTAGATAGCTATGAAAGACATAGTTCCAGGCTCTTCTATAATCTAGACCCACCACTTTGGTCACAAAGAATGTAAAATAAATTGAGATATGCTAAATGCCATGTAAAATGGTTTACTTTGGGTCCCCACTTAAATTGCTTTGTACAAAATGAAAGCCTTTTGCCTGACACACTTGAACAGTGAAAAGTTATTGTTATTATCTCTTTAATAAGAAGGAGGAAACATATATATATATATATATATATATATTCTTGTAAAAGAAATGGACTTAAATTGCAGAAAGATAAGTTTATTAAAATTCACTGCAATTCTCACACCATTATATTTTTTAATAACCAATCTGCTTTCTGCTGTGGCCCCCCTGCCAGTGTGCAGATGCATTTGGCCTCACCCAGGTCAAAAGTGATGCTTCAGTGCATCCTTGGGGATTAGGTCTCTATTCCTACACAATTCATTTTTAGTGTAAAATTTGATTGAGTCACGTGAGTACAAATGCCTTTGAAAATTTACATGTAAAATACAACCTTTGAGCTCATTCCTGAATTGTGAATTTATTAAAGTAGAAGAGAGAAGAAGAAGACAGATGTGAAAAAATGGATGATGGGCGGTTCACCTGGAGGTGCCCTGAAATGTATTGTCGTCCTCTGCCCCAAGGGCAGTCAGTGTACAGAAGGAAAGGATATTTCTGATGACTATGATGATCAATTTTTTTTTAATAATAGAGTAACAAAAAGTAATAAATATAAAATTATTCCCATAGTTTGCCAACAGTTTTTTCTTGTAAGAGTTTAATGTAAGCATATAAAAATATAAAAATACTCTTATAGGAGTATAAAGTAATAGTATACATATATACTTCTATATTTTTATATATATATGTGTGTTTTAAGGATTTTTAAAAAGATTTTATTTATTTAATTTTAGAGAGAGGGGAAGGGAGGGAGAACAAGAGAGAGAGAAACATCAATGTGTGGTTGCCTCTCACGTAACCCCTACTGGGGGCCTGGCCCCCAACCCAGGCATGAGCCCTGACTGGAAATCAAACCAGCAACCCTTTGGTTTGCAGGCCGGCACTCAATCCACTGAGCCACACCAGCCAGGGGTGCTTTAAGGATGTTTTAAGTCGAACATTGCCTAATAGTAAAACAGATTAGATGAGTTATTGTATTTATCCTACATATTATAATTTTTTCACCAAACCCATCATTTATCTCCAACTTAAAAAAAAAAATTTCTTCTCTCACCATTGATTCTAGACATCCTGGGAGAAGAAAACTGTAATTAGCTACAAAATGTCCATAGTGTTTATTTTTACTTACAAAGTTTTGGTCTTTTGATAGCAATTTTTAAAACCAGATACTGAATTGTTAAAGCCCTTAAATCTGCCTATATCAAGGAATTTAAAGGACACAAGAATTTGTATTGATTATTCTTGGGACAAGCTTTTTAGAAATGAAACGTGACATCTTAATTTTAAGACTTCATGATAATTTTCTGTAGACTAGAAAACCGGGTAGTTAAGAAAACTGCTTCAACTTTCTAGGTGTTGATATCCAGGCCAGAACACACTGTGTTTTCACTCTGCATCTAAATTAAATCATTAAAGACTAAATTGTGGATATACAATTTACAAAACTATACAAAAATCTTTTAAAATGGCATTAGAAATTCAATCAGTTAAAGGAAAGAAAGCTGTCATTTCATCTAAAAGTGTCAGGCAGAGGAGGGGAAAAAATGTCTTTGAAAAGAATTATCAATACCTCTAGCAGTGGGCAACTTAACTGAGATAGAGAAAACTAACTTCTAGAACTCAGCTGACTTTTCATGGGCTTTCCCTGAACTCCGTTTTATATGCACACCTTATTAAATCTCCCTAATGTGGCAGTTGTCTGGAGACTATGCCATAACCAAGTCAAACCTAGGGTGATGTAGGTAACAGTAACTGCTGGCACCAGGCTTCTGAGGAGTTATCGTGTTTGAGAAAGAAAACATTGTCAGGGTGGTAGCATAACCCCAAGAGTAATAAAGTGGCCAGACACCTGGAAGCAATTATGTGCATGGTCGAGATTATCCATCATGCTTTGCTCAGTGTCTCTCTTGCAAAGACCTTTGTTTTTACACTCTCGGTAGCTAACTTCTGGGCTGAAAAGCCTGTTTCACAAACGATGTTTTCCACCGAGGCCCGTCCACTTACTGCCATTCCCACATGATGTCGATCATTTGTTTGCACAGCCTGGCGACAAACCTCAGAGCTGCTGTAATAATAAGTTGGTTACTGGGCTTGCAGGAGCAGCTGCATCAATCATGCTACTGCCACGGCAGAAACAAACGCCCTTTGCCCACCAACGCCACTTAGCAGAGTGCAATCTGGGTCCCTGAAAGAACTGTTTAAGCACCACTTTCCATTTAGGTCCTAATTTAATATTTTTCTAAATCAGATTATTGCTTGTAAGTCATAATTGTTAAGCTCCTCCTGACATTCTTTATCGCTCAGATCCCGTTACTCATTAGGGCTATTGGGCTGCGGGCTATCAATTTAGACCAGGCTCTGGAACTGAATGCTCTTTTCCTCAGGTCAGAGACTATCAGAACTGTAGAAAATTATTCGATCTTCCACTACTGTTCTAGTGCCTTGAAAACTTAGCTTTTCAGACATTTCCTCAAATACTTTAACTGAGTTAAATAGCATTCTCGTAACGAGTAAAAATCCATGTGATTTACATTCATACCCTTTGCCATAAGTCCATATGCATTTCCTGCAAGAGAATTTAAATGCTAAACTAGATTTATTAATGTGATATTGATAACTGATCGATTTACATAGTAACACTACACAAATGCCCCTACAAGAATGCCTGGATTCATTTAGCAAAAGCAGTTTTTCAGTGTGGTATTCAAGCATCTACAAAGTTTCTCTGAAACCCACTGGATTCTCTTCTAAGAAATCTCATAAAAATAGAATGTTTCTAAGGCACAAGTTTACGGAGGTGAATGTAATTTAAATTTTTTAGTTACTTAGTACTTATTAAAAGCGGTCACTCTATTGGGAAATATATATAAAAAACATTCAAATAAAACAGTCCTTGTTCCTTTAGGATCTTATATTTGAAAGTTGACGTTAAAAACAAACAAATATGCATAATCTGGAGAATAAGGGAAAGGGGTGGGGGCGGCAAAGTTCAAATCAGTGCCATTGCCCGGAAAGAAGGCAGCCCTGGCCCTGCTGCCGCCCGTCTCATTGCCACTGATCTCTTCAGTCAGTGGCACAACTCAAAAGGGGCTTGGGGTCACACTCACAGAGCAGGGCTCCAGTCCATCTGTGACTGCAGGCGAAGGCTTCCAAATGGTTTGCTCCTTGCCATTTGGAAAGCCAGTTTCAGTTACTTTTGGTCTAATTCCTGCAAAAGATATAATGGTTCCTGCAATTTTGGTGTTGAGATTAGTGGGCCACTTCTGATCATGATGACGTTACTCAGTAATGTCAGGCTTTTTTCTGCCAGTTCTAAGTTCCAAGGGAGATTTTTGTAACCAAGGAATCTATATTTGCCCAACTACACTTCTAAAATTAAAATTTTACATTTTCATGTTAACTTGGTTAATAGAGTGTCATTCTTTAGGAAGTAGAAATTGAGAAAGAGCTTACAATGTCATTCCAATGGGCTGACAAAACTGGGGTGAAAGAGACCCACCTTGTCCACATAAAAATCTATTCGCCTCAACCCTTACCAAACTATGCAGTTATTTCTAAATTTCTCCCAAATTTCTCTTCTTCTTACCCCTCCTCTGCCCACTCCTAAAACAGGCTCTGCCAGTCTTAGGTAACTGCTTCTGTAACGATACAGCTGCAACTCTGCTGCAACTCTCTCAAGGCAAACAGAGCACAACACAAGGGTCCTGCAAACAGCTTAGCAGCTGGATCAGGACACTCCCCTGTTAATTCACATATCAGCCCACAGGCTGGGTAGCCAGTGTTCACCAACTCCTTTTTTATTTTTCTGGGAGCCTTATTTATACCTTAAATAAATTTCTGAATTAAAGGTCATTTTTAAATTTTCTTATCCTAGGGTTCAGAAATACCTATGCGCTTCCACAGCCACTGTAAAAATTATAAATATTTCTCATGGTGAAAAATTATCGTTTAAAAAAAATCCAATTTAGACAAACTGATACTGTCAGCAGAAAACTGACCTAATGAAAACAGTCTTCATCAAATCTCAAATCTCAGCTTTGAATCCTTCATGAATTTCTTCCTTGATGCCACGTGGCCTTTTTATTATTAAAAATGCTATTCTCATTCCATCAGTTTCTTTCCATTGTCTAGGGTAATTGTCTCCAAACTTGCCAGAACGTCAGAATCACTTGGGTAGATATTTCAAAACACAGATTATGTTAGTTCTGCGCCCCCCACCAAAGATTCTGATTGCTTGGAGCTGGAGTGGGGCCTGGATATTTATATTTTGAGAAAGCTTCCCAGGTGGTCCTGAAAAGCTGCAAGTTTGGGAAACACTGACCTACCTAAAGTAGTGCTTATTGCCCAGCAGGACAGTGGCTAATAACGTGGCCAAACCTCACCAGTCTTGATCCCACCCACCCCAGGCCCAAGAATCCAGCTCGGCAGCACTGAAGTTGCAGGGACCAGGCTCACAGTTTGCAAAAACTGTATCCAGATGATTCTGACACTGCCCATTGGTTGGGAGTCAGGGGATAGAGAAATTTAATCAGAAAGAAATAATTTCTAAATATAGCAACATACAGGGGTGGACAAAAGTAGGTTTACAGTGGTGAGTATGCGAAATGCAGTGTTTACTCCTTTATTATATATCTTTCCATATGAACAATGTGAACCTACTTTTGCCCAGCCCTGTATTTTAATATAACCTAGCCTGCCTATCCACACATTTCAGTTGTTTGGAAGTGAGTACAACAAAGAGCCAAAGTCATAAAACAACCACTGAGAGACCATTCCTTTCTTCTCCTGTCTTCAAACAAGAATGTTTAATATACTAGTCCCCGAACAGTAGAGTTTCCAGTTTGTATTTAAAACCTCTGTGCAACTACATTACAGTAGTGTAATGAAGGTTCATAAACCCTCTCAGGTGTCCAGTTCAGGATTTAGCACCCTTTATTTCCGAGATATCCCTTCCTCTAGAGCCAGCATCCTTCTGTCGCAAGTTAGCCCTCCTTTGCCTGCTCCCGGCAGAGATGGAGAACGACAGATGGTGGCAAACGCAGAAATCCGGTAATGGATGTAGGATCAGCTTGTGCCTTGTATCACCATGATCGACACCACCACTAAATCCCCTTTTTGGCCCTGTATGGTGAGATCAGAATGACAGCCCAATTTATCAACTGTGAATATTGGTGTAAACAACTTCAAGGCCGGGGTATTTTTCATACCCCCCTTGAAAACTGTCATCAATTCTGTAGAGTCATAAGGAAACCGCTGATCCATTGCAGAAACTGTCAGCAGGTGTACAGAGAAGTGAAGGATGGGTGCTTTCGAAAGGTCTTAGGAAAGCGGGTTCCAGCTGTCAGAATACATGACTTCTCTTACATAGTCAGACTAGCCACTGAACAAGGGAAATGATGGGGTGGCGTGTAACTCTCAACACCACAGTTATCAGCAGAAGGACAATTCCCCCCAGAAGGAAATTTCCAGACACACATTCCTTAGTTGTGAAGTATTTGAGTTACAACACTGTCGTTTGCGCCACAGTTACCCAAAGGGCCAACTTTTACATTTATAAACTTGTGTCTCAGAAACTTTAAATTGAATACCCCAGCCCCTACTTTCTGCAAATGATTAAAATTAACTGCTTGGAATCACACACTAAGTCTAAATCTTGAAAATTCCTTTTTAAAGAAGCCATAGATCATCGTGCTCTCCACCTAAAAGCTCAGCAGGTCCCCTGAAGCATCAAGCGTCACAGACATCATTTATAGCCATTTATAAAAAAAACAAAAACAAAAAAAACCCCGCTTTTTTTAAGAGCAGATTTTCCTTTGTACACAGAGACATTTTGGTGATCTAGTGGTTTTTCTTTCATATTGCAACCAACAAAAAAAAAACACAATTATTCTGGGCAAGTATTTGAAATATTTAAGTGATCTGCTTAAAAAATGGTCTCAGCCATTAGCCATCAGGGACACTGGTAGAAAAAGCCAATTATATATTACCCCTAAAACATTAATAAAATCGTTTGGTCTTTTTTATATTGATTTTGAAAGTTATCTTTAAGTAGGAGATATAAAACAACTTCAGAATGTTTAAAGTACTATGCGAATGTAGTATTCAATTAGTATCACATAAATTTGGGAATTATTTTAATAGTATTTCCAAAATTAGGATTTTTTTTTTACTACAGTGGTCTTTTGAGTTGTATGTATTTTTAATGGTGGCTGTAATTGAATTTGATATAAAATGATATGATGTAAGCAAAAAAAAATCTATTCATGAAATAAAATGGAAAATGGATGAAAAACAGGATGTTAAGTCCTAAAAGATGTTAAACCCATTTATCAAATCACGGGCAATTGAATATTACCCTCAAAATTTGCACTTGATTAAATCAACTTTATGGAAACTGTTCTTTTATATCATTTGACTAATATAGCACATACTTATGCTAACAGCAAACAAATTCAGAATTTCCTCATAAGATGTAGTTTCCATGAGAACAAAACAAAAGGAACAAGCAAAAAGAGAAAGAATATATTGAATTACTTTAGATTCCAAACCTGTTTCTTTAATCTGGTCCTGATTTCTCTATGTGTGCAGAACATTAGTTATTTCCATAACTGCACTACTAAATGACGCTCCAGATTCCTAGAAAGGAATTGATTTGGTTTTGGAAGTAGAGCGTTTACCCAAAGCCATTTGGCCAACCTGTTCGCCACAGATTCAAGCTCACTGCGTTGAAATGGAAGCATGGCCTGGATTCAGTGTTAATTTCAGATGAGTTCACTTATGTGCATACAAACAGGCAACTTCCTAAGATATAGCATACATGTTCTGGTTTTGTTATTCTGCTTATGATTTGGCAATTTAGTTATTTAGTTTGGGTTGTCACAGACACTGCATAATGAAATGCATGTTAAACAGTGCCCTAATTATCCCTAATTTTTTTTAAAAAGATAACTTTTAATTCAAATCACAGAGTTATCACCAAGACTAACTGTCTCTTCAGCCTTTGGGGTCAGAAGACAAACTAGAGTTAAAGCCAGCATGTTCTTTTTGCTGTTCCTTCTTCCAGAAAGCATGTGAAAAGCACCACTTGGAAAACGATCTGAATAAGAAGTGTTGCTACATGTAATTTACTAAAGAACATTATGCCTGATCTTATAATCTGTGGGTTTGTTAAAAATAACAGATTACAGTTCTTATTATAAAAATACCCATTTTAAAAAGTTTCTGAGTAAGTACACATGCTGAAAACTTGATGTCAGGAAAAGGAAGTATTACAGTGTGTTGCAGATGGTCAAGACTGCAATATGCATTAGCTAGAGACAAGAAAGGAAATTGCCCCACCACCAGAGCCCCCGTGTGATAATCATGATGATCTAGCACTCCTGCCAAAGCTCTTAAAGTTGTCTACAATGGTTTCTTTCAACAGACCTAAGACGATGTAGAAGGAAGACTAATTTCCTTTTCTTAATTAGTAGAGTCTTCAACCTATTACATTTATATAGCACTTTCCTAAAGCAATTACCAACATCACTTAGTTGACCTCTAAGATACTCTAGATGGGAAACCAGAAAACCAAATCAAATCTGCCCACATCTCCAATCTCCACATGTATTAGTGATATAATCTAGAAGGAAAATCTTCTAAATACAGTTGTTTTCCCTCTGCTAGTTCGTGAGCCAAACACTGCATTAAATGTGTGTCCTCCCCCAAATCTAGGCCAACTGATATGTCAGGAAAAAAGAGTAACGACAGAGATCTGAGCTTTTTCCTACCCACCATATTATAAAATACAGTCTCTTTTATGTAGAGGCTCAAGTTCACTAACGACACACATCCTGAGTAGAATAAGAGTCTGCTTAGATTTGTGTATCTGGCTCCTTTTCCCACCATGATGTACAACAGGATTTCAGTCCCAAATTGGACTTCTATCCATGGATGAGTACTTCAGCTTCCCTCTGGAGAGAAATTCAATTCTAAAGCAACATATATCATTAAGTTGAAGATTAAAAAAAATAAGAGGGAACTATAAGAACACGTGTTATTTTAAAAGGAAGGCATAAGAAGAATAGGAACAACATGTATTAGAACATTTGTACTCTAATTTTCTTGTTCTATGCCAACCCCAGTAGGGTGAGTGTTTAAAAAACTGCTGTCCTGTGCTCCCCTAGCCCAGAGGCTGTCTATGCACAACCTGAATCATCCCTGACAAAGTGTCGCTGTTTTAAAGGGCTCTCCCTCAAAGCCATGCTCTGTGCATCTGCATGTGTGCACATTCTTGGTTAAAGAGGTGCTCCAGGGAACCCCTGGGCTCGGTCACCTGTGCTGCTCCAAGCACGGGTTAATCTGTAGTCCTGCAAGAACAAGGGCATTGGGGAAACAGCCAAAGTCACTGCTAAGGCTGAGCTTGAAGGCATTTTTTTTTAAATACTTAACATGTTCACATTGAGGATGGGGTCACATGGAGGTGGGGGTTGGACAGGCACTCGAAGTAGATTGCCCTCTACTTTAGTTATGAAATTGCAAGTGCCTCTCTTTATGGGCTCATTTTTTTCAGATGTCTCACTGCCTTCTGGTTTTGCCCCAGCTGTGACTTGGAAAGGACTATCTGTACTATTGACTTAAGGAGACTCAAGTTAGCCTCATACAGAAAACCAATCTTCCCCATCTTCTGGGCTCTATACTGTGTCTTACGTCATAGCTAACTGCTGAAATTGTTGCTAAATAACCTTAATCTTTAATACTTTATTTCATTTTCCAAAGAGAATCAAAATCAGATGGCAATGCTTCTAAAACCTTCTCAGCTCTAACAACATGATCTAGGATACTCTGCTGCATTTCTTTCGCTGTAAACTTAGCCAGTTTATTTTTCAGGCGGAGGTACTTTGTGTTCACATTCTACAAGGATTGTTTTCTCCCACTTTCTCTTTTTCTTTCTTATGTTTTCCTTTAGAGTAAAATACCATATGGCAGACACGCATGTACACTGTTTGGTAGATTAATGAATTCCCACTGAGATCACATATTCTTCTCCTCTGGGAGTTTTTCTGCCTGTACTCCACATTTCAGATTTTATACAGCTCTTTCTTGGTAATATCACTTACAAATTGTGTATTTACATCTCTTTCTAGGGCGTGTGCAACAGGAATCCTTGAAGTCCATGCTGACAGCACCTACTATGGAAGTCAATCAATACCCTCATTGGTACCACCCTCCATACTGTAGACCCAGCACACAAGCAAGACCTATGCATAGCCTGCTCTAAAAGCTGAGATAACACCAAATCTGGTTGAGTCGTTGCCCACATTTTTATTTCTCAACATAAATATTTTTATACGAATGCACCAACATTTTTTTCTTATGTACAAAGGACTATTTTTAATTCCCCTTTTAAAGGAGTAGGAGAGAGGGTTTAATGCACATAGACAGCAGTAATAAGAACGCAGGCTTTGCGCACTGCAGACTCACTGACCTTTTAGCCTTCTGGAGTTTAACCATTTCCTGATGTCTTTTAACAGTAATTTTCTTGTTGGAAAAGCCCTTCTAAACTGATAGCATCTAAACAAGCCTCTACCTTAATTGGAAAAATTCTCCCATAAATATTTATGCTGCAGTGATTAGGCCATTTACTAAACTCAACTGCCCATTATGGGTTAAAACAGGGAGCATTGTTTTGGGTTGCCCAAAGCCTGACATGGTTTATTGGAGGGGGCCCAAAGCTGTAATTTATTTAATCAAGCCTCTGACCCCAGCCCTCTGGAGTAGCCAGTAATTGTGAGAGGGAACTAACCCACGGCCACATTGACTCGAGTCAGTATTCTGGGTTGTAAATTCTGAAAAGCTAATTTGGAAAGAAGAAAAAAAAACAAAAATTGTGGAAATGAAAGTTCCATGCCTTTGTGCATTGTACTGTGGTAAAGATAACTAGATGATAGATAGATAGATAGATGGATAGATAGATACTTTTTTTTAAAGAAAAAACTTCAAAGCAGTGAAAAAGAACCACTCACCACAGGGTCAGTCCCCAGCCAGTTCGATGTCCCCCTGTGGCGGCTTGCCCTCTTTATAGCTCTGAGGCTTCGTCACACACAAAAAATCACAGGGTGTTTAATTTTTGTTTTTGAAAATATATCAGATTTGGGGAGCAAATAGAAGTAAGGAAATTCTTTTATATTAAAACCTGTTACAAAGACTCCTGATTAAGCACAAATTCTACATAAATTCAACCCAAGGTAAAAATGGAAGTGTTGGTTTTCCTTCTCATATGTTGAATTGATATTACTTCTACACTGAGGTCATGATTTTCAGAAACTAGATGGTGAGCACGAGCACATATTTTTACCGTGCGTATACCAGGGGGGCAGAAGTAGGTTTACAGTCATGAGTACATGAAACAGTTTATCCTTATGTATTAATTACTGTATTATTCATTTGTGTTACAACTATAAACCTACTTCTTATGTGTGTGTATTTATATAAGTAAATATAGTAAAGCCTTTTTCCTTTTTTCATTTCTTTTCCCAGCTGCAGATTCCCTCCCAATTCCATTTTTGAGTCATGATTAATTCACATGTTTACAATAAAAAAGAACTTCTTCTCCATTGGACTTTTGACCTCCCAGCTGCAAATCCAAACATCCATTCCTTATTTGGAGTCATGATTTAAAAGATACTGAAACCAAAAGCCATATTTTCTTCTTTAAACTCCACTACGACTACCTGGCTGTTGCTCTCCAGATTTCTAGTTCAAGAAGAAAGTCTAAAGTCAAAAATTGTAATAGGCTCTTAAAAACTGTAAATCGTCTTTCCTCTTCATTTAAACTCGCATTTCATTGAGGCCTCACCTTTTCCTTAATCTCTCTGGAGCTTGGCAATACCAATATGTTTTCATGGCTTCTCCTGTCCTATTTTCCATTAACAAACACTTGCAAACACTGTCAGTATATAAGAAAAAAGCATCAGAAAACTGGCTGTGTCCCCTTTCAACATTAAGAGCATACGATGCTGCCGCAGCATCAGCCAGCGTTTCTGAAACTTGTGGAAAGAGTCAGAGCAGGTTGATTTTCCAATCAATAAGAATCACAGGTAATGTGGCTTCAGAGAGCCCTATAGCTTTTGGTCCTATATTGTAAAAGACATTTTAAAGGCTAGATTAGAGTTTTAGGCTAGATAAGTCATTGCAATAACCAAGGGACTTTTTACAACATAAGAGTATCTTTCATGGATGCTTTTAGATACATACATAATGTCTAATTGATTCAACTTCATTCACATAAGATAGGAAAAATCCTTCAAAGAGCTCTGACCACAAAAGAAAGGGTTAATTTATCTATACCCACAGACTACCTCACCTTTAATGCAGAGAATCCCTTTGAAGAAGCTCATACTGGGATCCTAATTTTTCCTGTTAAATTATTCATTTCTTGTTCTACTTGGGTATTATTATCTCTGTCAGAGTGATGGATGTTACAGAAATAGTCATTAGGTTGCAAACTACACAGATTTTTTTAAAAGTTAAAATTATGGCAAAAAAACAACCAAACAAACAATAGATGGTAATTATACAGGTCTCTCTCTGTAAGGATAATGCAGGACCCGGGGATAAATAGGTTTCCAGTAAAAGGATGAAAATGTCTGTAGGGGAAAAAAAATGGAGAAAGAGCTCTCTTGCTGTGACAGCTAAGGATGGGTGCCTGCAGATAGTAGCGTTCTCAGCTGAGCCAATGACAGTGCTCCTAAAGTTACGGTCACCGACTAAACACTTCATCTCCCCTGCAACACCCTCCCTCACCCCTGTCATTCCCTTGGCAAAAGACAGTACGCTCTATGGCCACAGATGACCCTTTTAATCCTAGCTAACAAATTCAAAAGTACACACCACTGATTAAAAGCAAACTAGACAATCAAACTAAAAACTGGCCCAGAATAAGCTTAGTGCCCGTAAGTAAATGAGCTTTTTTCACCATTTTTATAATAATAACAGCTCACTTTCAAGCACTTCTTAAGGGCTCATCATGGTTCCAAGCATGTTTTTATTCACTTTAGCTTCTCAATAACCACTTTTACTTTCTTTTTATAGATGGGAGACTGAAGAACAAAGACATTAGTCCCATTGACCAAAGTCCCTGAGCTGGCCAAGGCAAGAGCCCGTATCTGACCTCAGACAGCCTGATTCCAGACCCCGTGCTCTCGGTTCCAGACTTCATGATCTTAACAGCACACACTGCTGTCATCCTTAAAAATAACGAGGCTCTCGTAACTGCTCAGAGCAATGTGCTGTGACTCACTACTCAAATTCGGGTTTAGAGAGGAAGTATCCCATTGGCTCTGACCACCCTCCATTCCACGAAAGGCATCGCTGTGGAAGGAAGAGCTCCAGATCAGTGAGGATGAGCTCCTGGTGCTGTCTCCAAACTCCGTTGAGGAGGATCAGAGCATACCTCCCCAAAACATGCCGCTTTGGCATATCAATTACTTTGAGCTAAAGGCACTTGAGAAATAGCAGATGCAAAAAGGGTTCTCTGCCCTCCCCCATTCTAACTAAAAGCAGAGCATAAATTTCCAAAGAGAAAGGTGCTCTCCCTCTACCAGGAAGAAGAGGACATTCTTATAAGCTGAGATGAGGAGTCAATGCCAAGATGAGTCTGTACAAACAAGCTTTAGTAAAATAACCTTTCTCTTCCATTAGTTTCCCCCATATATTTCCTAGTCACTTTCCCACAACTTATTGGCTGCCGCCCAAACCCCTTTTTCCTTTGTCTTGTCATCTCTCTACAGCTTACTGCTCTTTGTTAAATAGGATATAAGCCCTGGGCCTAACTGCTTCTTAGGGTTTTTGCTTCTTTCTTTGAAGATCCCCATGCATGTACAAATATGAAACTCACATAAAATGTGTATGCTTCTTTCCTTCCTGTTAAGCAGTCCTTTGTCAGCTTAATTTATAGAGCCCAGCCCCAGAACCTAAGAAAGTAGAGAAAAAGTCTTTCCTCCCCTATGCCATACCTCCCATATTCCATATTTTACTTCCTTTCTTCCCTCATTCTGACAGGTCTTGCTCTTAAAATCCAGCAGGACTTGTAGTTCCTTGAGTCTTCCTTATTCTCCACACATTCATTCTTCCCACTCCTATGGGATCACCCAATGTAGAATCCTAAGCCACTGTCTCCTTCAAGGTCCCCATGGACCATTACTCTTGACCTTACGCCGCTCTCTATACAGCATGGACGCCAGTCCTCAGTGCTGGGTAAACTCAGCCATGTGCTCTCTTACTTTAGGTTCCGTACCGTGAGGACCCCTGGCAAAGGCCTAACGGGTAACTGCCTCCAGCTTCCTCACCCCAGCCAGGCCTCTGGCTTATCCTCATTTACTTGTCCGCACCAGTTGGTTTTACTGTTTGTTCTAATGCTTTCTTATTTTCTACTGGTAATTGAGCGCCTAATCTATGCCCCATGCTATTCTTACAAAAATAGAAATTGAGACTCTGAAAACTAGGGTGAAGTTGCCCACCATCACACAGCTAATGGGTCTGGTCAGGGTTCCCACCCTAGTGTGTGCCATACAGGCTTTACTTGTAACACCATCCTGACTAGTGAAGCCTCAATGTGCGTAGATTTTTCATACAAAGGGCCCGCTGGCGCAAGCCAACTCATTCTTCTGGTGCCCAACCGAAGCAATGGCCACCTGTTTCATTGCTAGAGAAGCCGGCTCTGGCAGACTGGAGGAAAGACAGTACACACAAACCCTATATACTACATTTTATGGGAGACTTAGGGGGTTTTTCAAAACTAACTGATTACATGTCACTTTTACTTAATATGCTAACATTAGAACCTAACCCCAAGAAATGTGCTACTCGCTGCACTGCCACCGTTTCAGCCCCTGTGGTCCTCAGCTGCTTCAAAAAAGGGCTACTGCTCAGTGCCACAAGGCTACTCTGGTCTCCCTTGATCTTAACAAGTGGTCTCCATGACCAAATTACGGGACCAAATTACTCAAACGGACCCCTGTGATTTCCTGCCGCCCACACCTCAAAACACTTCCATCTCCCCTTCCTTTCCCTAGCCCCACAGGAAAACATTTTCTCCTTCCCACCTTGTCTCCCGGCTAATCCCAGAGCTCCCATTTTCTGCTATACCTGACCCTCTCTCCGCGCAACCCCCCTCCTCAGCCTACTCCCTTTATGCTACCAGCACACCGAAATCTCACCCACTGCCAGGGCTCCTGCTGGGTTTAAGTATCATGTTTTTAAAAGTATATTCTGGTCAGACTGCTGATGTATATAAATCCTGACTTTACCACTTAGCTGTGTGATCTTAATCTCTCTGTGCCTCAGGTCTCCCACCTATAAAATGTAAATAACAAAAGTACCCATCTCTGAGCTGAGACGGTTCATTTAGACAAAGCTCTATGTAAAGGTCTTAATAAACATTCAATAAATGTCAGCAATTACCAGTTTGATGCCATTTTCCTCTAGTTTACCATTTTCTCCTTCAGTTTATCTTCACTACCCAACTTCTTAAAAGATTAGCAGACACAGGATATCTGCACTTCTCCATTCCCTCTGTCCTCTAGGCTTCACCCTCAGGAATGAGGTCCCTCTACTCTGAAGATATTTCCCTCAGAAGTTGCCTGTGATGCCTCGACACCATTTAGGATGATGACCAGGACTCCATCTCGAGTCCTTCCCTGTTTCACTGCCTTTGTTTCTGAGTCCAGCGCACATTTCCAGCATTGGTGGTGTACCTCCAAGTATTTCTACATCGTGCATACCTTAGTTGACGTGTCCGACTCAGGCCTCAGCCTTCCCTACACGCTTGTTCCTTCGTTTTCATTCCTTATCTTGGTTCACGGCATCACTATCTTCCCAGTTGCAGAGGCTCGGAAATTTGGAAATCAACCTCCACCATCTCATCATGTATCAAGTACCAGCATATCTTCGGAAATGCTCCATCCTGTTAACTCTGTCGTGCATCAGAACTTCTTTGGCACAGGTACTTTCTAATTTCTGCTAAAGGATCTTGCTACCTCATCCTCCAAATATTTCTCTTCCGTGACATCAGAAAGGTATTCTTAAAACAAAAATTATATTTGTGTCATCTCTCTGCTCCATAATCTTCAGTGTTTCCCTAATGCATACAGAACTAATCCAATTTATCATTCAAATTTTGCTCTTTCCACTACCAGTACTTTCTCATCTTTATCACTGACATTCCCCACAGCCCATCTGCACTTGTACCCATTTCCTAAATGGGTTTTGCAAGTCCGCTTCTCCATCTTCGGTGTTCCTGGCCAGCACAGCAAAGTGGTCAAGGACTATCTCTAGTGTCAGACAGCCTGGGTTTGGAACCCATGTGGTTCCACCACTTACCAGTTGTGTGGCTTCAAGCAAGTTACTTGGTTTTCTTAATGGTGAAATAGTGCTAATAAAAAGGACTTAATTCATAAGATTGTTGGAGAAATAAATGGAATTGTGCCTGGCACCAAACAGGCCCTCCACAGTGTCAACTATCATTGCCACTATACATTCCTGTTGACATTCTTATTCATCTTTCCAGGTACAGTTCCCACCTCTTTAAAAACCATCAAATATATGGAAGTTTTAGAATATCTGTATTATTAATTTCTAGTTTAATTGAAGTGTGCTGAGGAAACAGAGTCTATATGGTACTCATTATTTGTTGAGATTTGCCCTGTAGCTAGTCCACTGTTCACTGTGTGGTTTGTTTCACCTATTTTGTGTGTTTTATATAAATGATGCCATTATCTATATATTCTTTGGTGTATTCCTTCCTTAAGTCAATATTCTAACATTTTCTATTTGTGTGCCTGTGTTTCCTTCATTGGTATTGCTGCATAATACTCCATTGTACAAATATACCATATTTACCCATTGTTTTGATGATGAACATTTGGATTCTTTTTCTAGTCTGGAATATTACAAACAGTGCTGCTATGAACATTCCTGAACATGTGTCTTGTGACACGAGTTTCTCTACCAGACATTGTCAAAGCAATTGCCAAAATGATGACGCCAATTCATACTCCCACCAACAGTATATAAACATTCTTATTACTCCACATCCTTGCCAAATATAGACTTTTAATTTCTGATATCTGGAGGGAGTTTTAGTGGTTTCATTAGTACCATTTCCTTGATGAGCAAAGTGTAAGCAGTTTTATATCTGTCGTTCCATGTTTTTACTTTAAACCTCTCTGAATATTTTTGTTTTAGATGTGCCTTTTTAATTATAACAAATAGCTGGATTTTGTTTCTCCCCTAGTCTGGCAATTTTGTTTTTTAGCAAAAAAAGATTTAACTCATAAGCTTTTGTTATGATTACTGACATAATTCATTTTTACCTTCTTATTTTGTGCTTTCTAAATTTTCTGCATTTTTCTATGTTCCTTTTAATCTTCCTTCTTGCATATTTACACTATATTTTTCTCATTCTTGTTTCTGCCCACAGCTAGTTTGGCATTATAAATTCTTCCTTTATTATTTTAATCATTAACCTAGAAATTTTAACATCTGTATTTAATCAAAGAAGGTCTAATAACCACAATATTTTGATTATATCACTATCATGCCCACAATATTAGACAGCATTGTTATTGTTTATTCAAATTCTCTTTGTTCCTTTGTTCTTCTTGCATAATTAGGGTGTATTATTGATCAAAAGATTTATCAGTCATCTGAAAAAAACATTTATGTTATTCTCAAGTTTAAAACTTGTCTTTCTGAGTACACACAGCTAGGTTAACGAGTACGTTCTCAACACCCTGGAGATTGTTTTCTATGTTCTTTTAGTTTACCTGTTGTTTTTCAAAAGTTAAATGTCAATTTAACTGCTTCTCTTCCACAGACAACCTGGATTTTTTTCTCTCTGGCTATTTTTGAGTTACTTTTGTTTCTTTTTGGCGTTCAGAAAGTTCACTACAAAATGACTTGATATGACTTCTTTTTATTAACTTGCTTGTAACATTTTGGACTTTCTGCTTCTCAGGATCTGTAGTTCTTTTACCATGTCTGGATAATTCTCAGACCTCATCACTTTAGATAGCACCTGTCTACATTACCTCTGCCCTCCTTATGGGAGTCCAATTAGACATTTATTACATTGTCTCACAGCATCTTGTCATGCTTCTTAATTTCTCTTTCATAATATTTATCTCTTTTTACATTCTAAATGTCTTCAGATATCCGTTTACTTATGCTCTCTTCAGTTTTGTTTAATGGGTTGCTTAACCTATTCATTGTTTTTCATTTCAATTACCATATTTTTGTTTCTACAATTTCTATTTGAGTCTTCATTTTTTTTAAGATTTTATTTATTTATTTTTAGACAGAGGGGAAGCAAGTGAGAAAGAGAGGGAGAGAAACATCAACATGTGGTTGCCTCTCACACGCCCCATCCTGGGGGCCTGGCCCACAACCCAGGCATGTGCCCTGACTGGGAATCAAACCAGTGATCCTTTGGTTCGCAGGTCAGTGCTCTATCCATTGAGCCACACCAGCCACAGCATCTATTTGAGTCTTTTCAAATCTGCCTATTAATTTTTAAGATCTCTTGTTTTAACTCATACCTCAAATATTCTTTTTTATTGTTTAAATACATAAACATACTAATTTAATAATTCTAATACCTTTGTGGGTCTGGCTGCTTTATGTTTCTTTTGGTTTTTTAATTTTTTTTTTAACTGAGTCCTGTTTTCTGTTGTTTCTTTCCCTGAATTTTATGATTTGGTTATCATAAGCATATGTTCCATAAACTTCATCTGTGGGAATTTTTAAGGCGTTGATTTAAAAGGTGCACTATTTTACAGAGGATTTATATTTGCTTCTTTCAAACATTTTGGGACAGAGCCAACACTGGGTCACTTTATAATAAATTCTCAGCTTAATCTATCTCAAACACAAAAGTGCCCCAAATCCCTACGATGGCCAGCTCAAAGGAGAACTTTTCCCTCACACCCAAAGTCAAGGTCAAGAAAGGAATTTTTCTAGTTCACCATTTCACTGACTATAATTTTGGGCAGTTAGGCTTTTTTTTAATCTCTAATCTGATATCCCTTCTGTTATAGTCTAAGTCTTTCTTTTGTTTAGCAACAAAACTCGAAGTCAGTTTCGAAATGGTAGGTGATTTTAGAGGAACAGCTGATTTTCATCACTGGCTTACCTTTATGAATTAGTACTTTTGCATTATTTTTAAGCCTCTTAGGATTTTCTTTACTTTGTTTATAGCTCAATGATGTTTTTTTAAAATATATATTAGAATGTTTTACTATGAATTTTCAAGTGTAGGAGGATTTTAGGATTTTTAGTTCTCCATAATGCTTGATATAGATGTTCTCTCAGACACAAAGCATTTTTTTAGTTATTTTAAAGAAACTATAAGAGATTTCACTGTATATTATTTGGCTCATTTGTCTATGTATTTGCCTCTCATAGAAGCATGCAGAGTTCCTGAAGGAAAAGAAACTTCTTTTCCAGGTTTACCTTCCTCAGGTCAAGGCTTTGCCTTAACTAGATGCTCCATACATGAATGATTTAATGGCCTTTCTCTCCTGGGCTTTTATAAGTAATCTTGTGATGGAGCACTTTACAAACTGGGACAGGTTTTTGGCATTTATTCCTACTTCGTAAGTTAGAGTTGTCTTTGCATTCTTACAGCTTAGTTTCAAGTTTGCACTATAATAAACACTAAATAAATGTTGACTCAAAGGCATCGTTGCTTCATCGACAAGACTGGCACGTCCGGCAGGGGAAAGTAACTGCACTCATTTCAAGAATGACACCAAATCCAGTGAATCAGATGGGCTGGGACAAGGCAGCCGAAGCTGAGACAGGCTTGAAGGATAGTCTTTATTTTCATCTTTTCTGAGAATTCTTACTCTAGGAGCCAGAGGCCAAGGGAGAATTTTAAAAATAAGTAAATAAAAAGACTTTCTTAAACAGAAATCAGGACCCCTTCCTTCCTGTTGTAAACTTTGATGCATTTCCCAAAAAGAAGATTCAATTCTTGTGCCTTCCACTCATTTTAAGGAAAACAGATGTTAAATATTTCGCCAGTTTTGGTTATTTGAAATTCTTTAAATGAACCTCGACTAGAAAACTTGAAATATCTGAGTATGTGGTAGAATGATGGCCTACTATGAAACTCCATACAAAGCTATTCAAATCTGAAATCTTCAGTATTGTCTGAAAAAATAATGTTCCTAAGATAAGACTATGAGCACCTTGCAGCACTTGAGACTCTGTCAGTGTCTAATTTTGACCTACAGGAGGTCATTTCAGTCTGCAGGATCAAGGCCAAGGCCCACCAAGATGGAGACATCTCATTCCTAATGAGGCTCTAGTGGGTTTCTCTTGGGAGGTCCAGCCTCCTAGCGTGCAGGCCCCTCCCTTGACCTGCATGCCCTCTTTGATCAAATCAGCTCCACCACATAGCCTACAGCTGCCAAACATGTAATATGTTCGGAATTCAATAATAATCTCCTTGACCCGTAGGCTTTAAAGTTTACTTTGTTGCCTCTGCCTTTTAGTCCTTTGTCTCCTCCAGAAGTTCTATCACAAAGCCTGACTTAACTTTTGATTTCTGTTACATAATTCTTCACCTCTAAAACAGAAATAATCATCTTTCTTGGTACCTGTCTCAAAGAGATGACAGGAAGTGATGTTGTGAACACTTCAAAAGTGAAGTGACTTGCCATTTTTCCCTATAATTCTTCTGGATTGCCATAAAACATATTGATGTAGCCTGAAAACCTCAGTCCTGCAAAGCCGGAAATATGGGAGGTCAAAGAACCTGACTTTAAAATTCATCTCCAATGGCATCTCTTCTGAGAATAATTTTGACTCTACCCACAATCTATATATGATACCTGTTCTTTGAAATGGTAAAAAACTGGCACTTAAAAGACATTAAGAGCCAAACAATCTGGCAATGTTTCAAATAAAAAGTCATGTTTCCATTCATTTATTTATTCTTTAAATATCAAATATTTAAAGTGAATCCTGTGTGCCAAGCTTTGTGCTGAACTGAATTCATGGTGATGAACCAAAAAGGTACAATACTTAACCTGCATGAGCTGCTATCTAGTGAGGAAGATAAATATGATATAAATACAGCAGGACTTTGAATTATAAATTATGACAAGTTCTGTATAAAAAAACAATAGGCAGCTAGGAAAGAAAACAGCAAGGGAATGAAACTCATTTATACTTTGAGATCTGAAAAAAAGGTCACCTGGGCTGAAACTTCAGGGATGAGTTATCATTAGTGGAGGGAATTGGGAAGTTAGGGCATTTGAGACAAGGAAGCAGCAATGCTAAGGCCTTGAGGCAGAGAAAGCGTGGTGCCCTGCAGGGCCTGGAGGAAGTGTGGCTGGTGTGTCCTCAGTGAGGTAGGAGGTGGGAAAGATGAAACAGGTAAGAGACAATGGGAGAGCTCTGCATAATGCTAAGGAGTACTTATTTTATTCTAAGTGATTTCATTTTGAACATATTTCATTAAGTCCTTACAACACCTTTTGAGATTAATACTACTATTATCTTCGTCTTACAGATGAGGAAATTGAGGCTCTGAGAGATAAAGTAATTTGTCCAACATTACACAGCTAATGAGGGGTATAAACAGATTCAAAAACTTCAATACTGACATCAAAATCCTAGTTTAAGCTTTTAAAAATGACACTGATCTGCATCACATATTGCCAGAAGACCCTATGCGAATAACTATTATTGCACATACCTCACTGTATTTTAGCACTCACATCTCCGAATAGCAGTATATTTTAACTGGTGGTTTGTATCTTTTTATCATTTGGTAGAGTAAGAGCTCCCTGAAATCAAGAATCAGATCTTATTTGACTCACTGCTTTGAAAATAGTAGAGTCATGAATGAACACTAGCATCAGATACACAAAATTGGAAAGATTTTAAGGTAATCAAATTTGTGTACCTAAGGCTTATCCTTTAAAGAAATGTTTGGGGGAACAAGGAAGAAAGTCTAATTTAGGAATGGATTTTTAACCAATCCGTTACAAATACTAATGTAATATTAGATGTAATTTATCTCTTTTGAGAGATTTATTTGGTGGGGTGAGGAATGATGGCCTCACCTCCATAAGTTGTAGATTTCAGAAAAGCAATATGATTTCAAGGCATTTTACCAAGAAATCAACATGTTTTAAAGCAGTTGCTGATGTTGTTCCTCCAAAGTACTTTTTTGCTGCAGGGAATAGTCCATTCATGATGATTTCAATAAAATACTAGAAAATAAACCCTTAAATTATACTTTATGCAAGTTAGCTTTTGCAACACTGTGAATAGCTGAATAAGTAATTATAACCACACTGCCACTTACAGGAGCTATGCTAAGTACTCTCTAGATATTAATTATGTGTTAATTTATTTTAATTAATAAATTTAATCATATTTGTATTGGGTGCTTATTATGTGGTAGGCACCCTTATCCACAAGACATCTAACAGGGAATTGATGTATGCAGAAGATTTCAGGCTGTCCTTTATTAAGATGAAGGAACCACTCAATATGTCATTCATTTGTCAAATCATAAAAACCCATGACAAAATGGGCTCAGAGTATCTTAGAATGGAAAAATTCCAGAAAGTTTCTGTCACAAGTAACTTTCTACGGTTCTCAGCCAATGTCTCAGGAAATTCTCCTCTAAGACTTCAAACTTGGCACTACGGCCCTTTGCTGTTTGTCTTCCCCAATGGCTCTTCTCAGTAAGAGTTGTGGAAGAAAGCCCAAATCAGGAAAGCAGTGAGGATGGAAAATTTTATTATATGTCATGGAATGCAAGTATAGAGATTTATTACTCAATACAACTTGGAACAACTTATTACAAGCTATTATATTTCCTTTCTAATTTTAACCTGAAGATTGCCCTTTCCTCTCTCTCTCTCTCCACCTTTCCCTCTCCCTCTCTCTTCCCATCTGTGAGGAGGCCAGGCCACCCCTGTGCAGTTTCCTTATTTATTGAGCTCAATGTTGGCTGACACTGCTCCCCCACAAACAGTTTCCTAACTTCTTAAGAGTATCTCCCAGGTTTCCTACATGTAGCTCTCCTTCCCAGACCATTTCTCTCTACCTAGGTGAATTTCCTTCCAGAACTATCCCTTTGATCACATTTCTAGTTTATTTGCCTCTTTCCTGCTGTTATACTCCTTTCTCAATCCTGCTTCAGTTACTCCATCCCACAAAAAAATCATTTTGTTTAGGTAATTTTTTCTTTTTTTTTTTTTTTTTTGCTTAATCCCTTCCCCAAATATCAGCCACCAAGTCACTGGGATGATCTGAAAATTGTCTTTGCACTCCTGACCGCTACATATACTAAGATTCTACCTCTGCATGTGATAAGTACCCATATTTTCTTTACAATAAAATGTATATGTGTGAACACACAGTGTGTGTGTGTGTGTGTGTGTGTGTGTGTGTGTGTGTGTAAATTGGAGACAGTTGTACAGAATCTTTACCTGGCCTTGATAAATATATGGCAGAAAATTGCCAACCATCTATTTATGTCACACTCTTATGACTTATTTCATATACTTGTGGCCCGGTCAGGGCACATGCCTGGATTGCAGTCCTTGGTTGGGGCACATGCAGGAAGCAGCCAATCGATGTTTCTCTCTCTCATCGATGTTTCTCTCCCTCTTTTACTCCCTCCATTCCCCTCTCTCTAAAAATAAATAAATAGAATCTTTAAAAAAAGAAACTATCTTCCCCAGCTTCTTTTGTTGCTAGAGGTGTTCGTTACATAAGCAGGAGCACTTAAGGCCTCATCAGTCAGTGTTTTCAGGAGAGCATGCTTTGTCCTGCCACTCCTTACTGTCCGCCTTCCTACCGTTTGACTGCCTGAAGCACAGACAGTAGCATGACTTAGCAGCCATCCTGTGACCCTGAGAGAGTGAAAGCTTTCTACCGAAGTTTTAGCAGGACAAAAGGACAGAAAGAGTGTTAGCCATGGTAGCTTCAGAGGACAACCACAGGGCCCTGGAACTGCCTACCAGAAGATGCTCTAATGTATTTAAGTCAATGTAGACAAAACTTAAATGAAGTTTCTGACCAAGATATATGCATGTGTGTGAGACATTCCTGATGTGTATAGGAACACACACACATATTTACTATTATATAGTCTAAGCTCTTAGCATACATAAGTATTTTATGAAAAAATCAATTTAAAACATTTACCACAGAATATGTCACAGAGCAAGCAAACACTTTGTAAACATTGAGTATTATTTCCTTTAATTCTCTCAAGAACTACAGGAGGTACAAAGTATCATCCTCTTGTTACAAGTGAGGAAACTTAGTCTTAAAGAGGGTAACACGGCTTAAATCACACAGCTATTGAGTGGTAGTCAAGATTTGGACCCAGGACTACCTAATTCCAGAACTCAAAGTCTTAAAAGCAATGCACCCTGTCTCATCCCCCACAGCATGCAATTTCCCACTTGGACAGGAGCCAAAGAGTCACTCTGTATGCTGTGAAAGAAACCTCTGTCACATGGACTCAGGAAAGAGAGATAGCTAGGCATGAGGGTTCCCACGACAAAGTCACCAGATCTTTCTGGCTATAGACATCACCCCCTGCTCCCTAGGACATACTTCTTTCATCTTTACAATAAAGATGTTGACTTGATTACAAGTGTGGTTCTTTCCAACTCTAAGATGCCATCAGTCAGTGATTCTTTATGGATGGTTTATTTGAAGAGCACAGAAAAACCAAGCTTGACTTTAAAGTTTGAATGATATGTTTTGATCTCTCCATACTCTCTTGTATCTATTTTTTTAGTTCTCCTTTGCCTTGTGATATGTATACAGTTTTGCAGACCTTGATTAGCACTTAGAAAGAATTGCCATTTCAGTACACAGTAGGAATAGGCAATATGGGGACCAAAAGAAAAAGAGGTGTAGAGAGAAGAGGAAAAAAGGAAGAAGTTAGAAAGGGCTTCACTTTCAGGGGGCAGAGTAAAAAGCGAGAACCAGCATATTTCCACAGAATTACCCAGTGTTTCTGCATCTTGAATTCTGCCCATAATGTTATTTTATAACATTTTCACACTCCCAAGGCAGATACCTAAAAGATGAGTCCTTAATTACGGTAAGGCAGATGGAATTTTGAGTTAGAAAGACCAGCAATTCAGTCCCAGCCCTGTCATTTGCTAGCTCAGTGACCTTAGACTTTGCCCATCTGTTTGCTACATGACTTTAAATGAGTTATTTGACTTCCATTCCTCATTTACAACATAAGGTTAGCAATAATCCTCACCTCTCAGGGCTGTTTGTCTGGAATAAGAGACAGCGTATGTAGAAGTTTAGCATAATAGATTGAATACAAAGATTTAGCTATGTGAACGTTAAGTCCTATTTAGTTTTTGAGCAATTCTACAAATTCGAAGTTTAAGGAGTACCCATGTACTGTCGCTATAGTATTTTATGTGTCCAGGGGAGGCTTTGCAAACATTTCAGAATGCTCCTTGAAGAGTTAGCCAAGACTCCTGAGTTGGGCATCAGAAGCCTCAAGACCTGTAGAGTCTCGTCTGGTAGTATTTTGTGGTTTTCTTTTGAATGATTGTTTTAGTAGTAGCTTGTGTTTGCTTAGTTCTGAAAAGTAAGCGCCGTTCAAAGACTCAGACTGTTACACCATTCACACTTATTTTAACGCGATTTGTAGGCAGACAAGAGTTGGGGAAATGTCAGAGAAACTCACAGTCGGGGCAGCGGCACTTCCCTTAGAAAGCACTAGCCAAGAAGACCCAGGTGAGCCGGCTGGCTTTGAGTTCACACTGTAACATTCTTTTCTCTTTTGTAGTCTGTAAATATATAAATATTTGGATTAAATCCATTAGGATTATCATAAACACAAGACACTGGTGAGTCATGCTAACCAAGGAGAACTGCTGCCATTCCCGTATGTATCCCTCATATCACATAATTTAAATGTAATTGAAGGTAAATTTTCAGAATTAGCCCTTTCAGAAAGGAATCTGCAGGGAAATTTCACCCAGGTTGTTTCTCTTAAGGTGCTACTGGGCAGCTGTTAGTTTCAAATAAACTCAACACTAGATTTACAACAGATGTTCTTAAACAGAGCAAAGAAGAGAATTGTTGAATTCTTTGCAGAGAAAAATAAAACCTGGAAAAATAATTGATCCATCAGGGCAATAACCAACATGAGATATAAAATTAGCAAGTTACAAAGAATAATCCTAATCTTTCTCAAATAAAGGGCATGATGGGAAAACACTGTAGCCAATTGTGCTTTTCTTCATTCACCCCTTCAACAAATATTTCTTAGCTTCATTTCATGCCTCTCCAGTTTGTTGGCATCTTCTTAAGTTATATATCTGGGGATGTTAAAATTACAGATTTCCCCCATTAATGCTTTTTATTATGTAAAATCTCACTGCACCAGAGAATCATAATTACAAAATTTCACAGATCAACAGCCATAATTTCTTTAAGTTTATATCATATTTGTATCAGTGATCTTTTCATTTAAAATTCTGTCTAATTTAATGGCAATATCTCAACATAACAAACTGTTTGTGAGTAGAAAAGACCGAGATACTTTTTCTGTTTTATCCAACTGTATTTACATTGATTTACTCATCTATAACATCCACCAGATTTTAAAACCCTATAGCCCAGTGACCTTGCCTGTTCTAACACTGTGATCCCAGATCCTAATACAACAAGTGGTACACAGAAGATACTTCAAAGAATTTTTTAAATGTTTGTTGAATGTTATAGTTGAACATGGGACATGACCTATTCCTACCTTTATCACCTGCCCGTACAAGAAAAAACTAGAACTATTAACTCACTAGATAGATACATAAAGATGCATAGATGTAACTAATCAACTATTGCTAATATAATGCAAAGCTAAAATTTACCTCATTTCAAATACATATCGAAATATATGACTACGTGGATAGAGCTAGCCATCTTGAGTGATTCAGTGACACAAAGCATGAAGATTTAGAACATGAACTTGAGGCCTGGATCCTCCATTTGCCAAGTGGATGATTTCAGGCAAGCTATATAAACAATGTAAAATGGAGAAAATCATGCTACCTCCTCAAAGAGGTGTAGTGAGCATTAAACAACTTAAATATATAAAATGCTTAAAACCAAGTCTGACCATTCATAAGCCCTGAAATAAGGTTGTTTTTTTTTTTTTTTGTCATTACCAACCTCATCATTATTCTGCATCTTAACTGACCCTTCTGGCTGTTCTGATCACACCGCAACTCTGTCTGTGGTCCTCCTAACAGTATAGCAACTCACGCTTCCCTAGGAAACTTTCTTCCAAGTTCTTTCATGAGGCCAAGTCCATCAGCAGAGCCTGCCTGAAGAAGAAGCAGAACAGTCCTGACTTTCTTTTGCTCTTTTAGGGGAAGACAAGGTCACATTTCCTATTTCCACAAAAATGACTAAAATTCCCTAGCACTTCAAAGTTGCTATGGGGGTGGAAAAGTGGAGACTGTGCTGCAGTAAGTATAGAAGAGAGCCTCACAGAATTCTCTATGCTTTCTAATAATATCAGTGAACTGACTACAGGACCTCATTCATTCATTGTAAAGAGTATTTTACAGGTAGAGTGTGAGAAACGCTGAAAAGAATGAGATAAAATTATACATATTTATTCCATTTCCTTTTTCTAGAGTTTCAAGAGAGAACTTCCACTTCAAAGGGTACAGTGAATTAGATATTTTGAAAAGATCTTCAACAATAAAAACCGAAATGCTGAATAAAAAACAATTATTTCAAATTCATTGTTGAAAACATGAAAATAAGAAATATTCCAAAGTTCTCACCCTCTCCCGCAAAAATAATGTGGAAGAAATAAAGAAAACAGGTGTGGATGCCCTGGGAAACAATGCCACCCCTGGAAACCAAAGATAGTAGCTCCTTACTGCTGGGCAGTGCATTCTAAAATAGGGCCTACTTAGAGCCACAGATTACAAAAGAAATGTCAGAATTAACACAGGGTGAAAAATACTACAATGCTTTCACATGTTTCTTTTTCCTGTGCAAGCCTCCTGAATTTATTGTATCATTCAATACTCTGAAAGCCAAATATATGTGTTGGGTAGGTTAGTTATTTGTACCAGCTTACTAGAATGTCAAAGGAATGAAAATGGTGACTATAGGTGTGGTTGATGACATGCCTCCAAAAAAACTTCAAGGTTAGAAATACAGAATTCTCTGGAGCCTTTTTCTGCCAAGGAATGTGGGTGTAGTTTTGAGACCTGCCAAGTTATGCAGCTGAAAGGTCTAAGGTTGACTTCTAGTTCGGTGAGATAATACCCCCACAAGAAAATCACAAGGACAGTTGTGAAGTTTAATCTATAAGACTCAGAAATGCTTATGAGTGACCAAATATAAGTCACTCTACCCAGGCATGACTTTGCCTTTTAACAAAGTAAAATGTCCATCCAACTTACATACCTCTATTTTAACAATGTAAACAGCTTCATAAAATCTATTGATATATTTCATTCTCTTTTTATTATGTTTAATATTCTAGATTTTATTACTGATTGATTATGAATTTGATTCTTATCTAACAATATATTGTGAAGGCAGGACTATGTCTTATTTCTTTTTATGCCCTTTTCAGACCTAACATAATAACCTGTGCATAACATACATTCAGAAAGAGTTCTTGAACTAGAAAAAGACACTCAAAAATGCTCTTTGTGAAATCATAGTTTGAGTCAACATTCATGGTCAAAAATAACTTTAATCCAGAAAATTACTATCTATCTGCTTTTACCTCTTGCTTTCTGGGTCACAGGCCCTTCCTGACTGCCTTGTGACCATGGATGCATTAAATTTTATCCCAAGACAGAAAGTAAAACGTGAATAGTCAATAAAATTTCAAGAGTTTAGTGAGGCACAATGGGCCCAATTCAGGAGTGAAGCCGAGCGAGTCAAAGGCCTTGTTGAGAGCAAAGCGTTCATTCATGGGCCGAACCCTGGCCAAGGGAACTGCCCCTTCTGG
Source organism: Mormoops blainvillei (assembly GCA_004026545.1). Lineage (NCBI taxonomy): Eukaryota > Metazoa > Chordata > Mammalia > Chiroptera > Mormoopidae > Mormoops > Mormoops blainvillei. The sequence continues at coordinate 114,736 of PVJD01000509.1, read as the reverse complement.
ACGAGCACTCCATCCCCCAGAGGCTCCTTTCCTCACCCTAATTTGACTCAACTTTGGATAAGTTCCAACATAAATATGCCTACAAAATATAAGGCTGAGGGAAACATCTCAATCTTTTTAGCATGAAGTGATCTGACTGAATTTTGTGTCTCTTTATTTTTGCCCAGCAGCGCACAGCACCCCGCCCCCCGCCCCCGGACTCGTAAGTGCCTTGCACAGGTGTAGCTGAAGGGGGGCCACACCACTGCTTCCGTGCTGCATTCTGGGTTACCTGCCAAAACTCATATTTTGGAGGTCCCAAATGTCTTTATTTAATGTGTTGATGACATCACACTTGAGGGTGGTATGGCTGGCGGGACATTAAATAAATTATATTTTATAAGGTGCCCTAATGCGCTAATGCCGGGAGGGCTAAGGTGGGCTCTATGCCATCGAAGTTTCTATCTGGGTCTCAGAAATGAAACAAGTAATTTAGAGAAAATTCCTTCCTTATTAATTTATTTAGCATATTTCACTGTGGTTCTTCAGACAAAGAGAAAAAGATTAGGCTATAAAGATAACATTCATTATGTATGAGACCACACACAAAGATGTACACATAATCTTACTTTCTATAACAGTAGTGGAAAGGGAGAAGTCTTCATTTCTGAATTTAGGAAGATAAGATTGAAATCTTCAATGTCTAATCAGAAGGTGCAAAGTGTTATTGTTGTAAACACTATGGAAGCATTAAGTAATCATAATAAAAATGACTTCAGTTGAAGATCACTAGTGATTTCATGTAGATAGCCATACCTTCTTAGATCATGTGATAAGAAGGGCATTTCACCTCTGTGATATTCTTTCCAAAAACCCATAATCACACTCTAGTCATAAGAAAAACATGAGACCAATCTAGGTAGGAGGACATTATATAGGATAGTTGCCCAGTACCCCTCAAGGTGATAAGAAATAAGAAAAAAAGTGGGAAACAATAATATGCCAAAGGAGATTGGGGAGATACGACAACGAAATGCAATGCAGCATGCTGAATTAAGTTCTGGAAAAGAATAGAGAGCCTTAATGGAAATACAGTGAAATCCAAATAACATCTGGAGTTAAAAATAAATCTCAGGATGGCCTTTAGTGGGGCTGCCCAAAACAATCAGAAATAAACAAGACAGGCGTACATATAAAAATTTTAAGGGAAGAAAGACAATACTCCCTTTTGCAACCCACTTCAGTGATCAATTTAGTTTATCATGAGAAGCTTAGATGTTTTATCCTCCTATTTACTCATTCATGTAGTCTAACAAAATGAACATTGTGTGCCTGCCAAACAGCCAGGTCCTCCTCTAAGTGTTAGGGATATAGTCATTAAAAAAGACAAGGAAGGTCCCTACCCCCTTCTATAATCTATCTGTTTTTTTGGAGCCAATATCTCTTCTTTTATTATCAGTACAAACAGGAATACTGTATGAGTCTGCTCAGGCCACCATAACAAAATGCCATTGACTGGGTAATCCAAGACCAGATTTATGGCCAGTGTGGTTTCTGATGAGTGCTTTTGTCCTGGCTTGCAGAGAGCTGCCTTCTCACTCTGTCCTCCCATGGCCTTTCCTCAGCGCATGTGTAGCAGGGAGAGAGGCTGGTGTTGGGGGAGCTCTCTGGTATCTCTTCTTAAAAGGACACTAATTTTATTGGGAAAAGGCCTCATCTTTATGAGCTTATTTAAACCTCATCACTTCTTTACGGCAAAGACTAGGGAGTTAAGGCTTCAACACATAAATTTGGGGTTCACACATAGATTCAGTCCATAGCAAATGTTTTAGATGGTGAACTATTGAACAATCCAAACTCCGACTGAGTAAAACTAGGGTAACTCAAAAAGCAGAAGGCAGGAAATTGTAGATCCTATCTTTCCTCTGGTTTTCTTTTACATCCTAAAGGGTTATGAGAAGTATGGCAAAGTCTGCCTTTCACCATTTGTGGGGACTTCTGCTGCTGCTGTAGACTGGAGCCAGCCAGGTAGCAGAATTGCATGAAAATAGAGGACATGAGTCACCTGAGCATTTTTTTAATGCTCAAAAATAATGTAATTCGAGGTTTAATTGCTTCACTTTAAGCTACACATATTCCATTTCTCAAAATTCAATTCTATTTATAATGCTTTCTTTCACTGAGAGGAAACGACAGAGATCTAAATATGAACATAGCAAATGCAGCATAGATTTGGCATATAAAAGACTTTGGACATATCCAAACCGGGGTACAAATTAAAAGGAAAACAAAACTCAACATGACAATGGAAATGTAAAGCTAAGCTCTGAATCTAGACTACTTCCAGGCTGAAATTTATAATGTTTGCAGAAAGTTTAGTTATGAAGATATAAAAAAGCTCTTAGGAAGGCTAAGTATAACAGTGACCAGCATTTATACCGCATTTGCTCTGAGGTGTCCTTGTGTTTCTTGGTTATAATATAATTTTAATGTGAATTAGTGTTATAATCATAATAGTCTTAACCCGAACATTTTCTATATAAAAGCACTGGTTATTTAGAGTAGGACTGCCATTTACCTCAATCTTTTACATTACTCTCCTTATCCTACTACAGAGTCAGGCACAGTTCCCAAAGAGCAAATTGTGGCAGAATTTTTTTTTCCAGTAGCATCTGGTGTTTTGGCAGAAAACTCATTGGGATAATCTTAAATATAGTTAGTTTTCTTTCCCAAATCTTTTTTCCCCTTTCAAACACAGAGAGAAGATCAATTTTCATTATTTTTCAGAATTGACTAGAGAAATACTAAAGATGCATTTTTAAAGATAATATATCCTTAAACTCAGGAAAGAGTCATTTTGGAGAGTCATTCTGAGAATGGAGCTCCAACATTAATTCTGACAAAACAAAATCTAATTTTCCCAGAAGCACATGAATTCTAGTACTTTTCCTTCTCTCTCCTCTCTCTCTTTTTCTCTCACTGGGAACAAAATGCTGAAACAAAATATTAATTTACTTTGATTTTTCAAAATGGAATTAGGAATTCCTTTTTTCTGAAGTAATTCCAAATCTCATGATCAAACTCTGAACTTCAAAACACTTAACCTCTAGATATCTTAGGGGTCAACATAAGTAAAACAGTAGACAAGGTTGACTGTAAGTACAAACAGAGAAGATCTCTAACCTATTTGAAAAAGTACATTAAGCCAGAGTTTGGTCTTTAAAATGATAAGCACAGACGGTTTTTATACAATATAATTCCATGACCAAAATAGTGTTTTTAGAAGATTAGTCTGGTTGCAGTGTGGGGAGAGGTTGGAAGGGAAAAGACTTGGGGCGGCAGCCAATTTAAAGATTAAAGAGGAGGTACTGAAGGCGGAGGCTGCTGGAGTCGTACTGGGAATGGAACAGGGAAGATGAGAGGGAATCTTGAAAAGATAAAGGAGATGCATCCCTATGGCGTCTCCAGAGGCCAGGCTGGCTCCTGCTTCTGCACTGTTCACCCAGCTGCCCCTGCCCCTGGACACCTCCCGCAGAAGAGGCAGTCAGTCCAGCCTCTCTCTCACGCGGGCAAGGCCAGGCTGCCCTGAGAATTTTGCCATAGACCCCGCTTCCTCTAACCAGTTCTCTTTGTTTTTCTGTTAATTAATTTAAAAAATAATAATAGTTCCCCTAATCCACTTTAGTCTTATAATTTTAATTTTTAAATGATCCATCTCTTGCCTTTTTAGTTCTGATATCCTGTTCCAAAGCCTTAATCCCAAAGAATGGTCTGTTTTTAGCTTTTCATCTCATGGGCTTTAGCCTTTTAGCCTAAACCATTATAGCTTTTACTCATGGTTTAACCTTTTATCCCATTGGCTTACAGTATTTTATCTTTTATTTTTAAATCTCATGTGTTTCGTATTTTTAAACTCTTAACCTTTTGTGAGGATTTTAAATATCCCATTTTAGCTTCCACTTTATTCTCTTTTAGCTTAGCTTTTCTTACCTTACTTTATCTTTTTAAATTTTAACCTCCACTTAACCAACTGTCCCCTTTCATGTTTCTAATTTTCCTTCACTTTTTTCTTTTATATTGTTTCCTGATTTTAACTTTTTTTTTAATAATGAACACCAAGGAATGATAACATGTAAAGAACTTTAAGCATTATAATTGGGGGAATTTGGGCACTTCTTCCTCACCTAACCTCCATTTTCTAACACCCTGTACGTCCAGCTATCTAAAGGCTACCTCTGGTGTACCCAATGGATCCTCTAGCCTCTGTAGGACTGGATTTAAAAAGATTAAAAATAAATAATTAATTAATAAAAGAGAAACTGTCTTCAAATCCATGACCTCTGACAAATGAGATGTCTGTCCAAAAAAAATTCCAGCCATTGTCAATACAACAAGAACAGTTTGTGCGACATCAATGTAACCTGGCAGCCAAGGAGAGTGGATTGGTACGCGCATGTGTGATCAATGATGACTTCACTGTACTAGTCAGTGGGGGCAATAGACACCTTTGAGTGAGCATGTGTGCTGTGTGGCCATCGCATTCAAAATGACTGAGCAAGTAAGCCAACAAATCTGCATCAAATTTTGTGATAAGCTTGAAATTTTCTCCACAGAAACTATTTGGATGATTCAGAAGGTCACAGCTAGGGGCAACAAGTGAGTGACAGCTTCATCATGGCAATGCACCCACTAGTACATCACATCTCATGCAGAGTTTTTTGGTGAAACATCAAATCACCCAGGTGGCTCAGCCCACCTATAGCCCAGATTTGGTGCCCTGTGGCTTCTGGCTTTTCCCAAAACTAAAATCACCTTTGAAAGGGAAGAGATTTCAGACCATCAATGAGATTCAAGAAAATATGTTGGGGTGAATGATGGTGATTGGGAGAACTGTGTGAGTTCCCAAGGGGACTTTAAAGGGGACTGAGGTGTCATTGTCCTATGTGCAATGTTTCTTGTATCTTCTTTAATAAATGTCTCTATTTTTCATATTACATGACCAGATACCTTCTGGACAGACCTCGTATATAGACTGTGTGCTGTTAGCAAAGAAGGTAAATAGTATTCTACAAGCTGAGGAGAAATGACTACTGAGAAATCACAAAAATGATCCCGGTGTGTAACATTACTAGTCCAAGCATATGTGAGTAAGTAAATGACCTTGAAATCCCTCAGAGGAGAAGGAGAAGTAAATGGCCATTAGCCAGACTGTTTACAACACTAGAAACTCATTCACTCCTAACATACTTATTTCCAGGTGGTCGTTTGTCTTCTCAGCAGATTCAGAGGAGGATCTTCTTGGAATGACTTTTTTTCCATATTACAATAAAAGACAGTAAAAGAAGATACACTAGTCAAAACAGAAGTTTTGCAAATATGACTTTTCAAAACATAAATCTGATGAATTCCTGCTGAAACCTGCCTTTTGGGCCATGACTCATGATGGAAAACCTAAGGACAGGAAGAAAATCATTTCACTTTTATATGCTAGATGTAAATCTATCTGGTTTCCTTAAGTATATGCGAGTTCCATCCACAGCCAATATCATAGATTCTTACCTAATTTAAAGACCCCAGTTCTTACCTGGAGGAACAAGTTTGCTCTCTGTAATGCCTTATGGGAGGGCATATAATGCTAGAAGCCAAATTTGTGGAAGGAATAGGAAAATACCTATCACTGCTAGCTGTCCTCCTATTCTAAAAGAAATTGTGAGTGTGTCATGCTCCCAAAGAATTTGAAATCTTCCTGGTTGGGCCTCCATTTTATTAGGTGACTATGCAAGTCTAATCTTTATCTGGATAAATTCGGATTTAAAAAAAAATGTTTTCCTAATATTAGATGTGATTTCTGAGATATAAACACTTAGGACACATCAAGCCAGTTCTGCGAGGTAGGTCCTTCATAGGCACATGCTCTAGAATGTTCTAGAAGCTAGAGTTTTGCATCTACATTTCCTGGATATCTGGCTGTACTTTTGTTAAAGGACAAAAAGATGGACTCAATCATCTGACATTATTTCATTTTCCTGCCTGAGTCATCACTGAGTGTTAGTCTTCACTTGATCTTCATCCTACCTCTCATTGAGGTACTTCAAAACACAAGAGAGGAAGGTCCAGGAGTTCCAACAACAAAATATTCAGAGTTGCATAAAGAATGAGAAGAGATGAAAAAGAGGAAATACTCAATATAACTTTCAGAATTGAAATGCTGAAAAGGTTCATTGAGTGCCCAAAATAAAGATGAAAAAGACCTATGCCAAGATAAATTATAATAAAATTGTAAAACACTGGGGACAGAGAGGAGATCTTACAAGCTTGAAGGAGGGAAACAAAAAACAGGTTTTATGCAACGCAACAAGAATCCAAGCAGTGTTAAAAGAAAAAGGACCCTCAAATTTCCATCTCAGCCAATAATCAATTAAGGTAGAATAAAGATATTTTTACATATTCAATATCTATGAGAGCTTCAAAAACGCAATATATTTGTAAGCTGCTACAGTAGATGTTCTACCAAAACAAAAGAGTAAACGAAGAAAGGACTATGCACAATTGAAGAAGTAGGGAACCTAATGCAGGAAAGAAGCAAAAGGAACCTAAAGAATGATGGCCCAAAGGAGGGTCACAGTAGCAGCTGGCCAGCAGGCCCAGAGAGCCAGAGGCTCAGACCGGAGCACAAGAGGAGGGACATCCAGGGAGGAATGAATTGACAAGGCGCAACTGACAGAATTCCTGAAATCTCTGATATACTTCTGACAAAGGTTTCGGGAAGAACAATTAGTGATGGGTACATAGAAAAGGAAGTAAGTCATAAACAGAAGAATTATAATGTGAAGAAAGGACAAAAACTTTTCACCAAAAAAATTAACCTTATAGAACTCTATATGACTCAACTGTGAGTTACATTTGTATGAGTATAATAACAACAATACTGAATAATGACCCAACCAAAACTAATAATATAACTATATAACAGCAGGAATTCAATGAATAATATATCAATAAATGGCAGTCTAAGCCTGTTATTTAGAAACAAAGGAAAACACCCAAAGAAATAACTAAAATAGTTTAAAATTAGCTAAGAATCTAGTATGTGATGCAGAGAGAGAAAGAAGACTGCTGTGTTTTGTTTCAAATGAGGTAATATTGGTAAAGTATTTAGTAGAAAATCTGGCATATAAGAGCAACCTTGCTATCTAACAAATGAGTAAATCAATAAATTAATGAGTGAATCAAATTTTATAATAAGTCTAATAAAACTATTTGTTAATTTAATTTAAGAGTATGTCCACGGATTGTATGTATAAAATTTAGATTGATTTAAAAAGTTAATCATAGAAAGTGTCTGAGAAATGAAATAAAATGTGCTAACAATGTCTTCAGGTTACTATTCCATGTTTTTCAAAATTTGAAACAGCTTCATCTTTAGACATTCCCTCTCCAAACATCTTATTCCACTGCCCTTACAAAACACTCACTCTTTCCCTAGCATCCCATGCCCCTTTGTCTTTCTCTGCTTTGCGCATACCATTCCTGACGGTGAGAATATTCTCTCCTGAAACCCCATGTCATTCCCTACTCCGCACTCTGTATCCTCAACAATAGCTTGGAATACAACTTCAAGGAGTTAATACAAGTCAAAGTTCGTGTTAGCCCTAAAGCCATCCCTCATTTCGCCAGGCAGAACTAGTCACTCTACCTACCTTGCTGAATTGTAATTATGTCTCTTAAGTGTTTCTATCCTATGAGTCTAGGCACTTCTCAAAAGCAGCATCTACATCTCAGGCGACGTTATACACCCAGGGATTACATGGTATTTATTATGTTCTCAATATATACTGAATGAATGAACTAGGAATGCTGAAGGTGTCACAGTATTATAAATAAAGTGACATGAAATATACACAGAAAATAAAAACAAATCACCAAGCTGGCTGACTACAACCAGATTTTCCAAAAGATTTATCACTATCGAAGTCTCTTTTACCCACTGTTAATACACCAACAAATTCTGGAATTAGAAATATTTTTCCTACATTTTAGAAACTGGCTTTTCTCTCTAAGTCTATGGTGCATACAAAATTTTTTCAAATACTTTATTTACTTTTTTAGAACTTATAAAAAATTACCCATACAATGGCCTAATTATACTTGGTAATTCAAAGTACTGTGTGTGTGTGTGTGTGTGTGTGTGTGTGTTTGTTCCTTTTCAACTATTTTCCCTAGTGTTTCCAGAAATTTTTCATGAATTGTACTTAAGAGTTGAAACTAGGTAAAGGATGTCAGTGTGAACAATGATAGATGAGTGTCGACACCTTTTAAATGGGGTCATCAATATACAAATTGAACACCATTTGTAAATATTGACCCCTAGCAATAACCTATGGCAAGAAGATCAGCATTATTTCTCTATCTACACAATTTTTTCTCAGACTTTTTATTATTTAAGGTCAAAATATTTTCTACTTAACTGATCTCCTTTGTCTTAAATTCATCATCTGCTCCTGCCATGAGAAGATACACGAACTCTTTCCGAGTTTCACTTCCTCTTTACTTTCATTTTAGTTGGCAGAGGCCAAGACAACACATGTTCTTCACATGTATTGTAGGGCCAGGCTGCACAGCCCAGACTCTTTTCACTCCTAATTAGACTGCACTGACTCATTAACCCTTCATAAGCAAACAAATAAATATGTCAGTGAAGTAGGTGAGTATTTTTAAATGCTCTAAGTACCTGGGTTAAAACAAATGTCAAGATTGCACTGATTATGAAGAGGTTTGTCTGAGCAGATCTCCAAAGTACTTGCAAGTTGCCCAATGTATTTATGTGGTTATGTATTAACAATTATTTGTTCAGCCAACAAATACTTCTTGAGCAACTTCTGTGGTCCAGACATTATGCTAGAAACTAGGATTATAATAATGCACAAGACCTAGCCTTGTACAATGGAATTCACAGTCTAGTGAGAGAGACAAACACCAATGAGGTCACCATAATACTTGTGGCAAGAGTCATAATAGATGCATTCATGGAGCACTTAGGAAGAGCAGTTAACCCAGTTTTGGAGAATGAAGAAATTCTTCCAAAAGAGATAATGTTTAAGTTAAGGAGTGAAAGATGAGTAGGACGTTGAAGGTGAGAATAGGGAGGTAGGTGGGTTTTAAAGTCCTAGAAAGTTCTAGGAAAAGAGAAAATAATGTTCAAGAACTTGAAGGCAAAAAAAAACTTACTTTGGTGGGGGAAAATCAAACAACTAAAGCACTGGGTGAGGGGGGCAGTGAGTGGAGTTCAGCTGGAGGAAAAAGCAGGCTCCACCCCAGTGCCTTGGAAACCAAGCTAAGGAATTCGGACAATACGCTGAGGGTGATGGAGAGCCTCAGAGAGCTTTATGTAGTGATCAGATTTGCTTTTCAGAAAAAAAAAAAAATTGACTCAACTGTACTGCAGAGAACAGATGATGGGGGAGACAAAACAAATCAGAGCCTTTTTCATTTATCAACCGGAGGTGGGGGTGGGGGATGGCGATGGAGACACCTGAGGGGGGAATGGCTATAAAACTGAAGCAAAGAGAACAGATTTGTAGTGTCATTGCTGTGGGAGAATTAGCTGAACTTGGTGATTTTGAACGTAGAAGAACGAGGAAGAGCAAGTATTCCAGAATAATTCCCAGGTTGTTATTGGGTATCTAGGTATCATTTATTCTTCTGTGCAGTGGCTGAGAGGAGAGTTTAGGGTTCCTGGAGGTATGCAAGCAGGCATGTTTAATAGGTACTCTGGGGTCGTGGTATGGCGTTCCCTCCAAAGAGCTCTCTGGGCAGCTGTTAGAAACTGGAATTATCTGCACATATATGGCAGTTTAAGTCCCTGATCCACTGAGCATCAGGGTGAGAAACTGTGCCAATTCCAAAGCATTTAGTTATATTTATAAAGTAATTTATCAAGTTCCTTTCAGTAGCTTCCAGTTGTATTCAAATATCTCCTCTGAAGACCCACCACAGACAAATACTTCCCCCAAAGACCAACAATACTTCCCAAGGGCTTCAGAAGGCATTCAGGAATAACGCACTCAAAAAATTCTCATTAAGCACCTCTTATCTTCCACGCACTATGCTAGTTCTGGGGCTGCAAAGATGACTATCAGTCACACTCTCCCTTCAAAGTGTTCGCAGTGTAGCAGGGCTGATGGGTAATTAACAAAAAATTAGAACCATGTAATTAGGACAAACAAAATGCTTAAAGAGCAGAAAGAGAAAGGCTGAAACAATCTGCAAAGGCTTCCTGAAGTGGAGACTTCAGAGCTGAGTCTTAGGAGTGAGTTCATCAGACAGATAAAATGAGAAGCTTGGAGCAGAGAAGACAAAAGCATCCAGGAGCACAAAATAGTTTTGTACATTTCATTCTTAGAAGACTGCAGGTAGTTCAGGATCCTGGGGAGAAAGTGAGGTTTAAGAGATCACATCATAAGTTATCTTTTGTGCCGTAGTAAGAAGAAGGAGGAAAGCCTATTGAGAAGTTGTAAAGTTCCATGTGAAAAACTGTCAGAGCCTGAACTAAGATAGGAAAACATAAAATGGATGCAGATTTGAGAGGGAAAAGAGGGTAGAAATGGAAAACTTAGAGATAAGAATTTTAGATATATACAAAAATTATAACTCTACAGCAGCCAGGAAAAATGACTTACGTTTATGGTCATTACAGTAAGTTTACTCTTCTAGGAAGTAAGAAATGCTTGGGATAGAAGCTTCGCTTTTTAAATTGGTGTCACTGAGGTCAACTATATGGTACTATAGAACATCTGTTGGTCCTCTTACCAGCAATGGGGCAAGTTGGAACTAATGCACAAAGATCTTGTAACACAGCACAGCAGAGTAAAAATGCATGATCCTTGGGGCTGGGGGGATCTAGACTTAAAAGCCAGCTCCACTACTTGAACTCCAACAAGTTCAGAATCCCTTTGAAGCATGACACCGATAACATGCTTTATTCCTTGTGTACCACTCACTAGAGAGAAGGTAAGAAGTGTGCATGCACATGAATATGTGTACACATTTAAGGTGGATGAAGGCCCTCAGAAGAGAGTTATTTTTATTTTTACAGGGAACTGTCACTGTAGTAAACCGACTTCAAGAGTCCATAACTGGAAAATAGCTCATAATTAAGCCCCTATCATGGCCAGGTGTCTTGTGTTACTCAAAACCAACAACCTTAAGCACTTCTCAGCTGGTTTCAACTACTGGACATTTTACTCACCTTAGAAATTAGGAGGATTTTGAATAGATTCTTAACAACAACAAAAAGAAACCAAAATTAAGTATATTGGATAGCATACACCATGAGGAGAATTAAAAAGCTTTTCTGAGCTCATGGTTACAGCTTTATTCCCAAAAGATGCAGCTGGAAAAATCTTACTCCAAGTAACCCATAGGCAACATAAATATATGCATGTTTTACCATTTTTTTCTACAGATAGTATCAATTGCCTTTAATAGAACTTGTACATGTAATGTTACCTGATGGCCTTTTACCTTTCTCAAGAATTTAATCTCATCTTTTCACTTAGATTCTGAAAAGTCACTAATGCTGAAAATACATACACAGATAAATACATAGATAAATAAATACATACATACACACATGCATACATACGTTCTTCTGAGTTCAAAAACAGGTGTGTCTCTTTTGCTGCTACCAGCAGCTTCTTGTCCTCCCAGGCTTTTTGCTTTCTTGGCCTTTCATCACTGAAGCTGGTGTTTGCCCTCAAGCTGACATTTCCACGTCAACCCACCAGGTGTCCACAGTCTCTCTCCTGTGACACTCCTGCAGCAGATGGTGCAAATGGCCTGGCACGTAATTCTGATTCATCGCAAAAACCAAACTGCCAGACTGCTGACTAGTTTGGCAAGAAACAGAGAAAGTTGTTGCTAAAAAAAACTATTATGAATTATCCTTCGCGTGGTGACTTTGGACTTGTCCCTCCTTAAAGATGATTGGTAATTTATTTAACCAGGTTAAATAAAAGCTTTTAGAGGAGCTCCCTGTTTGCAAAGACAGCTATAGGCAACAGGGACTTGTCCATACAAAGCAAGAGGAAAGCAATGGGAAGGCAAAACAAAATTACCTCAAATGCAAAATGCTCAAAGAATTTTTAATTGATTAAATGGGAGGAATTAAAAGGGTTTTGGGGGGTATTTTTTACTTCCAGATACTATTCTAAAGTCTCTAACACAAATTACTTTTATTAATACTATTAGTCTATAATATTTAAAATATTTTCCAATAATATTTTATAAGTTAGTTATTTTATACACAGTGCTTCTTACTTTGTTGCCCATTTGGAAAGGGCAACTTTGAAAATGTTACAGAATTCCACTAGGCAGATCCCCACACACACAAGTCTAAATGTTTCCTTTGTAGAGTTAAAGCCTTAAAATTAGAGCTTCAGCTCCCCCGAATCACTTCCATTGTTTTGCTCTATTCTTACTTTCTCTTGGGATATTTTGAGTTCTGTCATCTCCTAGTCTGTCCAGTAGGATCTCTGATGTCTCCCTATTAGGTTCAGCCACACACACTTTCTACTCCATGTTTCTGTTATCAACCACAGAGCTCTGGAATGAGTCATGATGCCAGGAACATAGGGATGTCTAGGCTCAGTGTGCCCACACCCTTAGTCACATGGCCCACCTTGCGCCACTAGACTCCTGACTTGAGGCTCCTACCCTTCCAGTGGGATGCTAGCTGGACACTTTCCATGGTGGTCTGGAATCTACAGGCCATATCCTCATAATAGCACAAAATTTAGAAAGTGATAAATGACAGTATAAGAGTCATAAGTATAAGTTGAAAGATTTTTCTATAATTCATAAAGTGGTTGAAAATCACTTCAAAATAGACTGGTAAGTTAAAGGTGCATACTTTAAATCAAAAACAACCACTGAAATAATAAAACAGAGTTAGCTTATAAGCCACAAAATTAGATAAAATAAAACCTTAAAAAATATTTTGTTAATTCAAAAGGCAGGAAAAAATGCAAAGGGAACAAGGAACCAATGAGACAAATAACAAGAAGATAGATGTAAACTTAATAATATCAATAACCTCATTAAATCCAAATGGTCTACATACCCCAATTAAAGAGCAGAGGCTGTCAGGTTAGATTAAAAAAAATAAGACCCAATTTTATGCTCCTACAAGAAATGTACCATAAGTATAAAGACACATAGAGGTAAAAAAATAAAAGATTGGACAAGGTTAACACAAATCATAAGAAAGCAGCTATCAGTGCAAAGAACATTACTAGGCATAAAAAATTTGTTTCATTATACTGAAGGGGTCAATTCATGAAGAGGTACATAATCATTTAAACACCTAATAACAGAGCTTCAGTATGAAACAAGCACTGATGAAGGTGCAGGGAGAAACGGATTCATGATTAGAGAGATTTCAATATACATCTCTCAATAATTGATAAAAACAAGTAGACAGAAAAATCAGTAAGGTTATGTAAGACTTAATAACACTATCGATGAACCTGACCTAAGTGACCTTGATAGAGCACATCACCCAACAACAGCAGAATACGCACTCTTTTCAAGTGCACAGGAAAGTTTTCTAAGATAGAGCACATTCGGTGCCATAAAACAAGTCTCAATCAATTAAGAGGTTTTAATTTATACAGAGTATTTGCTGACCAGAATGTATTAAATTAGAAATTAAAAAGCAATATTATATGGAAAACTCCCAAACATTGCACTTTAAAACTGCACCAAGTAATGCACTTTTAAATAACCTATGAATCATAGAAAAAATTAAAAGAGAAATTAGAAAGTATTGACAACTAAGTGAAGATGAGGACGTGATATATCAATATTGTGGGATGCCACTGGAGCAGGATTTATAGGAAAATTTATAGCATTAAATGCATACATTAGATATAACATCACACATACCTATACAGCAAAATGTTGAGAAGTTCAACTTCATCAAAATTTAAAATGTCTACTCTTTTAAAGGTACTGTTAAGAGAATGAAAAGACAAGCCACAGACTGAGAAAAAAAATTGTAAATCATATACCTAACAAAGGACTTATCCCAAAAATGCACAAATAACCCTCAAAACTCAATAACAAAAAAGTAACCCATTTTTTTAAACGGGCATTATTTGAGAAGACACTTCACCAGAGAAGTTTTATATGGGACAGATAAGCTTATGAAAAAATGCTCTATATCATTTGTCATTAGGGAAATGCAAAACCACAATGAAAAACCCACACATCCAGTAGAACGACTAAATGAACAAGCCTGACCATAGCAAGTGCTTAAAGGACATAGAGGAACTGGAACTCCCCAACATTGCCAGCAGAAATGTAAAATTATGCAATCATTTTGGAAAACAGTTAAGAGCTTCGTAGACATTTAAACGTACGTCAACCATATGACCCAGCCATTCCACTCCTAGGTATTTACCCAAGACAACAACAAAAAAAGCAAGCATATAAGCATATGCCCTACGAAGCTGTATATGAATGTTGCCATGTGAGATCTTGATTTGCATTTCCTTGATCATTAAACATGCTGAACATTTTTATCAACCCTAAGGTCTAAAATATATTCACCTGTATTTTCTACTAAGGGTTCTGAAGCTGTGTTTTTAACATTTAAGTTCATAATCTATCATCTTTCCAAAATTACAGTCTTTTAAAAGAGATTCACCTATAATTCTACTAAAGATTTTAAAGTGTTTTTTCTTTTTGCTTGTTTTCAGTATTTAAATCATTAATCTGGAGTTAATTTATTTTTGGTTATGCTCTTTTTCATCTTCTCATCATATGAGCAATCATTTTTCAAACACTTTGTGCCAAGCACTGCATCAAAATGCTTTTAATAATAATAATAAATAATACTAACAGGAGTTAACAGTTAGGAGTCCTTATCTGTGTCAGGCCCTGTCCTAACCGTCTTACAGGAATCCCACTAATCATCCCTCCTCATGTTGCTATGAGATAGATCCTATTCTTAACCCTATTTTAAAGAGGAGCAAACAGGTTCAGACAGCCTCTCGTAGCCCTTGACCCCCAGCTAGCGAGCGGCGGAGCTGGGGGCGCCCTCTGTCTGACTCCAGGACCTGCGCTGTCTCCCGCGTCAGAGGCCCTCAGCTTCTTTGCCTTTTTTTTTCTTTTTCATTATTTTATAATCAAAGACGGAAATAAATAATTCATGTCAGGGCTAAAGATGTTTGAAATTTTTCCCTTTCTCAAGGGATCATCACAATTTATATGACAAAGAGTTGGGATTTCATATAACTTCATTCTGTTTCAGCCAAGCATCTGTCCTTTTTCTGACTTTTATATTGGGCGGCCTTTTAAGCTATCATCAGACGAAAGAAGTCTGTTGCTTCAAAAAGGTTAGAAATTACTGATCTAATGTAAACCTCTCATTTCATGGGAGACAAGCTGTGGCCCAGAAAGATGAAGTGATTTGCTTGACGGCACGTAAAGCTAGAGCCAGGCCAGTTTCAAGGGCTTCCAGATCCCACCTCATGTTCTCCAAAAATGCAACACACTGCCTCTTTGGAACGGTCACAGCAAGGTGGGCAGATGGAGGTGTTTCCAGCTAAAGGTCCTCAAAATGAGGTTCCTCTCTTTTCTTATATAAGTAGAAACAATCTTGGGCCAGTCCAGAAGATGAAATTTTTCTAGGTATGTTATAGGCCTTTGTATTGTAAATAAGGTATTAACAAAAGAATTAGAACTGTGTTAATCAGTTCTCTTTGTTCATTTTTTCAAAGCCATGGAATGTAAAATAAATGTTACTGAGTACATCAAAAAGTTTTTTTGACTTATTTAAATAAATCATGAAAAATGTGTCAATATGTTAGCTGTTAAAAACATAGGCATTGAAACTAGTCAGATTCCAGTTCCAGCCATGCAAATTCCAGCTGTTTGTCAATGAACAAGTCACTTACCTTGTCTCAGCCTATTTGCTCACCTTTAAAATGGAGCTAAATAGCATTTACTGTAGTGAGTTGTCATGAGGGCTAGAAAACACTGGGAAGGTCTGACATTTATTGTGGTGACTCTAGAGTACGGTGAAAAAAAGAGAGACATAAGGTAAAATTGCAATATTAAATAGGGGGCATATCTCTGCTTGATTCAAAGTAGGTGCTATCAATATTCTGCACTTCAAGAAGAAAAAGTAAAGAACAATACTAGGAACAGTTATTTGACTTACCCATAAGCAGTTAAAATTAAAAAATGGAATAAAAATTTCTGGTGTCATTTAGAATAACAGGTATCTTAGAACCAAGAACACTGCCAAGCTGAACTTCTAACAAGTAGCTTCAAATACTTAAATTTTGGTGTCTTTTTCTCAAAGAACAGAACACGTTGAGCTGAGAGTCCCTTTCAGGTATGCCGACCTGACCATCCGGCCCAGATGTTTACACTCGCTATCTAATGGACTCTTCCAGCCCATTTTGGGCTGTCCCACAGATGCCCAAAATGCCGAGTGCCTTGGCTTGCATTCTTCATTCTCAGTACCACCACAGTTACCACTTCACCCCACAACTCACAAATCCTGCATTTCCCTAGGATTTCTCCACCTCACTTGTGGCTTCAGTGAGCCATGGCTACTTCCCCATGACAGAAAACTGGGAGCTATCCAGATTCCTCCCTCGTCTCCCACTTTCAACCACATCTTTACGTTCTATCCACTTTCCGACCAAATCTGTCCTCTCTGTTTCACCATGTCTTCAATATTCCTCATTATGGAAGCTACCGTCTCCCACCTGAAATACGATGATACCTTCCTAACCGGTCTCCCTCTGTCCAATCTTGTCCTCTTCTAAATCACCTTCTACGATGCTCGCAAAAACCTTTCTAAAATATAAAGGCAACCAAGTCACTCTACTGATTAAATCCTTTAATGCTCCCCCATTATCTACAAGATAAACACAAGTGTCTTAATGGCATAAAACTATTTCCTGATATGGCTTCAACTTGGATCTACACCACTCAGCTGTCTTACCCTCAGCAATAATGTATTTCTAATTACTATAATGTATGACACCTCTGTGGGATGAACATGCAATTCTTCCCTGGAATTCCTCTCCCACCTCTTTCTGTTCACCTATGAACTAAATGGAGGCTTCCACGACATATACTCCACATCGATCCCCCTACAAAGTTAATTACCCCGGTGTTGATGTTTATGCCGTTGCCCATATCAGCCTATATTCAAATCATTTGCTTCTAGAGCTTTCTACCACACTCACTGCCAATTCCTCAAGCTTAGAGGCAGTGGTTTATTTATCTATATAGCCTCCATACCTAACTCAGTCCTTGTCATATGCAAATGCTTAATCTGTTTTAATCCCATGTGACCATTTACTGACCTTCGATTCTCTTTATGTTTAGACAGATACATTTTCAGAGTCTATTCTTGGAATTGCTACATGCCCTGATTATAATGGCTAACAGAAGTCAACTTTGGAATAAAATACCTTCTTCAGTTCAAAACAGAAGAATTGAGGGGCTGAGGATCTGGAACAAAGACATGGCGTCAAACATGAGGGTAAAAGCATTCCAGCTCTGAAGATCACGGGGTGGGACAAGATGATGTCCATTCTGGCATTGGAAAGGTAGCAGGCAACGTGTGGGAATCAGGAATTGACTGATTTCGATGCTTTAGGGACCATAAATCAGTCTTTGGCAATCCCTCTGGCAAGTGGTGCCCTTCATCATGAAAAGAGGCTCTGTCAGGATGAGTCAAATGTTTATTATACTGAGTCAGCAGCACCAGTTCTTCTATGTCAGTACTCAACTAAATGCCAACAACACATCATTAACAAACTGAAAACCCATGTGTCTCCTTGTGACATTCGGCATCAAACTCGAAAATGTTCCACGCCAACTGTCCTAAATCCAAGAGGATTGGAAAGTGGTAATCATCTCCTTAATCTACTTTGCATACACCATGGTTAAATAATTAATTGACTCTTTTAATAGTCCTAAAACTTAACATCCTAATATGACTTTAAACATCTCTTCTGTGTCAATTTTGCCTTTTATGTGAAACTTCTTTTCTCACTATCAAATGTAAAGAAGAAAAAGTTTCCTTTAAGTGTATCGACAAAGGCAAAAAAGCTAAAATTTATCAGCACAGAACTGTCCTTATGGCAAAATTATGTGCAGCACTCCAGAATATGATGGCATATTAATGACATTCAAATTCCTCATGTGATGAGACCTGACTCCTGGAAGTTGTCTTTCAACGGGAAGCCCTCTCTTCACTGAAACACCCAGCCCAGCAATACAGAGAATCCAGTGTGCTGTGGTTGAACAGAAGCTCTGTCCTCACTAGCAAATATAGTCCAAACATTTAGAGAACTCAGAAGAACGGGATTACCTGGCAACAATGAGGTAACTCCCACAAAGGAGGGCACACTCTGTCATGAAAAACCCGATCCTGTTCTACCAAGAAAAACGGTGTGGCCTCATTCATTCAACTTTCACTGGTGCAGATAGCTGTTTATTTAAGTCCATTTTCTGCCCTAGATTGCACAAACCACATTTCTGTTTCTTCCATTTCAGCAGAATCCTTAACTTGAAATTAAATACCTGCATTCAGACAATAGAATACTGTTCAGCACTAAAAAGAAATGGGCTATCAAGTTCTTAAAAGACATGGAGAAACTGTAAATGCATATTACTAAGTTAAAAAGCCCAACCTTGAAAGACCACATACTGTACGATTCCAACCATAAGACATTAGGGAAAAGGCAAAACTATGGATATAGTCAAAAGATCAGTGGTTGCCAAGCCGTAAGGGAAAGTGATAAAAAGGCAGAACACAGAGGATGTTATGGCAGTGAAGCCATTTTTATGTGAGGCTACAACCGTGGGTATATGTAAGTATACATTTACCCAAACCCATAGAATATACAACATGAAGAATAAACCCTTCTTTATTCTTTGATGTAAACTATGGACACTGATACTGATATGTCAATGCAGGTTCAACCACTGTACCAAGTGTACCACTGTGGTGGGGGATGTTGACAGTGGTGCAAGGTGTGCTTTTGTGGGGGCAGGGGTCTATGGGAAAGCTGTACTTTCTGCTCAGTTTTGCTATGAGCCTAAAACAGCTCTGAGAAATGAAAGTTTATTAATTTTAAAAAATTAAATATCTGACGAATACACTGTCCAGTGCTTATACAAAAAGAAATATTTTCTGTTTTACTGGGTCATTCCAAACTCACGGCTATGCATGAGAAGACTTTTAGAATACCTCGTTAGATTTCTGTATTTTGATTGCAATAACCTATCTCCTACCTGGTCCCAGGCAATCCAAACATAAGAGCTGAGGCTGGACTAGGGGTGTTACAGTGATACCTTACTTGATTTGCCCTCCTTTGTCAGAAGGTGCTGGATTTCCAAAGAGTATACACATAATGGGATTCAATTTTAGTAAGTGTAATTGTTGTTGCCTTGCTACTGAACTGTTACATTTTATTCAGAGACATTAATTTCATGGAAAATAAATTGCAGTGGGTGAAAAATGCCTTAGAACGTAATAAAAACACTCCTAGACCACCACGTACTATGCTATTAGTTGTTGTAGACAACCTTACTCAGAATATATGTGGCTCTCTCAAATCCAGACATTCTGCAAATCATGATGAAATTTGTAAAGGCAAAAATTTTTCTTGCCTCCCTTCTGCCTCTAGCTTCCTGCAGTGCAGTCAACCAGCTTGCTCCTTTCTCTAACACTTAATCCTGGCCCACACTCAGCTGTACCGTAAAACCTTAGACTTTTAATATACTATAAAATTAACCAGAGCTTTAAGATAAATTGCTATTGAAAGCATGCAGTTATTTTTTTTTTTAATCCTCCAAGTAGATCTGGGTGGAAAGCAAATGCAAGCCAAATTTTCAAGATTTTACAAGAGTTTGCAAAATGTCTTTTCCAGCACTGTGACATGACGGTGCCTGTCTCTCAGAACTGCAAGGGTGGGGGGAGGGGGCATCCCATGAAAGATAGCAGGGAGCGCTCATGCCTGTTCTCTGTTTCAGGCAAGGATTTCCTAATGATTTCTCCACTTGTCCTTTGCTTTTGTAGCTATCATTTGAGCAGGGAGGGTGGAGCCCGTTTCCCCTTTGGCACTGGGTTATACACTTCTCAGGCAATAAAACCTTGGACCTCCCTGATGGGGAGCTCCCTCCATGTTTGATGGCCCTCTCAGTTTTCTACTCCTCACCAGCCCCGCCCCACACCCCCCTAGCACACACACACACAGTTTATATTACATGTTCTTTCTTGTAAAAACAGATGCAAAGTGCTGTCCTACAATAGATTAAACGAACCCTATCTCCTCCTTAGCTCCATCCATGGGGATTTTCATAGCCTGGCAAACCATAAACAGAAAAACATAAATGTTCAGAAACAGGACCTGGTATATTAGCTGCAGGCTCAATGCTTTGGTTTGAGCAGTTATTTTATAATTAATTTGTTTCTCTGGCACTAACCCAAGTGCTTGTGAAAGGCAAGTTGTGTTCATTTTTATCTTCATGTTGCTGCCCTATCTACTGCACTGTTTGGCACCTTGGGGGAAGCACGGCCCGGTTTCATGCTGGCAGAACACTTTCTGAGCTGGTCCTGTAGGTGGTCTCCCACCTGCTTCTTGAGCCAGAGCACCAGCAGCTGTTATTCTAAGACCTGATTTGAGTAGGTTCAAGTCTGTTGACACATTTCCATAGTGCCATTTATGAGGTAATGTTTGTGGCTTGAGACCATGTGAATTGCCATGTACCTGATTAAAGAAATAAAAATTTCATAGCATTATCAAACAACTTTTTTTTTTCGTGTAGAACATACACACCCACAAGATCCTCCTACATTTAAATTTAGTCACAAAAACCAAAGCCAAAAAAATCAGTGCATTAAAAAAAATGAAGCACAGCAATGCCCTTGCCTCTGCCTCATATATTTTCAGTTTAAATATTCCCAGCAGTCAGCAGCCTCTGCCTGTGCCAGCCCCCTCTGCCAAGGAGTTCATATGCGCTGGGCCTCCCGCCCTCCAAAACTGCATATATATCAGATACGCATGCAGTGAGGATGGAATAAAGGGCCCCTCCAAAACCGAAACAATCCAACAAAAATCAGTAAATCAAAACTATAACCATTCTGACTGTTGCCTGGAGTAGAAGCCTACTATTACTTGAATGTATAATAACAGAAGATTGGACAATGGATTCCAAAACAAGCAGTAAAAGGTCTCTCGATGGCAGATATTTTTAATCCTAACTATACAATGTGGGTTCCTTCATAAATTATTTTAAATGTCTGCAAGCCACTTGTGGGCTAACCGAGCATGTGCACACCTAAATGTCCCTCAATTCTATGCACACGACATGAAAAATATATTGGCCAAAATGTGTGTTTCCCCATGTTTGGTGATCTTGATATATTCCTGAAAAATTGCAATGACAGAATGTCTTGGGACATGTCATAGGGCATTTATTATGGTTCGAAGACCTTTCAACATAACATCAAATAAATCATGACAAAATATTATTAAGATCCATGTATTTATTTCAAATTTCCAAGCTAAAGCAACAACTGAGAACCACCAGCAAAGCTTTTCAGTCCATAATTTTAATCCCTAATCCAAACCCTAGTCATTTTATTTCCTCGCATTAGTGCACATTTCCACAGAATCAACCCTTCCTTTCTTCTCCATTCATGTTCCTCACTAGCATTATAGTACGTACATACATGGCTTGTATTTTGTATTGCACATAAGAAAAACAAGCAAGGCATTTCATGAACATGGAAACAGGTAGTGAGACTAACGAAGATTAATACATAGATACAATAACCCAAGCGTACACCATATTGTCTTGGTTTCCTGAAAAAGTCTATCCACTGACTTGCATTTTTATTATGTCTTTGACTTTCAGCAAAGAAGGAGCATTAAGAACCGAGTCCACTGCTTGCTTCGTGGTTCTCTACATGATGGCCCACACTGGAAAACAGAGAACTAAGTACTTCGAAAAGGTCATTGGGTTTTTTTGTGTGTGTTTTTTTTTCTCTCACCCTCTCTCTCAGGAACAGATACAGTTTTCTTTAGAAACAGCTTAGTATAGTGGTTAGCAGCCCAGGTCCTGGAGTCAGATTGTCTGGGTTTGAAATCCAGCCCCACCAGTTACTGGCTATACACGTACAGGTAAGCTTCTTAACCTGTCAGTGCCTTTTTCCCTCATCTGCAAACTGAGGGTTGTCGTGAAGATCGTATGAGATGGATATGTTTATCCCACAGTAAGTTCACGCTTTTATTATTTCTGAACAAGAGCTGTGTAACTGCCCATGTTTAACTTTTTGTTTTGACCACCTGGACATTCAGGTCAAATTTTTAGCCTAATTTTAGCAACTCTGAAACTTAAGTATTTATATACTATTTATTTTTTTCTTTAGTCTTAGACTTTTTTCAAACCTATGTTTTTGTTGCTCTTGAATTTTTTATTATTAAATTATATATATTTTAATAACATAATTTAAATTCTTTATGTAAGGATGAGGAAAATGTTAAAGTAACCCTGGAAATTATCAATAAAATCATAGCTATAAATATGTAGATTTAGAAGCACCTGAGTCAAGGCCAAGTAACTAGGATGATTATGTGATCTAGAGGAACAGTGGTCCCCAACATTTTTGGCACCAGGGACCGGCTTTTCCATGGATGGCAGTGGTGAGGTGGGGTGGCGGGGTTTCGGGGAGAGGGTTTGGGCAGGAGGCAGAGCTCAGACGAGCTTCCCTCGTGGTCCGGTTCCTAACAGGCCATGGACTGGGCGCTGGGGACCCGTGATTTAGAAGAAGAAATTTAGGCATTCCTTTGTAACCTGTCTGTCCTAAGAAAGCATTCACCAGTAAAGTTACTTTACTTCTCTGACCCCAAATTCCCTCATCTGTAAATGCTGGGATTAATTAATGATCTTTACCTGTCAATGCAGCTTTGAGGGTTAAAGGAGAAACTTCCATAAAGCACCAAGTACAGTGTATAGAATCTCATCAATGATTCTGGTGTAATTTGCTGCTTGTTCCTCCAGATCCATTCTCAGTCCTTCTCTGGCCTGCTGAGTGCCCTGGAGAATGACCTCGATGAACCGCTAACCTGTGTTCCTTAGCCTCCTAGTTAGATGGGAAGACTGAAGATCGGGAGGAGAGAGAAGATAGGGAATTTAGGCGCCAAATCTGTATCCGACTTCTCACCAACTCCCCTACACCCAAACCCTTCTCTCTTAGGCCTTGGCTTATCAGTGGCTACGTTCTGCTTCGTCCTGCTACCCGCATGCTAGACACAGCTCTTATTGGGTCCCAGTAATAACTCCCTCCTCGAATTGCAGTAACCAGCTCATCCCAGTCTGCCCAGCATTTTCTTAACCAAGTTCTGTGTCCCAGGAACCCTTTCACTCCCAGGCGAAGAAAGAATAGCTGGCTGTGCTACTTCCCTTGCCCCTTCCATCTCAGGTAGAATACTAACTTCTCAAGGTCTCTGTCAGGTCATTTTCTAAAGCTATGGAATGATAAGCAATTTATAGTTTTTGTATAATTTTAAGTATTTTCAAAGCTAAATAAATCTGAGCCCTGGCCAGTGTGGCTCAGTTCACTGGGTGTCGTCCTGCAAACTAAAAGGTTAAGGGTTTGAATCCCAGTCAGAACACATGCCTGGGTTGTGGGATCAGTCCCCAGTCAATGCGTCTCTCTCACATCAATTTTTCTCTCCCTCTTTTTCTCCGCCCCCCCTTCTCCTCTCTCTAGAATCAGTAACAGGAAAAAAAAAAAAAAAGCTTTCAATAAATAAATCTGAGCAGAGCTTTGGAACATGGAGATCTTGTATTCTAGGCTGAACTCCAATTATATGACCTTGAGAAAATTACTTAACCTCTCTGGCCCTTTGCCAGATCATTTGTAAACTGGGTGATCTTACCTTCTGTGCTTTTGATGTTACCTTCTCTTGGAATGAACACTAGACCATAGCAATACCTGCAGGTCTCTCAAGTCACAAGTTAAACAAATATCTTAAAAGAAAAATAATTTCCACTCCACTGCCTGACCCCTTAGTTTGGGTTCCAGACCACTACACTGCTAAAATTTCTCTGATTCAAGTCGTTAATAAACTTCTCATTGTCACAGCCCATTGAATACCCAGTCCTCACTTCCCCAACATTTGCTATGACTTGCTGTACTGGCTTGAATTATGTGCCACAAAAACATGTCTTAGTCCCAACCTCTACTACCTGCGAATGTAAATTTATTTGGAAATATGCCCTTGCAGATGCAATTAAGTTAAGGATTTCACTGTGAAGTCTTCCTGGATTTGGTGTGGGCTCTAAATCCAATGACTCGTATCATTATAAGGAAAAAAAAGAAGGATTTGAGATGCAGAGACAATGGGAGGAAGGCCACGTGAATACAGGCAGAGGCTAGAGATTTGCTGCCCATGCGAGGAAGACCAGCAGCAGCCAGGAGCTGAGAGGGGCAAGGGACGATTTTCCCCCAGAGCCAGTGGAGGGAGCAGGGTCCCGCCAGCCCGTTTACTTCAGACATCTAGCCTTCGGAACTGTGAGTGAGTAAATTTCTCTTGTTTTAAGCCAAGTTCATGGTAATTTGTTACGCTAGCCCTGGGAAACTAACATACCTACTCATCCTTGGTTTCTAAGAAAGCCTTCATTTGTGTTCCCTTCTTACCATACACTGTATATGTGGTCAGTTTTTCTCTGGCCCCTCCACTGGCTTATCATCTCTTGTCTTCTATAATGAAACATTCCTGAAAAGCTCTGTTCTAGGTCCTCTTCTATATACTTTAGACAGTGCTGCTCCGCTGAGCAGTTCCCCATTTGGGTATCAGACCCCACAGTGGATGTTGATACTCAGTATTCCATCTCCTGCAAGAACCCAGGCACCTCTGTATGGATGTCCTGCCGCTGATTCAGCACACACAAACTCAACCTCATTATCTTCTGCCGCGAACTTATTCCTCTGTCCTTATTACCTAAGTCAAGCAATGGCAGTAGCATCTTTCTGTTTTTCCAATCTTCAAAGGAGTATCTTTATCCCATAGGCTAGTCACAACTTTCTCAAAAAGAGGTCTTGACCTGCCCCCTCCTCACTCTTCCATCCCCAAGGTCACTATCTAACACTACTAATGCCACTGATTCTGGTCACTACTACTACTTTTAGATCCCTAAAACAAACGTATTTCCTCTTCTGTCCTTTTTCATGATCATCTTCAAAGTTATCCTGAAAAGTCAAAATCATATTTTTCTCACTGTTTAGCTTCAAAGTCTCCCTTGGATCCTCGGTACCAACAGAGGGATGCTCAACATCTTTTCTTCCACATATAGAACATTTGCACCAGTGGGTCACAGTTCTTTACAACTCTGAGTGTTTGTCATAGCCCTGCCCCTCTCTCACCCAGGGAAGAAACACAACAAAATACAGGTGAGTAAGGATGTCATATTCACCGAAATAATTTCAAACCTTCTCTAGTTAAAACTAATTATTTTAGAAAACTTTAGTATGTTATTATTCATAATAAATTACTTGCAATACATCTCACAGGCATACTTCATTGTGGTATAGAAATTAAGGATGAACAGCCTAGAGAAAAATTCAATTCACTTTAGCATGCCATACAAAGCCTTCACAATTTTACTTCAATTTTTCTTATTACCTTCCATTCCCCAAATCACACCCTACACTCCAGTGACACTGAATTACACAGTATTTCCTGAAGACATCATGTTTATTAACATTGAATTTGCCATTATATTCCATCTGCCTGTAATCTATTCCCCTAACTTGTATAACTAGTGAACTACTCTCATCTCAAGAATCTGCTTAAATAGCACCTTCTCTGAGAAACTCTCCCTGATTCTTCTAGACACAGTTGCTCCCTGGTCCTTCCTACACAGCATTTTATATAGACCTGTAACAATTTCTTAAGGCTGTCATAACAAACCACCACAGGTGGCTTAAAACAACAGAAGTTTCTGCTCTCACAGTTCAGAAGCCCAGAAATCCAAAATCAAGATGTCAGCAGAGTTGCTTCTCTCTGGAGACTCTGAGGGAGAATTCTTCCTTATCTCTTCCTAAGTTCTCATGATGGCTGGAAACCTAAACACTCCTTGGCTTGGGGATGCATTAAATCCAATATCTGCCTCTGTCATCACATGGTCTTCTCTCTGTGCATCTCTGGGTCTCAAATTTCCCTCTCATTTCTCTTATACAGACACCAGTCAATGATTTAGGGCCACCTAAATCATCTGCAAAGACTCTATTTCTAAATAAGCTTACATTCACAGGTATCGGGTGTTAGGACTTAAACATATCACTTTGTGGGACAAAGTTCAACCCACTAGAATACCTCTGTCAGATAATAATTTGTTCTCTTGTATGTCTCCTTCATCAGGCTTCTTGCAAAGACCATCTACTTTTTTCTTCTTAAATAATCCTCACAGTTTGTTTTATCCCCTCCGAGTACTCTTTAGGCACCTAATAAATACAGTTGTGAAGAAGGAAGAAAATGCAGGTGGGTTATAACTGAAATTGTCTTTATTTTCTTCAGCCACTACTCTCTACCCTTAAGCTTCCAAGAGTCTTCTATGGCTACAGCTCTTTACACGCATTACCAAGGACCAGCCCCAAAGGACCAGGCGACAGTGGAAGTCTTCCTGTCTCTTCATAGAGCTGCAAAAAAGATCTGAAAGCATTCAGGAGTCATTTAGCCTCTGCCTTGAGGCACATCTGCACAGTTAGAGTGTCCTAACATCCAATAAACTAGACTGAGGAGAATCAATCTTGCTTTTAAAAGCCAAGGGAGAAATAATGTTTCCATAACCGCCCCCACCCCCAAAGTTTCATGTCCCTGATTACTACCAAATCTGCATAACAAACTTGACTTAAGATGTATGGTGGTTGTCCTTGAATGCACAGAACACTACTTGGGGTCTACCCTACCCCTGATTCTCCTAACCTACAGATAGGAATGGATAGTCCAAGCCTCATATTCACTCATTGTCATGGCAAGGATTAAAGTTTGTTTTTGTTTGCTCTGTAAAAAAAAACGAAAAGAAAAAGAAAATCTCCTTTTATGATAACATTCCTATTAGTACTCATTAGAACAAAAAAAAAACCCAAACAAAAAAAAACCACTAATGTTTCCTTACACACATTCATGTTGCATTCCCCAGGCTCCAGACTTTCCTCCCTCTGCCAGCCACATAAAGGCCCACATTTCAAGAGGATCAGAAATCCGTTCTCTTTGCTTCCCTACCTTGGAAACTGAACACAACTCAAGGGTCAGGAGACACGGAGCTCTGGGCCTCAGGCAGACCACTGAGATTCCAAAGGCTCGCCTGTGCAGCTGTAAAGTTCAGATAAGCATCACTCTACCTCGCAGAAGTGGAGTGGCAGATCACCCAATTACTGAATAATTGCTCCAAAAGTTTCCATCTACAACTGTAATTATCCATTTCTTTCCCTCTTAACCCTGGGCTTGCACACTGCCTAGAAAGCCAAAATTATATTTTTCTATTGTAAGATTAAGTTTCATATTCGCCCCAGAAATAAGTCAAAACAAAAAGGAGAGGGGGAGAGGGAAACACCTCTAAGCCACGCATAATTAAGGATTTGGTTTCAGATCGATGTTAAAAAGCAGAAATAATTAGAAACATCATGTGATTTGTGTACAACACAAGAGCTGCATTGCTAACGAAAACCATAACTGACCTAATTTCACTGAATGTTCCAATGAAAATGACAGACATGCAAAGAAAGAAATATAATATAAGCAGCGGATGATCCATATTTTCCCCTTGAGTTTCAAACACATTCCTCAGACAGCAATAATACTGACATGTTACTGACAAGAATACAGCCCCTCGCATGGCCAGCAAAAGGGGTACCTGAACATCAGAAAACCCACAAGATTATAGCTGCTTGACCCCAATAAGACTATGACTTTTTTCTTTGCTTTTTTTTTTAAATTAAACCTCAGTGTATGCAGAGAATGGAACAGAAAGCTGATTAAAAATCAATCCATCAAAAAATCTTTCTCTTTTATCAAATCCATTAACAAAATGTAAAGGTACTATAATGAGAATTCATTTCCCTCTTTCAATATAGGACAAAATTAACAAACTCTCTACCCTCCCCTAAATGATTCACGTGTCTAACTGCACACTGAGGGGTACCCACACGACAGAGGAAGCAACACCTCAAGGTCTAATTTCTCTTGCAGGCAGTTCCTCACTCCTATTGCAGCCATACCTGCATGCAAACATGCTTGAGAAAGGGCACATTGTGTATATTATCTCAGATCATCTGGCAGGATTTAAGCCCTAAGCTGGCATTTTATTTGCCGCACACTACTCAGAAATGCTTTACATCAGCCCTGCTTTCACAAAAGGAATCAGGCTGCTGTCTCTTAAATATCCTTTGCTGAATCCTGTTAGCAAATGCTTATGGAGTCCGCCCAATAAAGTGTCAAAGGGAGTGCAATGTCAGCAACAGCAAGACTGAGGGGTCCCAGGGAAAATTCTTGTCTATAATAAACGAGTATGAGAGCACCAGCCAACTGGGAAGTTCAGCCTCTGGAACATCTTATCTCTATCTAGCCTGTGCTGCGTTATCCAACGCTGCTTATCTGTCTCCCTTCTTGTAAGCAAGCACCAGCCCAGCAATCTCAATCCCCATAGTGTTAGCAGTAAAAGATAAAGGAATACCCTACCTACAGAGGTGATTGAGTTCACTATTGTTTAGAGCAAATGCATTTATTAAACAGGTGTTTCTCACAGCAATCGCAGATAACAATATTAGTTCCCTGTGAACCTGCTGCAGTATTGTCTGTTCAAGACTCTGGTAAAGATAGGCCAGGCCCTTGGCTAAACACCTGATTGCTATCATCAGTAACATTCTCTGGATGGAGCAGGTAGTGATCACAGAATCTAGGTTTCAAAGAACTGATAAGACTTGTTACCTTTCCACTGGAAAGTAACTCTCTGTTTGTACGTGAACAGGGTCTTGTATTTAATTTTCTAGAATTTTTCTTCAGGCTGTTCACTCATCCAAGGAACACTGAGTGTGAGACGCTGTGCTAGACGCTGAGGAGCATGGTGGTCAACAGAAACTCCCCCTTGCGGTGTGGTGTGGGGAGAAAAAATTGTAAGGAGGTAGTCACAATGTAGAACAACAATGGCTAAGTGAATATGTTGCCCTACTGTGGTAAGAGTCAGGCAGAACTGGAGTCCGATTCCAGCTTCACGACATCCTGCCACGTGACCTTCAATAATCCTGGACAATTCTGAATCTCAACTTCCTGATCAATACAATGGGAATGTCGTCTCCACAGATTTAAGTGATTAGTGAGCAAATGTATGTAAAACATCACACGCTATGCCTAACATATTGAAGACATTCAACAAAATGTAGCTGCTGCTGCTGCTGCTTTGGACATAGGGACATGGGAGAAGTTGGGGGTGCGGAGAAACTAATTCTGTCCCCAAAACAGGACAATTACTGCCCTGGGGAAATATATGTGAACCAGGTCTTGACGGGTATTTATTTCTGTGTTACAAACGACTACACTAAAACCTACTGGCTGAAAAAACCCAGCTGATTTTGCTCCTGAGTTTGTTGATGAAACGCAGGAAGGGCCCAGGCAAACAGATCATGTCCAACCCATGTGGTGTCAACTGAGGCAGCGGGGGCAGAAGCATTCGCTCCCAAGATACTCCCCCACTTGTCTGCTTGGTTCCTCAGTGCCCCTTGGCCTTTTCCTTTCTTTACCTCATATCGCCTCCCTCAAGGCCTCTCCATGGGGCTTGGGCTTCCCAATAGCATGGCAGTCTCAGTGTAGCCAGACCTATTACATAACACCTAGCTTCCTCTGGAGCTAGCATTCCAAGAGATAGTAAGTGCCAGTTGCTGGTATATGAAGCTTGGGCTTGTCCTATTCTATTGGTCAAGTCGTCACAGAGCCCAACGAGGCTCAAAGTGGAGCAATATACACCCTATCTCTCAATGACAGGAGTAGCAAAGGTTTTCAGCCATCTTTGTCTATCAGAGATGTGTGCGAAGAGATCAGACAGAAAAGCAGAAAGAAGCATTTCCAGACCTAGAGAACAGACTGTGTGGACAGAGGCTGGAGGTGGACCCAGTATTCATCTTCTCCCAGTCTGGAGTGTAAACCACATAGTTGGAGTCAGAGGCAAGATGAGGCTATTGCCTGTTGTTCAGTTTTGTAAATCCTTACTTCGTGTTGCACCTGTGCAGAACTACGGGGCCTCACCAACCCATTGGAAGTAAGCAAACTTATCCTCTAATTCAGTATTTCTCATCCTAGTGATACAGTATCTAGAGGTGATGGAAAAAGTCTCAAGTTCAGTGATTATAAGGCAAGCTGCTCTACGAACACCTTCTCATTCTTTTGCCTTTACAACCAAATATTTTATGACTAGTAAGTCCCCTGGATCATATATCAGTTAGAGTATCTATTGCAGTATGTTGACATCACAGACACTTTTTATTCCTGATTCCCCCACCGAACTATAAGCACCTGAGTTTGAACCTGCATCTGCCCATCACGTCTCTAGCACAAGGCCCAATCTACTCAGAGCCAGGTGCAGTTTTGGTTGTGAGAAGATAAGATATAATTTGTGTTCTCAAGAGACATTTGTGTTGAAGGACAGTGAAATGAAGACAAACCACCGCAGCGCACTGTGGCAAACACAGAGCTAGAGGAAACATGATCACGGAGATGAACCTAAACTGGCAGGCAGACTTATACCATCATAGGTATCCAGGAGACTTTATAAAAAATAAACACACCCACATGAACACACATTCACACAGTGAAAGACTGGCTAGGACACAAATTTAGGAAAGAAAAAAAACATTCTCTGAGTAGCATTTTAGGGAGAAGCATATGTTTTAGGGGAGTGACGTACATTGACCATATAAATGATATAACTAATTTTTTTTGGGGGGGGGGGTATCTGGTAAATTTTTGCCTTAAGAATGACCTTACAGGGAGATTCTGGATTAGCAGGCATTTTTTCCTGTCTTAACTACTGCCCCTCTGACATAATGTTCCATCATTTTAACTATCACTTAAGTAACAAATGAATTTTAGACTAAGTTTGGCATTCTCAACCTGTAAAATAAACCCCCTTCCTTTCCAACCCACACCCAGGCTTGCTTCTTGGTGTGAGATCACTCAGAGTGTATCATGGAGAAAATGATCGGAAACAGAGGGAGGAACAAGAGTCAGGCTGCTGGCCATGATGAGCCTCCCCCAGGTCTTCCCACACGTTCTCCGTTTTTCGGTTTTTCATCCTCCGCTCTTTGGCTGCTTTTCCCTCCATCATCTGTTTCTAAGAACCCTCATTAATAAGCATTAAAAGTCAGCTGAACTAGGCTTTTACAATTTCTATATAATTTAAAGGGAACTCAGAGAACATCCCATTCAACTTCTTACTCTGCAGAGGAGGCATGAGGGCTCATCTGTACTAAATGCTTCTGCCAGCATCGCAGGGCCAGAGCCCCTAACTCCTAAGGTACGCTGCCTTTCTAGCAATGTCCGAAAAGTCCATAGAAGGAAATCTACAGTCTTTACTGCAAAACACTGCGAGCAACAATTACAGAATGCCACTGTCTTAAAAATATTGCCTGTTCTGTCTGTTTGATTATGGATGTCCTAAGAACATCTTACATTTACCCAAATCCAAAGCAACAGACTTTCTAAAGCAGGCAATGACTTCTCATTCAAATCAAGAAAAAAGACAGACAGACATAATCCCTAAAGAAAGAACACACTACATATTTCAGTGTCTTCTCTACCTAAAGAGAACATTCATCGATTATGTTGTACGAAAATAAGTTCTTAATAAAAATCCATCCTAAAGAAAGGTAAGTCTGCATTTTTTCTTCAGGAGTAAAATTCTTACCTTCCATAGAGAGGTAATGATAAACTTGATTAAAATTTTTAAGTATAAAATGATGGATGAATCCTGAATGATACAAATAGTGCTTTATTAACACACAAGTGACATTGTTGAACTGCAGTAAAATAGACAGTCTTTTCTTTAACCAGCAGAACGGAAATTGGTTTATATAATAGCAATTATATAATTAGGAGGAAATAATAATGTTTGACTATCCTGCCTTAATAACCGTGTTATGATAGAAACAAAATACTATTTATGTTATCCTCTCACTGTAGCCAATAAAAATTATAAGGCAGCTGATTTTATTTATGGATGTCTATTTATTACAGATTTCTTTTATATTTAGCTACCACAAAAACGGCATTTTGGCTATGAATACGGATGATTGCATAATTTAATACCATATTCTTGGCCAAATCAAATCAAAACATTTTGGACTTCTATCTTCCACCCATATAATTTTTCTTAACTGCTTTTCTCCAAGCATTCTTGACATGTTCTGACTCACTGGTTGTCCAACTTTTGGTCGCTGACCACAGTCATCCGGAATGATGCTGTACAGAACATTTAGGAGTCAGTCTCGAAGATAAAGATGAGGCCCTGGAGGGAAATGTGGAACCTGCTGGATAATGAGCTAGAGAACAGCTGGTTGGGAGCACCAGATGACAAAGCTTAGGGCTGGGGGCAGGAGAGTAGAAAGTGAAAAAAGAAGTACTTTATATTCCAGGGTCCATAACTGGACTAGGCTGGCAGAGGTAAACTCCCCATCCTGAGAATGTAGGGAAATAGTGTTATTTGACAAGCAGGCCCCTTTCCGCTCATGCACAGAGAGGCCTGGGTGTTAGGGTAACACCCAACCTATTAAGTCCTGGCACTTCGGTTGTGGTCGAGATTGACTGAGATTGTTGGGGACAGTTTGCCGAGATGTATCAAGGAGTAAGATGAGCAAAGTTCCACAGCCTATGCCACCCGCGAGTCCGTTTTGGGGTTAGACCAATCATAGATGTAAATAAGTAAAATATTAAAAAAAGAAAAAAAAAACTGGCTCGTCCAGAAAACAAAGAGTAATGATAATATATTGCTAAACAAGGAATGACAAATTCCTGGGCTAGTAGGATGGAATTTTGAAGTTCTTCCCAAGGATACCTGGCTACTTTTATTTTCCTTAGGAGGCCACTAAACTACCTAGCTCAAACCTGGGATATCTTTTGGTGATTGTTTTCTTTTTTTAAGAATATGTTGTTTTTCTAGGTTTTACTTTCTTCTTATGTCTTTGCAATGTTAAGATAAATACTTAGTTCTTGTGTATTTGGTATAGCTTACAATAAGAATATAAATTGACAGAGGACGTGGAACAAATACACGACTCTTACATAATCCAAGATGGTTAACATGGTGCCGAGTGTTTAATTGGCTATTTCCCATAACCGAATGTTTCTTTCCCAAGAGGTAATGAGGTGTCTTATCTTTAAAAAAGACCATTCCTTTATAAGTTATCACTCCAAGATAGCATATACACATTGGTGCTTTTATTCAAAGGAGTGAGTAATGGAAAATGCTTAGTGCAGTAGCTGGTCGAGGGTGGAAGTTGAGCCTGAGGTATTTTGGAGCACAGAGCATTTGGATAAACCCTGAATCTCAGAAGAAAGGTTTCTGCCACCTCTAGCACCTAATGCTAGACCTGCCTCTGTTTCTGGTGTGGAACAGCAAGGCTGGGTATTCAATTTAAATGATATGCTCGCCAGCAAACAGATCGCCTTCTGATTGCATAGGATCATTTCATACAAAAAAGTACAGTAGTCTGAAAGCCACAATCCTAGGTAATGTTTAGTCAATATTATTCAGATATATTAAGAATATAAGTAGTTTTCTGGCCCTGGCTCGTGTGGCTCAGTAGGTTGGAATATCTTCCCATAAACCAAAAGGTCACAGGTTCAATTCCCTGTCAGCACTCATACCTAGGTTGTGGGTTCAGTACCTCGTCTGAGGGGTTGGGGATGCATATGGGAGTCAACCAATCAATGTTTCTCTCTCACATCTATGTTTTTCTCCCTCTCCCTCCCTTCCTCTCTTTTTTTTAAAATATTTAACTTATTTATTTTTAGAGAGAGGGGAAAAGAGGGAGAAAGAGAGGGAGAGAAACATGAATTGGTTGTCTCTCACACACCCCAGCTGGGGACCTGGTCCGCAACCCAGGCACATGTCCCAACTGGAAGCCAAATCGGCGCCCCTGGGTCCACAGGTTTGTGCTCAATCCACTGAGCCTACCAGCCAGGGCCTCCCTTCCTCTCTTATAATCAAGAAGCATGTCCTCAGGTGAGGAAAGAAAAAAAAAGAATATAAGCACTTTTCAATAATAAAGAACTTTCACAAAATAAACCCTGTTTTCTCTCTAATTAAAAGTATTTTTAAGTTATTTTGAATTTTTATACTATCCCATCCCAGTACAACAAAATTGGAATTTTGATATGTCAAGGCTTTTCCTCCTCTAGGGTAACAATCTCTTGAGGAGGAAAAATAAATACTTCCATTAATAGGACGCTATTATGTACTATCCTACATTTAAATTTACATTGTTATTACCTTTTAAATGTTTCAATGGTTTTGCACATAAAAAGGTATTAAAATTTTAAGTCATTGGCAAGTATATGTTGCCTTCTCAATAATATTCACTTCTTTTTCTTGATGCATTAAATTTGCTTGAATTACTTTAAAATACTATGTAATGCTGATCAGAAAAATATGTGGAGCTAGAAAAATTGTAGTCAGGTTTAAGTAACCCTCACTTCTGATATTCAGTGACAAAAATAAAAAGCAGGGGCTTTTAAAATCCACTGCAGGTCCCAAGAGTTTATTCCTACACCATCAAGTATTTATCAGCAGGAGGAAGCCTCCAGAAAAACTAGTGCTTTTGCTATTACTTCCTTTTCCTGTTCCTGCCTAGTTCTTGATGGAAGTGCTAAGAAGCATAGAAATGACAAAAATAAAAGAATAGAAGAAGTAAGTAGCAGAATGGCTAATGTGGATAATCCATAACTAGCTCCTGACTCAGCTCAGGAAAGTCTTGTCACAAGCTAAGTTATTGGGAGCCTGACAGTCTTTACAGTCCCAGTTTTTAACTGTTGTTTGGCACAGATGAAATTTTCACTATTTGTTTGATTAATTGATGAATTACCAATGATTCTGTGGTCTGTTAATCTATTCTTTCTCTCATTGAAATAGTCTCTTGCCTAGCACTGGATTATTTTCAGTTCTAATATTTATTTGCCTGGATTTTTTTCCAACTTGTCTCCAATTTATTAGTGTATTTTTTTTTTCCTTTACAAGTTAATTATTATATAGCCATTAAATCCTCTTTTTTTTTTTTTTTTTTGCTCTTTGTCCAGAGCTTTGGACAAACCCATAGTGTTACTTGCTTGTATACTGATAACTCACAAATGCATATCTCTAGCCCAGACCTCTCCTGAGTTCTACCCACATATCCAGTAGTTTACTCTGGACATCTTCATTTGGATGTCTAAAAAATCCATAGTCATGATCACTCCATCTTGCCCCAACCAAATACGGTCTTTTTCCAGGGTCCCTACCTTAGTAAATGACACTATAACCAGTCCACCATCCTCAACAACTCCCACATCCTCACCTCCACATTCGATATTTTACAAATCACTGGTTTTTACCTCTATATCCTTTGCTGCCACCAAATCCAAACTGCCATCATCTTTCACCTTCACTACTAATTTGTGTTTACAATATTCACTGCCATACTAAGAAAAGTCAAGATTAAATGAGTTTTACTCTACAAGTTTAAGTCCAAGGCAATCATTTAATAACCCAGGATATCTAGGGTTATTAGGGAACCAGCTTTCATGGTTACCAGCCATCTACACCAATCCGTCAGACCAGCATACATATATGCATTAAAATTCACAAAACAGCACATTTGCCACCTATTGGAGGCTCCATGTCCCTTACTGTTTATCTTTCTGTTCTTCCCATCTACTAGCCTTGCAAATGTCCCTGTACAAATTTTAATCACAAGGCCCAGATCTACAGATCTCTTACTTGAATTGAGTATTTGCTCAAGGTGAATGCCAGCGAGTGCCAAAGCCAGGATCAGAACTGATTTAGTCAGAGATAGTTAGATATTACATATTTATATTTTACATCTTTGTTTTAACCTCTTCAGAATAGGCCTAAAACAATGACAATCACCAGGTTAATTTATATGCTGCAGTATTTTGGAAGGCAAGCTGGTATGGTGGATTTTAGCCTGCAAAAACCAAGGGTCTAAGCCCGGCTCCATCACTTACTAGCTGGCTAATCTTGGGCAAACTACTGAACCTCAGAGGCCTGTCAGGAGAATGAGTAGAACAGTACAGATAGCAACAGGATGGTGCTGTGCCTTTAGACCGTTGAGCACTGGTTTTGGAGTCAAAAAAAGCCCAGCTTTGATGCCAGGTCAATCACTTACAGAAACTTGGGAAAGTTTCTTAGCCTTCTCTAGACCCTAATTTCATTCTCTATAAAATGGGCATAATTCTACCTACGTCACAGGGTTGTTTTAAGAGTCACATTAATGCAGGGACAAGTGCTTGGAACAGTGACTCCCACTAGGTGTGAGCCAAGGGCATCAACACCGGGGAAAAGAGACCAAAGAGAGACATATGCTAAGCAGGTCCGCGACCAGGAAAAGATGAGAGGGGAGAGCAGCAGGTTGCTGGCGGCCACGTCACAAAGCAGAGGGAGAAAAGGGAAATCAGGAAACAGAGTTCCCTACAGCCAGAAACCTATCACCAGTTGGTAAAAATTAAAAAGATGATGAAGAAAACACCCCAAGTAAAGGAAATGGGAGACCATACAGTCCAAAAAAGAAAATATTGGAGACAGTGGCTTTCTGATGATTTTCAGTTCCTGTGGAAACTGCTATTCATTTCTGTGAGATTTTTCTATGTTATTTCAACAACAAAGTCTTGTTTCAAGTAACTTTAAAGTGAGAAACCTGACAAAACTACCTCAGCCAGGTCATCAAGGTCAACATCAACAGTGTTAAGGCATATTGATTTTATGTAACCGATATGATATGATGACAGTGGTACCTTAGGTCTGGAGTCTGCCTCCCAGAAACATATAACTCCAGTCAAAGTATAAGAAAAACATCACACAAAGCTCAATAGAGGGACATTCAACAAAACACAGAACAGTGCTCCTTAAAACTGTCAGTGTCATCAAAAGCAGGGAAACTCTGTAAAACTATTGCAGCTCTGAGCCCAAAGAGACATGATGACTAAATTTAACATGGCTTCTCGGGTAGGATTCTAGAGCCGAAAAAGTACATTAGGTAAAAACTAAGGAACGCTGAATAAGCTATGGAATCGAGTTAGTAATTGTGTGTTAATATTGATTTATTAATTGTAACATACTCAACTAATTTATATGTTAATAATAAAGGAAAAAATTTGAGTATAAAGGAACTGTATACTATCTTCAGATTTTTTTTCTGTCTGTTCTAAAATTTTTTTAAAATAGTTTAAAAAAGAAACTCTTGTTCCTTGAGCTAGATTGAGATGAGGTGTGACCCTGCATCCAAACCATCCCTGGCTAGGTCAAGGCCAGTCCTAGCTCTGGCTCTGACTGGCTGTATGACCTTCAAGAGTTTGCTTAAAATCACCAAGCTTCTTTACTTATCTATAACATGAACAGAATATTTTGTAAGGTTTCTGAAAAGATTAAATGGCTCAATGTGTACAGAGTAAGCACTCATTAAAAATAATTTACTATTTTTACTGTCATCATTTTTTATTTTTACTATCATCATTATTGTTACAAAGGCACATTACCTCGGACATGGCAGGTACTCAAAAAACATTATTTCCTTTATCCATTCCTCCTGTGTGTTGTTCTTTATAACACATATGTACTCTACCTAGTGTATAGATAGATTTCAAATGTTTTTGCTATACAAACTCTCTTTATTAACACAAGCAAAGTATACACACTCAGCTACACAAAATCTCACCCAGGACAGGAACAATACGTCCCCTCAAGGTCAACGGTGGAGACGTGTGCGCTACGTTCTGCCAGGCACATAAACAGGGCCCTCGGGCCGACAGTTTGTCATGTGCTGGGCATCATCCCTTTAATCTTTCCCTCACCCTAGGCTGCACTAGCCTCAGCCCTGTCCACTCATAAAATATGCCAGTTGTTCCACATGGTCTGGCCCTCTAGTCTACCACTGAATAAGGACAGTAAAAAAAAAAAATCTATCAAGAATGCACATGGAGTTTAAACAAAAATATAACACCTTATAATGACAAAAAATTTCCAACTTTCTAACACAGGTCATTAATGTGGCCTCTGTATTTTTCAGGATGGTAAAAGCATAGAAAAGGAAGAAAGTAATATTTCATAGTCTTTTCAATATTTTCATAAGGAAACATATTTTCTTATTAGCATATAACATAATATACTTAAGTCATTTTTGATAATATACATTAATCTTATCACACAAAATACACAATGAACAAAGAAGAAAAATATTTTCAAATTTGAAAAGTACATGGTCCCCATCTTAACTCTGATGTTTAAAATTCTCAATGCTTCTTTGGTTTCTTTTATGTCAATAGGCAATGTTTTTCAGGCTTTATCCCAGCCCTGGCCCTATCAATTCAAATGTTATTTATTTTCATTTCATTCCTCAAATATTTGGAGAATGCAGAATATGTACTTGGCACAGTGCTAGACCTTGTGAGGACACAAAGATGAAAAGATGCATTCCCTGTCTTCAGGTGGCTTATTATACAGCAAAGGGAACGAAATGTGAAGATAATTATTATATATGCTTGGCTAGGATATGCTGAGGACTACAAAGGATGATTTTTCAAGTTGCCATTTTAGGACCCAGGGGCAGGAGGATCCAGAAAGGGATCCAAGAAGTAAGGGGATCTTCACAGACCTAGTTAAGTGAAGTCCATATCCAGTTTAGTTTTAACTGTTAAAGAGTTAAATTTCATTATCAATAACACTTTCTTGCTTATTAAAAATATTATCTCAGTTTTGTCTAGTTCACCAGATATAGTTCTTCTTTATCTGTCATTGTGACAAGGTGATGCTCAGTATTAAACTTTGCCCTAATCCCTGGAGAAACTTCCTTTCTGGACTTCTTCAGCCTTTTATAGAAGACACATGTGATGCCACTGTGTTTGTCCCTGTTATTCCATTTGCCAAGTTCAGGGTTTGTTTGTGTGAATAACTCAACATGACTCATAAATCTGACTTTTAAAGAACCAGTACTATTGTGAAACAGGCAGTACATGCTCACCAGTTACCTTATTTAAAATAATACTTAAAAACTGAAAAATCTAAAAAGAGATGTCTTCATAAACACACAACTCTGGAAAATGTGCCCTATCTTTCTTGCCATCAACTGTCCTAATGAATTCCATTTCATATACAGGATGTTTCAATCAACCAAGAGGTCTGACCTTGGGCAAATTGCTTACATCTTTCTGGACTTCAGTTTATCTTGAAATCAGAAAATTAATAGATCAGATCTCTAGAATCCATTGAGAAGCATGCCTGGAAGTAAGGCTGAACCTTCGTCATTTGAAGAGATGTGTTCTGAGACCTTAGATAATTCTCCAATTTTCCAAAACTACTTAGTGAGATAGGAATGGTGGACATGGCTCACCTAGGAGCTAAGTGGCCCTTTAGGAGCCACTTTGCCTTACAAAAGGGACTATTGAGGCGAAGAATGTCTGTGGTCTGCCCAGGAAGGATCTTAAGAACTCCCTGCTCCTACCTAACTTGTCTGATTAGCTCCTCTGGAGAGGAATGGTCTTCCTGAGACTGTGAACAGATTTCTCCCTGCATTTTAATGTGGGATCACTAAGAAAAGCTATATTTGTGTAATTGCATTTCGAGGGGTTGGATCACATGGGTCAGTATACACCCAAATATCAGATAATTCAATCCAATATTTTTGTAAGTACATTCAAAGCATAGAGTATAGGAAGGAAAATGAAGGGATCGAGCTGCTCTGCCTGAGTTGAGAAAAGCTTCCTGGAGAAGGTGGGATTCAGGGTAATAACCACTGGGACTCCATCTGCAGCTGGTCTGTTTGTCAAAACTAACCTGGACAGGACTTGAGATCAGAGAGACTCAAGTGGGCTGTAATACAGAAATTCCAAGCATCGAGGGTTTGGCATATTTCACCTTGTCTAGAAATAGTTGCATGTCTTGCTCCTCTACTGAAGTACAAACTGCCCAAAGGGAAGGACCATGACATCACCGAAACCTCCACGGGCCCCAGTACAGTGCCTGGCACCTGGTAATTGTCAATTAATTGCAGGAATTCATATAGTAGCCCCAGTGCTAGAATGGTTTGGACTCAGAGAGTTACTATTCAGTTCCTGCTAGGATACCTCGACTCTCTTCCCAGCAAGAACCCTTGGAAAAGAGAAGGGTAATCCTCGTAGATGGGGAAGGAAAAGGCTAGAACTGAAGCTTTTGTCATCCCTCCCAGGAGCAGATGTGCCTGAACAGAAGGCAGAAAGGTACACATACATGCTGGGTTCCTCAAATATTATACCCAAGAGTGTGCTCTTTTCCCCTACCCCATCCCCATGTCACCTCACCCTACCTTTGCGTCAGGAAAGTCCGGGGTATAGAGTTAAATAATGATGCCAAGTTTAATTCCATTCACATTTCCACTCAAAATCTACTGTGGCAGATTTTGTTCTATTGTTCAAAATGTTTGCTTTTCTTCCCTGTGAAAGAATTATACTTCCCTTCCTTATTGGAGTAAACATGGCCATATGACCTGCTCTGACAATGAAGTGCTAGTGGAAGTGACTCTCTCCTCTGAGCAGAATCTTGAGGAGCCAGTCTGTGATTCGACACCGTTCTTTCCCCTCTGCCATGAGACCTGCAGCCTTCCTGGTAAAAACTGCTCATCAGGCTGGATTCCAGGTTAAATAGGATGTGGAGTAGAGCCCAAGCTGACCAACCATGGACATATCATGTGAACAAGAAAGTAACTCTTTTTCTTACAAATCACCAAAGTTTGAAGGTAGTTTGTTACTGCAGTACAACAGTGTAGGACTCTTGATAGAAGTACACTTCCTAAGTGTAGGGAACTGGGCCAGGTACTAGCATACAAAGGTAAAAGGCATGGGCCATCATCTTCAAGAGATTCCAGTTGAGTGATGGAGACAGAAATATGCTCAGCAAAATATTGTATGAATCAGATTTATGAGGAAAACCTCATAGAATCTTTCCTGATAAACTACTTTGAGGTAAAGCAGTACGAGGTCACACTGAAGCTGGTTGGCTAATATGGTCACTGTGTCCAAAGAGTGGCATTCAGAAATTATAGTATCCAGGGAACTCTGGAGGGTACTTATTATTCACAAAGACTGAGATGGCAGTATGGCCCAGTAGGCCCAGAACAGTACAGGTTTATATCATTTATCCTAGAGGCATTTTGAATAACATCTTCTTCACGCATCAAAGTTTCCTGGTTTAGATAATAAATTACATAATCATCCTAACATTAGTGTAACTAGAGCTTATTGGTTATTAATATTCTCAAAATGGCATACTGGACGGGCCATGTTTATTAGACAGGTGTGCCCTGAATAGGTATGCCAGACAGGCCATGCAAACCAGACATGATGAAATGTTCTAGATTGCTTGCCATACCCACAGATTCCTACTAGAAAAGCAGCCCAAGGGTCTTTTTCAGGGGGGGGAAAACAAAACCTCTTATACTTTTGCACTGAGACCCTAATTGGCCCTGATACCTAAGCTATACCTTGGTTAAACTTGAGAATATGCAGCCAAAGTTGACCATAGACAGTCTGGACATAAAAGGTGACAGATTTTGAAACTTATCTGTTCATTCATTCATCTGTGCTTACC
The DNA here is from genome assembly GCA_004026545.1 of Mormoops blainvillei. Taxonomy (NCBI): domain Eukaryota; kingdom Metazoa; phylum Chordata; class Mammalia; order Chiroptera; family Mormoopidae; genus Mormoops; species Mormoops blainvillei. The sequence continues at coordinate 72,835 of PVJD01000509.1, read as the reverse complement.
GAGCACCTAGGCTGGGCCAGGCCCTCCATACTAAATAGCGACAAACTAGCCCAGCCATGTGCTGTCCTGGGAAGCGTGCTGGGGAAATGTGCAGCGGGAGTGAAGCGGCACCGGGAACAATAGGCCCCCCTCTAAAGAAGTAAGGAGAAGGCGCTGTAGCTGCTGCTGAATCCAAACCCAGCAAGCTGTCTTCCGGCACCCCTTTCTGCTCCGTGAACACCCAGTCACAGAAGTGCCAGCACACTACCGAACTAGTTTTGTGGCTGCTGAGATGTTTTAATCTACCTTCTGATTTCCACAGGCATCCTCAAAACCAGGCCCCAACCAGGTTCCCAAAGTTAGCAAATAAAAATGCAGGATGCCAGTTATATTTGAAAGTCAGATGATAAACAATGAATGCTTTTTAAATGTAAGTATATCCATGCAATATCTGGGATATGCTTACACTAAAAAATTATTTGTTGTTTATCTGAAATTCAAATTTAACTGGGTTCCCTAGATTGTAGTCTGGTAGGGTGGGGCACAGGGAGTGTGTTTAGCATATCAGAGGCGCAGGAGTTTTAGAGCGAGTCAGCCATTGTGCTGGTTCTACTTCACCATCCACAGAACTTCCAATTTAAAAAGTTCCCCACATTGACCTTCATCTCTAGATTCTGGGACCTCTCTTGCACCTTCATTCTTAAATTTTGATTACATCCCTTGAGTAGTGTGGCTTAATGCAAAATATCATTCAAAACTTGTCTTTGCAATTACGTGTGTGTGTGTGTGTGACCTTGGATAAGTCTCTTAATCTCTCTGACACTTGGTGTGGCAAACAGGAACATGGATCTTGCAGGGTTGTTGAAAGATGTAAGGTTGCTCCGTCAATCTACAAATATTTACCAAATGCTTTCTACACACCGAGTTCCCTTTTAAGTGATCCAGACACAGGTCCTTCCTTCGAGGAACCCACAACCCAGCGAGAGTTACAAGAATGAGTAAGCAGGCAAACTGCACTTGGACAGGAGCCGAGATTCGTGAACCTTGCTAACCCAGCGCCAGGCTCAGCTGCCCAGTAAACGCTCCCTGATATTGTCAGCCTCTAGGGACAGAGCTCTGATCGCTCCCTCCTGCCGCGACCTCGCAGTCACCCACGAGTCGAAGGGCTGATCTGGTCTGCAGCCCTAGAGTGAGGCTCCCTCTGGCAATTGCCCTAAAACCTTGGGCTGCCTACCCAGACCTCCACCTCTGATGCTCTGTCCCACTCACCTGCCAGGACCTCCTGTTGCCTCCCTCTAGGCCTCCGTGATGCCGCCCCCCTGCCAACTCTGAGGATTGGCCCTGACCCCGTGTTCCCATCGGCCTGACTTCCAGGAATCAGGCATCTGCAGTGGAGTTTTCTGAATGAGGACAAGTCCCACTGTACCCTTTCACTTAGGTAAAAGACCTGCTCGTGTCATAAAGCAATTCCCTTTTTACGCAAGACCTTGGGACAGTGTGCAGTCACTACGTGACGAGCCTAGTGTCCATGTTAAAGATCTGTAAGGCCGTCACAGATGGAAATAAAATATGATCCTGGTTTCCCAGCCGGGAGGTGGGTCTATTCAAGTAGCCGCCTCTTTAATTCCACTTCAACGGTCTCGTTTCGACTGTCTCGTTTCTGGGTTGGCTCAAGCAATGTCAAAACCTGCAACTGTAGCACCAGCAGCTTGAGAGTGGGAGTGTCAGTGCAGACCTATTTCTGTGACAAGTTCAGTACAGGCTGGATTTAAAATTTGAAAAACTAAAGTGAGGCTCATGACTATGCTTCCGGAAGGGGGTGGGGCGAGCAACACAGGACTTCTACAGAAGCGCCATCACTCTTCTCCCAACTGCAATGTATTACAAATATTTCTCTATTCCAGCTCCTAACATGATGTGCCAAACTGAAAAAGAGGCAAATCATTGTGGGGTTTCACTGAGCTTGTTTTTAGTAGCCAGCTTGGTTTATGCCAACCCTCCTATCCTCTTGCCAAATATAGAGTTGCAACACAGAGGAAATTGTCTTTTGCTGAGTAGAGGAATGGCAAAGTCCCACAAGCAAATAGTTGATGAACTAGGTCTCACTGTTTCCTTACGGTCCAAATGGAAAAGGGAGGGAGAAATGCTGTTGGGTTGCAGCATCACACACATCCTCCAACACACCAGGCATGGCAGAGGGGGGTGGATGACCTGACCTGAGGCAGGTGTGTGTGTGTGTGTGTGTGTGTGTGTGCTTGCGTGCTTTAACCTCATTGGCCAAAATTATCTTTACCAAAGGCTGGAGTCTAATATTAGTGAATAAGACTGAAATGATCCAATTACAAAATTAGCATTTCTAATATGGCAGTTTGAGTCCCTTGCGGCTGTTTGCTTCATGATGGGATGCTAATAAAGCCTCTCACGTGCCTCCGATAGGATGCTGTTATATGGGAGTGCAGCTGACCTGGCCTTCTCTTTCCAGGCACCCTCACCCACTGATTTTGGCTAATAGTAACTTGATAACATTAAGAACATCTACCTTATACCACAACTGGTTTTGAGGTGCATGAAGAAAAATGAACATTCCTACTTAAAATGAACAAGCACCTTGTGATAAAACAGCCCTGTGAACTGAGGAGAAGGGAGCCCTAGGAAATAGCTCCCTTTTGTTCTCTGAGGGCTACCCCTGGCCTTGCAGCATCTTTTGTCTGGAACAACCTTCTGATCTCATGAGTTTTCATTGTTCAAGTGGTGATTTGTGGTGCAGGCTTGCTGACTAATTTTCCTTTCTCTTTAAATTCCTGTGTCTGCTTTTTTGGCATTTTTATCTTTCCATTCCTTCTTTATGGAATGAACTTCAAACAGAAATAGAAAAAGAGATTGCCTATGTATGAACTCTTTCACGTTTCTAGATTTTGTAGCACAGTTCATATTTTCAACATACATTATTCCTCAGTAGATTGGAAAAGACTATGTTTAAACTCCTCTAACCATTGTACTATTTATTGACTCATATTGTCTCCCATTTTTTTTAGTCTAACTTCTCAGCTATTTAGTGACTAGAAATTTCCACAACTGAAGATGTATTTTTTTAATTTACATGCAAAAACATTATCTGTAGGCTATGCAATTTCAATTCATTAATTAATCCAATCAGTAAAATGTTCATTGAACACAATGTGCCAGGCCCGAAACTAGGTGTTATAAATTTAACAATGCACAAAGTAAGTATAGTCCCTGCCTTCATTCTTTTACATGTCCTTTATTTCACAGATATTTATGGAGGTTCACAATCAACGAGCCATATTTTCAGGCCTGAGAATATAATGATAAACAAAATAATTTCCTGGTCCTCATAATATCTCTGTATTCTTAACTTTTTCCTCAGTTCTAATAACTTATTTTATACAAACTTTGGGTTGTACAACCGATTATAATTATAAGTAGTCCAAGATAATATCTTTCAAACAGTCCCAACTCTTTATTAATTTTCAGCAATTTTTTCAACCAATTATTCCAAATCAGGTTTTTCCTGTTTGAGAGAGTTCATTGAAACTGAAATATATGCCTTCATAGGGGATATAGCCAATAATATTGTAATAACTATGTATGATGTCAGGAGGGTATTAGCTTATGGAGGAGGGATCACTTCATAAGTTATGTATGTCTTACCACTATGCTGTACAACTGAAACTATTACAACATTGAATATAATTGTAATTGAAAGAAAAATAATTTAAAAAACTGCACAATTCAGGCCAATCAGAACCCTAAAAAAGAATTTTTTTAACTGGAGTATTTTCTATTTGAATACTGTTTTGTAAAGTGAAACACAGCCAGGGGGAATTAGCAGTGGTAAGGTTCCATTTTCCAGAAGGTTCTGCTTACCTGATCTGTTCATTCTAAGTCTCAGAATTTAGGCTGTCAAATCTACATTTTATATTCAACCTAATGGATTTATTAAATCAAATTTTTATTATGACAATAAAAAGAAATTTTAAAATGCATAAAATCAATTTCTAATTCTTACCTAAAAAGAAGTAGCAGGAGTCTGAATCCTCTCTCAACTGAAAGTTCTGCTGCGGCTCTGCGCCACTGAGTGGCCACTTCCTACAGGTGGGTTTTTCATGGTTCACCTGGGAGGCGAGGCCTTTGAGGCCCATGGAGTCCTAGCACGTTCTGAAGTGCAGGCTGCAGCAGGTGAGCAGCCCAGGGGCCTCTGCTGGTATCAAGGCCACTGATGAAAGGACTAGGACATCAGTGAGGAAAGACAAAAAAGGAAACAAGTACTCCGAAAACAATAAGCATTCCCACAAAATTATAATAGAGCTGAAAACTTCCTGTCGCCCCGTGACGACGTTGCAGCTTACGTAAGACGTAGGGCAAGGCATTACTCACGTGTTTGTGGTGATGGTGGCATAAAAAAAAACCTGCCGCTCTGCCAGTCATATAAAATTACAGCGCAGGCAATTATGTATAGTACATAATACTTGATAATAATAATAAATGACCATGTTACTGGTTATTTATTTACTATAACTTTTTATTGTTATTTCAGAGTACTCTTCCTACTTATTAAAAGTTTGCCGTAGAACAGTATTCTGTGGTATGCCAGCAGCAGCACATTCACCTGGTGCTTACGCTGCCTCTTGATGGCGGCATTTTCTCTGGTGCTTGAGAGAAGATTCGGGAGTAGGTCCCACCTTCAATACTTTATAAGGAAAGACAAAGAAAAGCAATTTAAACATGTAAAATATGGGAGCTTTCGTGTAACTGCACTTTTACGACCATTAACATGATTAAAATTGTTTAAGGAAAAAAAAGTGTCAAACGAAAGGGTCAAATCAGAAAGTGGAACTAAAGTATATGAGTATTATTGAAGTCATTCAAATACAAGCTATGTGGATTCCTTATAAATTACTGGTACCAAGATAGGAAAGAAGACGATGCAACGTTGATGGGAGAGTTACCAAAATAACAGGCCAAATACACGAAAAAGTGGGTTCTGAAAGAACGGGGCATCAGGCAGCACAAGATAGTGATCCCTGAGAGCTGGCCCTGCGAGTGCCCCCGCCCCCCGCCCCACCCGTCTCCTTTAGAGCATCTCCAGGTTGCAGCTGCGCGACCAGGAAGGAAACCAGGCTGAGTCAGGAAGCCTCCCTGAGGTGAGGAGACAGAGATAAATGTCTATGGAGGCCCAGGCAGCTATAGTCCACAGGAAAAGGGTGGTAGAGGAGAGAGCTCTGATTTAGGCAAAGAAAAAAGCAGGTTTTAGTTGATATAAGACATGCAAATATTCAGAGGTGATCATCTCTATGGCCTTTCCTGCATAACAAACTACTCTAAACTCTATCACCCTTCTGGCTGAACAGCACATTTTTACAATTTGAGAGCTATAAAGCCTCAGATAGTGAAGACTCCCAAATTGATTGAATAATCAGAGAAATACTCTTTCCTGGGTTGGGTACTAATTTATAATAATTTTTATATGGGTCTGGCCAGTATATGATGTAGATGATGAAGTGAAGAATGCATCCTAATATGAAGAACCACTGCCAATCACCTAGGATGGGATCATTAAGAACAGTGTTCTCTACCATCTGAGGTGAGATCTAACTCTCTTCTTGCACAGATTTGGGTGGGTACAGATGGATCTTTAAAGGCCATCCCCAGTCCTCCATCATCCAAAGTGCCTACTCCGAATCACCCGAATGTAAGCAACTCACTTTCTCTTGTGGTAAGTATCATGTTTTGACTCTCTTACCTTACTGATGTATCAGCAAAGTTGATCATCTTACACTTTAAAACTTTAACTTACATAGTCTTTATTGTCCATCCTTTGCTCTCAAATCACTAACTGTCCTTTCACATGTGTAAGAAATACCAGTGTTCTCCAAAAATGTCTAGATTTGCCTCATGTTATTCTCTTCCTCCTCATATAGTGTTCATTGTCCTGTTCTCTAATCTTTATACTAATGTTGTTCATTGGACCAGTCTCTATGTATTGTATACACGCTCCAACTTGAAGCTCCAAGATTAAGTCTCCCATTTACCTCCAAAACTACAAAGCTCTTGACTATTATGTACAACCGCCTTCTGGATTTTTCTACCTGTATGTCCTACAAATACCAGAATGTATGAATTTTCCCAGATCCTGATTTCAGTCCACAACACTGTGACTCACTAAGTGATTCAAACCAAACTGCCACCACCTTAAAACTTCAGCAAGTACTTAGGCTTGACTTTCTTGAAGACACTTACTTTATGCCTCTTAAAAATTACTCAGATCTGCATTCACGGTCCTGTCTTTGTTCAGGTTTTCATGAATCCTTTTAAACATGGATCCCTTTGGCATAAAAAATGGACCACTTTAAACCCTTGTTTTAAAAGCTTTCTGTTTGTAAAAAGATGACCCATTTAAGTATCACAGAGGAAGAAAAACATCATTCCCTTTCCAAACATATAGAAATAAAAAATAAGATATAACAATACTTGAATACAGAGCTGAATCCAAAAGACAAATAGGAAAATCGACCAGAAACAAAGCATGATCCAAAGTCAGAACGCTAAGCTGAAATCATAGTATAGGCTAGTGATAGAATGGATCTGTTTGACCATAAGGAAAATGTCCAAGTAATATTAGGAATAATAGCTTTGAGCCCATGCAAAGTGAAGTATTAGAATGATATCTTTAACTAGGACTCAGGAAAGACTGTTACCAGCTTTGGAGAAGTGAAAAGGAAGATTATGTCTGTTCAAGTTTTTATAGAGATAGAAGTCTCCCATGAGAAATTAAAGTCTCAGACCTTTCACACACACAGGTATAGAATACAGTGTTATACTACCTGAAGCCTGAGGGACTCTGCAAGATAATAGTATTTTAATATGAAGGTTGTTTCTAGATCAATGAAACCCTTGGCATCTAACAGAAGCAAAAGCAAAACTGCTCTATCACAACCCTTCCATGCCTCAGCGTGCATGAGACATGCTCACAAGTAAATGATATGGGCTGAAGATGAGTTCACAGTATGAGAAGAAATGATCTGCTAACAGAATCGACAAATATAACACAGAGATTTGCACTATCAAGAATATAGGGTAAAATAACAATCTGGAAGTGACTATAATATAAAACTATCTCCTTAAAACTATCAAGGAGGTAAAAGAAGGAACAAAATAAAGAAAGAACCAAAAGGCAATCTGAAAATAATGGCAATTTGAAAAAGAGCCATTATAATACCATAAGATGAAAGACTTAGTAATTGAAATTTAAAAATCAATGAACCAGGGAACAGCATATTAAACATAGTTGAAGAAATAGGTAGTAAATTAGAATAGAGCTCTGAGAAAATTATGCATACTGGATCACAGAGAAATGAAGCGGTAGAAAATAGAAAAGAAAGATTAAAACAAGCTCTATCTAGAAAACAGAATGAGAAGTTCCAGCATACATCACACAGGAATCACAAGAAGAGAGAATAAACACAGTGAAAGGAGGTAATATTTGAAGAGATAATAACCAAGAAATTTTAAAATTGACAAAAGACATGAATTCTCAAATTTAAGAAGCATATCAAGAGACACAAATAAAAATTAATCCCTCTCCTAAATGCACAATAGTGAAATTGCAAAACACCAAGGACACAATTAAAATCTTAATAGCAACCAGAGAGAAAAGACAGATAACCTAAAAAGGGCTGTTAGATGGGTTGCATACTTCTCATTGTCAATAATAAAACCAGGAGAAAATGAGGAAAGGTGTTTAAAGTCCTAAAGGAAAAATAGCTGTCATGACCAGAAGAACAGAGATGGCACACTCATCTTCATGGTTGAGGAGAATTTAATTAAGGGACAGACTAGCTCCAAAAGTAGGAGTAAGGGTTAGAGAAAGTAACAAAGGACGCTATAATACTGCAGACTTAATAACAGCTGAAAAGTAATACATGTCCTAAACCTGAAGAAACAAGGAGCAGCAATTGCTGGAACCAGGAGAAAGTGCATGAGGAAAGTCAGTTACGGGGAGCTTTGGCCTTTGGTCAAAGGAAGCAGCCAGCCTGTAAGCGACACATTGGAATAGAGGAAATTAATACCTCGTTCTCCTTCTCCTCCCTCCAAACTGTCTCCTGCCACACTCTCCCATTGCTTCACCCAATTCAAAGCCAAAGACACATCGATCCAGCCTACACAGATCAGCTTCTGAGGCAGCAAGCAGGATGTAGAAGGGTGGGGAGTGAGTCTAGGTAGGGTGGAAAGGTAAGAACCGGTACAGCCATCATCACTGACTCCTGCACAAACGAATCTGTCCTTCAAATCTGAAGTCAAAATAAACTTTTCCAGACAAAGATTGAGAGACTTTACCATACCAATGGGTGAGATTAGTGGATGGAAAAAATAAAAATATATATGTGTCTGTGTGTGTGTGTGTGTGTGTGTGTGTGTGTGTACATATATATATATATTCAAAATGAAGGAAATAAGTCCAAAACAAAATAATAAAGATAAAGTGGCAAGTGATAAAACTTGTAAGCGTTTAGTAAACCTATACAAGTATGGATTATAAATACCATAACCGTAATAATAATTAATGTAAGGTGGTGGTTAAAACAATGACAATGATTTTTTTATACAGAAGAGAGTGGTGGTTACCTTTACAGCATTAAAGTATTTGAATTGGTCATAGAAGGATAGAATATTGATTAATTGTTTTACTTAACCTTTAATGTTAAAAAATGTAATGGAATCTTCAAAAAGAAATAGAATGTTTAACTTCCAAATAAGTAAAAGGAAAACGAAATGATAAAAATGTAAACAATCTAGTAAAAAAGCAGAAAAACACAAAAAATCATGATAAAAAGAAAACACAAAATAAGATGGTAGAAATAAATTCAAGCATAAAATAAATAAGAATCGCAAATGTGCAAGAAGATAACTTAAATGTAAGTTGAAAGACAAAGTATACTACTATGACATTTCTGAAAAATATACAAGTCTGTCTGGCTCTGAATTTTACATGGTTCTTTTGACAGTAAGTGACAGAAATCCAACTCAAATTTGCTTAGGCAAAAAAGGAAGGGGGACTATTTATTTGCTCACCTAATCTAGCACAGGACAGTGAGAAGTATCTGGAACTAGAGATTCAGACTACACCAAGAAAGTCTCTCTTTTCTTCTGGGGAGCCATGCCTGACTCTCCCTTGCAGGGTTCAATACTTCATTCTCAGGATTCTGAGAACTCCTTGCATACAGTTATATAATAACAGTTCCCCATTGCTACAATTGTTTGTTTGCATGGCTCTGCCCCTGTCTCGGTTACCAAGTCCTTTGGGAACCCATACTGCGCAGTCATCATCTCCACCTCCCTTAGCATCATTCCTGATCCGGAGTGGTCGGCTAGTACGTGCTTAATGGAAAAAAAGAAGAATGGATGTCGTGGATAGTTCTTATTTCTACATGTGTTCTCCCTACTCTGTTAAAATGTGAGCTTGATGAGGCGGTCTCATTCCATCCATTTCTGCATTCAATTCTTGTGCTTTGCATACAGGGAGTACGCAATATATACTGGGTGACTGGGTGAATAAATAAAGGGGGCTTTAGTTCTTCTTTTTAAATACAACTGAAAGTAACAAATTAAATCCTATAATGTGTATGTTCAGCTTTAAATTTTCAAATATAATTCAGAAATTATTACCAATTTGCTTTATCCCAAGCACGGTGTCTGTCCGTGCTGACCCAGCTCATGCAGGAGTGAGCAGAGCCGTCTGCTTCTCCTTCATCCCAGGTCCAGGTCTGCCTAAGCAAACAGGAGCTCACCTACCGCTGAAGGGGTTTTTTTCACCACATTTCAGTGGCTCCTCAGTAGTCTCTACAGTAATACTTCCAAACTACATCAGTAATTTTTAACAGCACCACATTTCAATCAACGAAAATTATTACCCGTTTACCCTAGTATACCTCAAAAGAGGATATTGATTGAACTTGACAACATTAACTAGAAGCTTAATTGTAGAATTAGCAAAAGGAGAGAATTAAAAAGCCATCAATTAGTAGAAATGCAGGTAATCATATAAAAGATTAGCAAAGGCACAGGTTGGGTAGGGCATAAAATCAGTGAGGACAAGGCAAAACTTGTCTGGTAAGCAAATTCTCACCCTCCTTGTTCCTCCACCTCCCTAATAGACATTAAAAGCACTTAATGAAAACCAGTAAAGAAATTATAGCAAGGAAAAAAATGGCATACACTAGATATAATTAGCATTGTAAGTGTCTCGGAAGCCTGCCTAGAATAATTTTTTTTCCGAGCTTGTCAAGTTTCAGAGCTCACAAATCTTGTCACGCAGCTCAGCTCAGTTCTTGGTGTCCCATCCCCCCTACTGTTTTCCTCAGCCTTCTGACAATGCATGTATTTCCATATGCTTATTGTGTGCCTCCTAAAATGTATGGCCGCTATATGAAAAATGTATGAGACACATCATACTGTGCAAAACAATGTCTCCAAATTGGCCAATTATATTTTGTGCAAGTTCAGAATTGTTCATGATGTTTCTAATACGCTGCGCACTCCTGGCTGCAAGAACTATGTTCTGCGTAGTTAAAACAGAGGACTTGATAACTTAATTGTGCTTAATGAATGAAAAAGGTGTTTAAAAATAACATGGAGAGTGATGCCAGTGTTTTTTAAAGATCTTCATTAGCATTTACAAATTATATAACCCTTTTGAGAAAAAGGGAAGTATATAATTTTTAATCTCATTAAAGCGGCTAGTTCGTTCTTTTTTCCCCCTTTCCAAGCTAGGAAGAAAATCCTGATCCAATATTTCCATTCCTTCTTATCCGCTGCTGTACTCATCCCCAGGTGGCCGTTCCTTTCTTCTGACCCATCCTTGCTGTCTGGTTTCCATATGTTAATCTCCCCATTTGCTTATCCTGTGGACCTGCTTCCTGTGTATCTTTCCCCCCACCAACCGTCTTCTTCTATTACTTAAATACACATTCCCTATTAACTCTTTTCTTTCTTATGCTTATGTCAAATTGCCTTTGTTAGACTTTATTCTATCTTTTATTTATTTCTCATCATAACTCTTCTAGTTTTCCCGACTGCTTTCTGAAGTCAACATTTCAAATACTGTGACTGATTTGCAGACCTATCTGTTGTTGACCTAAATGTTTTTTAAAAGAGAATTGTAATGATTGTTCCATGAAGATATTTTCCTAGCATTATTATATTAGGAGGTGTCCTTTCTCCATTCCCACTGAAGCCTGACCAAGACAAATTTGTATGTTTTATAGTAATAAATAGCTTTGTTAAACATAAGTAACTTTGGGACAGTTATTCTCTTGCAGCAATGGTTACTACCATAAGCTAACATTGTCCTTTCTGAGGAGTTCTTAAAAATAGAAGTCCTTCTCTAACTCCATTCACTGGTATAACTTCCCTCACTCCTGAGTATTTATAACCTGAGCCGCTCAACTCAACTACTAATTGTAATTATACTGCCTGGTATCATTATCTGATTATTTTGTGAATATAGAACTTCTCTCTGGGGTTAAATTCTAAGCTCTTTGGCAACAACAGTTTTGTCTTCACTTGTAGTTAGTGATCTATAAGTACTCTGACTTAATTGGAATATATTCATGATGGATGATTGTTTAATAAATACTGTCCTAATTCAAGAAAAGAAACCACAAAATAGAGGCAAAAAAAATCTCTCAAGTTTCCTCCCAGTTTTAGGATATGCCTGCCTTTTAGCTCTTTCACAAATTTCCCTCAAAATCACATGCCAGTGTACTTGGCTTGTTTCCTCTTCCTTAGGCCTCACTCAGCTCCCCTCTCACAGGGTTTTGTGATAAATCTTCAGCAGAAACTGGAGTCAGGTTCAGATGCCACTCAGCCTTCCCATGAGAATTGTTTTTCATGAAAACAGTTATACTCACATTGATGTGTTTGGAATAAAAAGTTGAGTCAATTCTGTAGTTCAGTGTTTTAAGATATCATTTTACAAAATACGTTCCGCAGGAAGTCAACAAATGTCACACACAAAAATTTTCATAGCAAAATAAATTTTGAAAAGGTTGATTGAAATAATGTCGAAGGAGTTTTTTTTACTATAGGACTGATCAGAATCCATTATGTGAAAATTATTGCAGAGAATCTCAATGGGGCAACACAGGATGCAGAATTTACTTAACTACACAAAACTTTTCTCAGCAGAGTGATCCCCAGAGCACATTTTGAGAAATGTTGTAAGACCGAATGAATGAATGAAATAATTTTTTAATGTATTCACTAATTGACATCCTTTTTCTCTAATGGGTGTATATGTGTGGACAGCACATGATGCAACCAAACTTTCACTGCCACCTAGAACTCGCCAGGCTCCTAAAATTGATTTTACTTGTTAGAATTCCTCTTTTGTAGCTGTTAACCTGTCATACCTGTTGGGCATAAAGACACATGACAGGCACTATGAAGGGGGAAATTAGTATTTCATAAGTCCTTTAATGGTAGAAAGCACATTTTTATATTTCTTTTTTATCTCTATTCTCAGGATACACCTTGGTATCTTGAATCTAGAAAGATACTCAGGACTGTAAAGGGCAAGGGGCCATGTCATATGATGAAAACTTAAAAGAGGATTGGGATCACATAGCTATCTTCAAATACCTAAAATGGATAAGGCTTATTCTGTTTCATTTCAAAGAACTGGACTACAATGGATGAATGTATCAGAGAGATAATTAAGTTCTGTATAAAGCAGGATCTTAACCCTACAGAAGTCCAAAAGTCAAATAAAGGTTTGCATTTTCAATGATCACCTTTTGACAATGCTATGGAGTAGATTCCTAATTTTGGAAAACACTGATATTCTGCATCTAAAAAGAAATAGAACATTATTCATGTCAATAATGACTGCATCACCAATCATACACGATCTGCTTTTCCAATAAAAAGCAAGATTTACTTAAGAAATACTATTAATTAACTATAACATAAATAGAGCAAAGCAACTTTCATATAGCATGAGCTCAACAAGTGCAGCTAGCTTTTTGTACCCATTTTCCCATGACAAATTTTAGCAAATTCTATTCTCACCTGTTAAATTGCTTCTTTCTAACATTGTAATGGTCATTCCAGCTTTACAATTCTATTGGTTCTCTGTCTCCTAAATGTATTTCCAGGGAAAACACTTACACTGAGAAGTCTCTGGCAAAGTTAATATGCAAGAGATGACTTTTGATCCTATCCTATTCCTTTGCCTCTCCTATAGAATAGAATAATCTTCGTGCCTTCCATGCATATTCTCTGGTCTTGCCCCCCCTCTCCAGTCCCTTTCATGTCCTCCTCTTTGCTCACAGCTCACCGTCTTTTCATTCTTCCTTGCGCAGAGTCGGTTTTGAGTGAAAGTTCTACTGCAGGATCAGGAATCAAGTGAAAAACTATCAACGAAGAGTGAGAAAGATTAAAGGGCTTCCACACTGGCATCGAGCTCACCTTGATCTCATCTTAAGTCAAACACTGACTAGTGGTAAATGAGTCCAAGGGTTATCAGGGCAAGGACCCAGTTTCTTACAGGATCAGCATCAGTAAGCATCAGTACTTCAGCTGCACTTCAATCATACCCATCTTAAGAAAAAATTTAATAGAAAGAAATCATTTTATTTTTTGAAACATATTGAACTCACTACATTCCATACCGTGTTCTAAGCACTTTGAGTGTATTAACTGAGAAGTAATTAAAACCAAATTGATTTTAAACTAAAATTTCTCTATAATTATTGGTGTATAATTTATCACTTTAATTGATGTATTTCACAAGCTCATCCATAAATTTTGCACAGAAAATGTGAAAAAAAGGTGTAAATTTTGCAACTAAATTGAAATAACCTATTACTAAAGATCAGAGTTGGATTTGCTGTATATGTACGTAAGCAATAGGGTATGCCTGAAATTATCATTTTGTATTTTATATCTATTTTTAAATCTCTTGAAATATTCTAAAGTAATATCAAATTAATAAATGTATTGCTTATTTGTTGTTATCAGCAGATATTATAAATCTAAAGCAATGTGTTAGAGGTAATTATAAAAGATGGATTTTTTAAAAATAAGATGCCTGGAGCATAACCAGACTTCTTTTTTCAATTCAGATATTTTGATCCTTAAGTAAGTTGTGATAAGAATTTTTATACTTACATATTTAAATAACAAGCTCATATATTGCTCAAAATTCCACTGTCATAACTATAATTATTGCAGATCATCTTTAGAAAAGCTTAAAATTGTATGAAGTCTATGATTTCACAAAAGTAGAAGTCCAGCAGTTAACTCAATCTAGAATTATTTAATATCTGGTTGTATGATTTTATACCTCTTTTGCTAGTTCATTATTTAAGGATATCTTTCCTAACATACTTCCTAAAATTAAAATTTTAAAATGCGTTTATTAACTTCCACTTCTGGCCAAGAGGAAGTTAATTTATCCCCCTGCTTAAAACAACCAAAAGGAAAAAAATTATGACATTGGGGCTAACATGGAAAACAAACGAGGTAAGCACTAGGATTGCCTCAACTTACTTCCCTGAGGGAGTTTCCAGAAAGTGGTAGAAAATAATGGGGAACACTAGGCAGAGGCTGGTGGACTACCTGAGTTGAGGAGACAAAGTACAAAGTCCCCAGAGACCTAAGTGGATAGAGTCCTAGAGAGGAGAGACTTGCACAGAATGGAACACCAGAGGTCACCTTGAGGCAACTGCATGCCAATCACAGCAAATACCTGAAGAAACTACTTGATGGAAGGGAAATAACTACCCCCAAAATTAAAGGGAACATCACCCAGAACCCACACGGGGCAAAAAATAGTGCCTGTTCCCACTAGCCAGGCTGAAAAACCTTATTTTCACAAGGCATCAAGCAGAACACTCAGAAAGGACGTAAATCAGTACTGAGGAATAATTAACCCCGGATTAAACAATATTCCAGTCCCACCTCACAAATTTTAAAACAGGACCCAAAAGAACTAACTGATTACAAGTAATTTAATTACACCCCAGAACAAAGCTCAAGACTATTTTTAGGACTACAAAAGTATCTAGTCCTCAAAAAGATGAAATTTATAATGTTGGGCATCCAATCAAAGAAAACCGGGCATCCAAAGAAGCAGGAAAATATGACTTATAATGGAGGGGAAGAGGGGAGCCCATCAATCAGAAACCTTACTGAGAACTGATGGCAAATGGTAGAATGAGTTACATTTGAAAAGTCATTATGCTCAAAAAGTTAAGTCAACATATAGAAGGGATTTTTTCTGTATAGAAGAAGACCCAAGTAGGAGTACAAGAATATCTACCATCCAACAATATAAATTTCATAATATCTGGCATCCCATCAAAAGTTACCAGACATGGAAAGAAGCAGGAAAATGTGACCCATGATGAAAAAACAAATCAATTAATTGATATCAACAACAACTGACACAGATGTGGAGTTTGCAGACAAGAACAAAAACAACCATTATAACTCTACTTCATGTTAGTCAAAACAGTAGATACAAAGAAAGCACAAACAAAACTTCAAAGATGAAAACTACTATGTCTGATATGACTGATACACTGAATGGAGTGAATTGCAGGCTAGACTTTGCAAAAGAAAAGATTAGTGAACATGAATATATAGTAACAGAAACCATCCAAAATGCAACATAGAGAAAAGAGAATTAGAAAAATGGAACAACATCAGAGATGTCGAAAAATTTTAATGCAGCCATATATACATGTAATAAAATTCCCCAAGGACCAGTATGGCGAGAGACGCAGAAAAAAAATTGAAAAAAAGTAGCCAAGAATATTTATAGAAATACAAAAGTATTCGTAAAGAAAACTACACCAAGGCACATCACAATCAAATTGCCCAAAGCCAGTGATAACTAGAATATCTTAAAAGTAGTCAGAGAAAAAGACACATATGTACAGAAGGACCTAGATTAGGATTCCGGAGGATTTCTCACTGGAAACAATGCAAATGAGAAAACTGGGAAAACATCTTCAAAGTACTTAAGCAAATAACTGTCAACCTAGCATTGTATACACCTCAGGAAAGGGTTTTTCAAAAATGAAGGTTAAATGAAAATTTTCTGTTATATCAAAGCTGGAAAAATGGGTCTGATAACTCACAGATCTCTACCATAAGAAATGTAGCCCAAGGCAGGCGTGGTTTGGTTGGTTGGAGCATCATCCTGTAACCGAAAGGTTTCAGGTTCATTGCCTGTCAGGTCATATACCTAGGTTGTGTCTGATCTCCAGACTGGGTAGGGACACATTGGATCCTGGGTCCAGATGCTTAAGGGTAGCAACAGATGGATGTTGCATCTCCCAATGATGTTTCCCCCTCTCCCTCCTTCTCTCATCTCCTCTCTCTCTATAAAGCAATGGGAAAAAAAATGCCCTCGAGTGAAAATTTTAAAAAAAAGAAAAAAGTTAAAGATAGTCCTTGAGGCAAAATGAAAATCATACCAGACAGAAATATGGATCTTCAAAAAAATTAGGGAAGCTGTGAATGATAGCTACATGGGTAAATAAATAAGACATTTGTAATAGCCAAAAACTGAAAACAAACAAAATGCCATTAATAGGTGAATAGATATTTACACCATAATATAACTAATAACCACACAGTACAACTTTTCTATGCAATGATATAGTTGTCATTTCTAAAGTTGGTTTTGATTTTCCTCTTTAAGCAAAAGAATTATGAATGTGTTCACTTTCATGTCTTTAGTTTTTGAGATTTATGGAATATTAATTTGTTATTAATAATACTCTATTTCATTATGTGCATTCATCTATTATATACACTTATTTTTTGAACTATTTTTATTATAAAAGAAAGATCTTATGTGCTAAATAAAAAATTCAGAGTATGGAATGGTATCCATTAAAAGAAGTCTCTCGCCTGAGCACTCCCAGTTCGCCTGCCCAGGCATAACCACTTAGCAGTTTCTAATTTTAGTTCTTCTAGGGAGTTCCCATTATTGCATTACAGAAAATGTTTTTATCCCTACTTCCTGATTTATAAGACTATATCTATTTTCTCCCCTTTTTGACAAATAATGCACTTACAATAGAACTCACCTCCCATAGTCACTCTAAATTACTATTTCTGTTTTTTATATTACCATTGACAATTCTTTTACTCATCACTGGAAGTGGCCTTTATGTTGTAAATCTGAATAATTAATTTGAAATATTCTCCTGATCCTTTATATAAGAACATATATAAACTCAGTGTGGGCTAATACTCAATGCTTATGCAGTTATTAAAGGGTATACTTTAAAAAATAGGTAAGATTTATTTGGCACTGGCTTCTCACTTTATGAGACCCTATATATCAAGATATAGTGCTTGGTATGAGACAAATACTAATTCCCATTCTTTCTCATTTGAAAGTTTCTAATGTACTGAAAAATCAAAATCACAAAGGAGTTAGGGCTAGCAGGAAGTAGTGAAGAAGGGAAGAAAGGGATAAGTGGAGGGCTGCTAACAGTGAAATCCCTGAGCAAGACGGGAGAGGAGATGAGAGGGTTGGTTGCAGCCTGGCACCATTGCTCCCTGAGACTCTGGACAAAACCTGAGAGAAGGAACTACACTGTTAGTAACCGTCTTGGACATCAGAATGGCTTTCTACCTCAATCAGCAGATCCTATGGATTCAAAAACAACAATAATAATAGTAACTACAATGAAAATTACGTAATTCTTAATACTAAGCAGAAAGTACACTATGTTCACATTTTTAAATTAAACTGTGACTAATAAGCCATTTCAACACCAGCATATTGTCCTTCTGCTCATCTCACACAACCACCTTTATGTACGCATGTCTCCCTGCAGCAGTATACCAGCAGTGTCCAGAGAGTGAAAGAACAGTCAACATGAGTTCTTATGCATAGCAATCTTCAATAAATTTCTGATAGAGTATGTTATTGCTGCCATACTCCCCAATCTCTTGAGTATAAGAAAATAGCAGAAAAGAAGTGAGTCCAGTAGATACCTTGAGGAGATGTAAAATTAAAAACCCACAAAAAAATTGCCATGTTGTAAATTATAGCCCATAGAGTTTCTTTTATTCTCAGAGCCATGCCCCATAAAATGTACCAGATAAACTCCTGTATCTCTCATTACTCATCATCTATGCTGTAATCCACTTGTCCACTTCATTCCCTCCTGTCTTTGATCCACCTAGCTTCTGGCCTTATTACACACCTTAGGGACATATTGTTCACTCTCCTCTCTGCTGGGATTTAACATCCAGGACTTTTTAAGTTCCTCTTGAGTGATAGTTTCTACCTTTGGGTTGCTTTGGGGAAATACATCTCTATTTTGATACCTCTCTAACTTCTTCATTAGCACATTCACTAGATTGACCCAGGCCCTTTAAAAGGACCTGTACTTTTTAAAATAAGAAATTATCAAATACCTCTCTGCCATATTGCTGCAGATTTCAGAGATCATGATCTACATTACAATAATAATTCTTTGTTTGCATAGAGCTTTGCACTTTGCTCCAGCTCTCCCATGTATGATCTAATTTGATTCGCACAATAACCTTCAGTGCTATTGTACACATTTTATAGGTATATATCCTGTACAACAACTATATAAGTTAATAACATCTTTCTGCAGCAAATATGTTGCAGACCAGGATGAAAACAAAAAAATAGTTGAACTATGTGTGTGTGTATGCATACATATTATTTCTTTGACAGTATTAAGAGTACCCAAAGCCTTAAAGAGTAAGGGGGCCAAGATCTCAAAAAACAAAAAAAAATGGGGAAAACTTAGAGGATCAACACCAACATTTGTTACTGCTTTTTCCCTTAAATCATTTTTGGGTTCCCAAGTGGCTGCTGAGACATCAGAAAGCTGAACAAAAAGTAGCAACTTAAGAGGCTAAAAAAGCTGAGCAAAACTTCTTACAGTTTTATTAGACTGAGGGACAAAAGTTGAAGTTCAAAAAGAAAAATCCCTATTAAACTACCCAGGCCTTCATTTTAGATCACAAAAGGCTTCCATCTTAGGAACAGAAAGAAACCAAAATTAAATCAGTGCTCACAAAGACTGAATCCCAGATTTTAATCAGCTCAATCCCTGATGGGGTTAAGGTGATGACCCATCCATACCCTAGCTGCCTAACAGATACAAAACTGCATTCTCTAGGGATGTAGAAAGCACTATCCAAAGGTTCAGTTTATCTCTACAATTGCTCATATCTCATACCCTGCAGTAAATGAAACATTACTGGGCATATCAGAAAATAAGACTATATGGCCAAAAACAAAGATAAAATAGAAACAGACCATAGAAGAAACAACCATTAAATTATTGGACATGTACTTTAAAATATCTTTTATAAATATGTTGAAAAATAGTTGAAGAAAGAGAATTTTATCTAAAAAATAGAATCAAATGAAAAACCCAGACCTGGGAATTGTATTAGCTAAAATTAAAACTCTAATAGATGGGTTAACAACAGGAATAGACACAAAGAGGTGATTAGTGAAATTAAAGGTCAAAAGAAAAAAAATCAGACTGAAGCACAAGAGAAAAAAAGATGGAATATACAGGAGTGGGGAATATAAAAGACATATGGCATTCCAGAATAATGTTTGGAGTCCTAGAAGAGAAGAAAGAGAGAATGGTTCAAAAGTAATTCTGAGGAAATAATGGCCTTTCATGTTGTAACATGGAAAGAATACATCAAGCCACAAAATTGAAGTGCTACAAATCTTAATCAGGGTAAATTCAAAGAAAACTGTACCTAAGACTGATAGTAAAACTGTTGGGAAATCAAAGACAAAGAGAATATGAAGCAATGGGGTAGGGGGTGGAATATTTTCTTTAAAGAGAATCAATATGACTAAGGGTTGAATACTTAGCAGAAACAGTGGAATCCAGATGACAAAATGAAAACTACAAGTGCTAAAAAAAAATAACCAATTCCTAAATACCAACCTAGACTTTATTCCCAACAAAAATATTCATCAAAATCAAAGGCAAAAAAAAAAAGACATTTTCAGACAAATAAAATAGATCCACATTAAAGGAAACATTACATTAAAGCAAATATTGAGAAAGAAGGAATAAGATGGTAGTAGGAAAATACAAGAAAGAATAAAGAACAATATAAATGGTCAAAGTATAGTTACATCTAAATTAATATTGACTGTGTGAAATAACAATAATGTCTGTGTGTTAGCAGCAGAAACAGACACAAACTAAGTTTTTATTTCAAAGTATTTGTATCAAAAACAAACAGTGGGAGGAAAAAAAATGGAGTTAAAGGGTTCTGGGGTCCTTTCATTGTCTGGGAAATGGTAGAAGTACCAACTTATATTAGATAATAAGTAAAACTGTATGTTGAAATATCCAGAGTAACTACTAAACAAAAACTAATATATATAAATGTATTATACATATATACATATTTATGTATATATTATATATACATATTTCGTATGTATATACATATACACAATATATACATATGTATATATACATATTTTATATATATACATATATACAAATATATATGTATACATACACATATATATATAGAAATATATATAAAACTAACCAGTCAACAAAGAAGAAAAACAAAATAATAGAAATTAATTTAAAAGGTTAAACAGGACTAAAAACAAAGTAGTATAGAAGACTTGGAACAAATATTATAGAAAACAAATCATAAAGGTTATTACAACTATATCTACAACTTGTTATTGAAAATAGAGTAAATATTCCAATTACACATGAGTGAAACAGTGAATTAAAAAAAAATAAATGATGCTGCTTCAGGAGACAGACCTTAAATATTAGAACACAGAAATGTTGAAAGCAATACATTCATATGTATATATCAATATGTATATCAATATATATGTTTATATCAATATGTATATCAATATACATCAAATAGTAATGAAAAGTACATTGTTACAGCTATATTAATATCAAATAAAATAGATTTTAGGGTAGGAAGCATTATGAGAGATAAAATGGACAAATAATAATGATAAATAGTTCAATGTACCAGGAAGATATAATAATTTCTAGTTTATGCACTAATAACATACATTTAAAAGATATAAAGCAAAAAGCAAAATTAAAGGATAAATTGATAAATCCGAAATCACAGTAGTAGAACTTAACACACTATTTTTCATAACTAATATGACAAACAGATAAAAGTCTTATTAAGTACAAAGAGCTGAATGATATAAATAACATACATAGAACACAGCATCTACCAATGACAGAATTCATCCAGATAACTCAAGGGGCAAATCCTCTCAAAAAATTAAAGAAGCAATAGTACTCATCTTACTCAAATCTTTTAGATAACAAAGAGAAAAAAATTATCCCCAACTCATTGTATGAGGTTAGCACTGCCTTTATATCAAAACTAGATAAAAATATTCAAGAAAAGAAATATACAAACCAGTATGCTGTATATACAAAAAATCCTTAGCTAACTCCATATCTAACCCAGTAATAGATTAAAAGGATAATACAATGTGATCAAGGGTTGGGGGAGGTTATCCCAAGAATCCAAGTTTAGTTTAACAGTCAAAAAGCAATCAATGTAATTCATCACATTAACAAAATAAAAGATAGTCATAGTGATTATACGATTACCTCAATAAATGCAGAAAAAGCAATGACAAAATTCAAGATACACTCATGATTAAAAACTCTTTTCAAACTGGAAATACATGGGAATTTATTTAACCTGAGAAAGTTTATATTTTCAAACCCATAGGAAACATTGCATTAGTGTTTCAATATTGAAAGATTTCCCACTGAGACAATGATATGTGCTAGCTCTTCTGTTCAGAATTGTGCTGGGGTTCTAACCAATACAATTAAAACTTTTTTTAAGATTAAAATTTAGAATAAAAGAAATAAATGTCACTATTCACAAGAAAAATCTATGTAATTAAAGTTTATTTTTAATCTACCAATGAACTATAAGAATTAAACTATGAGAGATAAAATATGAGATATTCATTTGGTAAAGTTACTGGATACAACACCAATATTTTTAAAAATCAAGTATGTGTTTATATACAAGTAACAAACTATTAGAAAGTAAAATTTAAAAAGCTGTCATTTACTGTACCATCAAAATATCATGAAGTATTCAAGAAAAAATCTAACAAAAGATGTATATTACCACTACACCAAACACTATTGAAGTAAATTAAAGAAGAAATAAATAAATGTAAAGATAAACCATATTCATAGATTGGGAGGTTCAATATCATAAAAGATATCAATCCTGTCAAAAAGTGATCTGTGGATTTCTCATATGTACTTCTATTCAAATCTCCACCCCCCCCAAACAAACAAATAAAAATAGAATAGAGAACAATGCAATTGATATTTGATAAAAAGGGCTGATGTAATTCACTTGAGAAAAGATAATCTTTTCAACAAATGGTTCTTGAACACTTGGGTGTCCATATACAAAGAAAAAAAAATTGGTAACATACACAAAAATTAATTCAAAATGAATCATAGAAATAAATGTAAAACATAAGCTCAAAATTTCTAGAAAACAAACAGGAAAAAATCTGCATGACTTGGTTTTAGTGATGCATTTTAAAATAAAACATCAAAAGCACAATACAGAAGAAAAAAACTGAGAATTTGTACTTCATTAACATTAAAACTTTGCTCTGTGAAAGACACTGTTAAGAAAATGAATGGACAAGCCACAGACAATATAAGTTTAAATCACATGTTTAATAAAGGATTTGTTTTATTCAGAATATATAAAAAACATTTAAAATTCAGAAAACAAGACAAAGAAAAGAAACAATCCAATTTTAAAATGGGCAAAGATCTAAACAGACACTTCACTGAAGAAGGTATGTAACTGTCAAATGAAAATGAAAGGATATATAAAAACATTATATGTCCTTAGGGGAATGTAACACCACAATGAGATATCACTGCACATTTATTAGAATGGCTTAAATAAAAAAATTAAAAAATAAAAAACCTGACAATAAATGCTGGCAAAGATGCAGATCAACAAGAAGTCTTGTTCAATGCTGGTAGGAATGCAAAATGGTACTGCCACTTTGGAAAATATTTGGTAGTCCTTCCATAGACCTACCATACTATTCAGCAGTCATGATCCTGGGACGTTAATAAAATGACTTGAAGCTATATGTCCAAACAAAAGCTTGTATGTCTCTAGCAGCTTCATTCCTAATTGTTAAAAACTGGAAGCAACCAAAAAGTCCTTTAACAGGAAAATAGATAAACAAAGTGGCACATCTATACAATGAAATACTATTCAGCTATAAAAAGGAATGAACCATTGATCCATACAAAGACATGGGTGAACCTTAAATGCATTGTACTGAGTGAAAGGAGCCATATTCAAAAGACTATGTAGTATATGATTTCATTCGTATGACATTCTGGGAAAGGTAAAACTATAAAAATTGAAAATAGGTTAGTGGTTGCCAGGGGTTGGGGGTAGGGGAAATGGCTGCTTACAAAGGGATTTACAGAAAAACTTTAGGGTAAAGGAAATGTTCTGGGGTAATGGACACATGATTCTATGCATTTATTGAAACTTATAGAACTATGCATTACAAAGAGTGAACTTTCTTCTGTGCAAACTACCAGAAAGGAACTGAAGCCATTTCCAGAAATGATGTTTTGACTAAAAATTACAAGGTATAGACAAAAGAAACCATCTATATTATAGACGGTGAATTTCTTTGTCACAGAAATACAGACTAGCAATGTTGAAACTATTCTATTTGCATGCTAGGATTGAACAAATTAGTAAACAGATGACAGGTTGTGAGCACCAAGCTTCTCACTGTCAGAGGGAGAGTTACACATAAACAAGAAAGGAAGGCTAGGATGAATCTGGTAGTGCTTTGAATCAGCACAAACTCATGTTCAGCTATATGTATACGTATGGATAGACACAGAACAGTTATAAATGTGTATATGCATAGGTCAGTATTCATAGATATATATACATACACACATATACAAATGTACTTGTATGTATATATGTATATATGTATGTACGTGTATAAATATATATATTATATAGTCACACTGAGATGACCTGAAAGGAATGAAATCTAAAAACAGTGGTAACAATGAGCACACCCAATGCTCAGATCTTTGTTTCTAAATATCATTCTCCAATAAAAAGAGCAAGGGCTTATTGGAGAAATGGTTGATTCTAGGACTGAGGCAGGGAACATACAAAATGGGCCTGAAGCATCTTGTAGTGCCAAAACATAAGAAAGTGCTCCAAAAACAAAAGTACCCTAGGTACATGTCAAAGGGACACAGGAAGCAAGCTAAAAAATTTCCCCATGGCGAAAGCTGAGACAATCTGAGCGATAACATTAATAAAGTGGTATTGAATTATAACCCAAAATATAAAGTAAATGTACATGAATCCACACTATATATAAATGAATAAATAAATAGTTAACAAATCTTTCTTGTAGAAGAATTTGAAGTCATATGTGAAGATAGTGCATTCTACAGGAGGGGAAGCTTAATACTTACCACACCAACACCATCAGGGTGAACCAGACTCAATGACTCTTTTCCAAAACGTAGAGTAAGAAAAGGAAAAATATAACTTTAAAATGGGGAAAACTGGCAAATGATGAAGGTTGACATCACCAGGGATTTCATGTGGATGTAATGTACCCCTGATAGAATGTGATGAGAAGGGCATTTTAACTCTGTTGCATTCTTTCCAAAAACCCATAATCCCAGAATAATAACAGGAAACACAATGGAAAATCTCAGATGAGACATGGTCTACAGAGTAACTAGCCAGTGCTCCTTAAGACTGTCAAAGTCATGATGGAACATAAAGAAAGACCGAGAAACGGTCATGGAAAAAAGGAGACTAGGGAGACATGGCAACTAAATGCAATGTGGCGTGCTGGTTGGAGTCCTGGAAAAAAAGAGAACATTAATGAAAAAAATGGTGAAATTCAAATAAAGTCTGACATTTAGTTAATAGTAATATATCAATGTCAGTTTCTTAGTTTTGATAAATCTACCATAGTAATATGAGATATTAAAAAATGTGAGTAACTGGATGAGAGATACACAAGAACTCACTGTATTATGTATGTAACTTTTCTGTGAGTATTAAATTATGCCAAAATTAAAGTTTTTTTTAATATTTTAATAATTTTTTTACAGAAACAAGATAATTCTAATTTTTACATGGAAATGTTGTGAGCCAAGAATAGCCAAGACAATCTTGAAAAAAAACTAGATTTATGCCACAAGGTATTAAGACATTGCAAATCTATAGCATTTGAAAACATGCTATTCTTGTGGCATTATCAAGAATAGACCAACAGAACAATGGACTATAATAGAAAGTTCAGAAACAAACCTTTATATATGAGATCTATCCAGAAGGTATCCAGCCATGTAACAGAAAAAATAGAGACATTTACTGAAGATAAAGGATACAAGAAACATTGTACCTAGGACAAAGATGCCTCAGTCCCCTTCAAAGTAGGCACCTTGGGACCTCACACAGTTCTCTTAATTGCCATCAACTGCCCTATCGTGTTTTCCCGAATTTCACTGACGGTCTGAGAGCTTTTCCCTTTCAAAGATGATTTTAGTTTTGGGAAAAGCTGAAAGTCACAGGGAGCCAAATCTGGTCTGTAGGGGGGCCAAGTCACCTGGGTGGTTTGATGTTTCACCAAAAACTTTGCACAAGCTGTGATGCATGAGCGGGTGCATTGTTGTGATGAAGCTACCAATCACCGGTTGCCCATAGCTGCAGCCTTCTGAATCATCGGAATAGTTTCCATGCAGGAACATTCAAGCTTAAAGCAAAATTGGATGCAGGTCCGTTGCTCTGCTCGCTCAGTCAACAACCACACAGTGCACATGCTCACTCAGTGGTGTCTATGACCCCCACTGACTAGCACAGTGAAGTCATCACTATTCACACACGCATATTCCAGTCCACTCTCCTCGGCTGCCAGGTTACATCAGTGTCACACAAACCATTCTCATTATCTTAGCAATGGTTGGACTTTTTCACAAGAGACCTATAGATTCTTGATTTGTGGCAAAGGAGGGCCTAATGACAATGGGAAAATTTTAAAGATTTTTAAAATAGAGTCCTAACCAATTGGATAGTCATATAAAAATTAACATGGACCTACCTCAGACCATACACACAAAACAATCAATCCTAGGTAGAATGTAAATACATATTTAAAAGAGCAAAGGGAAGCCTCCAGAAGATAATGTAGGCATGTATCTTTATGACATGAGGTAGACGACAATTTATTAAACTAGCACACAAAAAGCATTAATCATGAAGAAAATGGGTTCTAAAGTAGACTACCCATTAGTAACAAAACTATAGATAATCTCACTGAAATAGATGAAAACCATGAACGAGAACTTCACATGATAAAATGCTAAATGAAAAAGACAGCTGTGATGAATATTTACTTAACATTATTAACCATCAGGTAAATGCACACTTAAACCTCAATGAGCTTTCACTATATCCTCAGCAGAGCAGCTAATACTCAGAAGACTGGGCTTGCCCCGGGTTGAGGATGATGCAAAGCAACTGGATATTCATACAATGCTCGTGGAATTGTAGATGGTACAACCACTTTGAAAAATTGCTTTTGTATTATCGATGAAAGCTAATTGTACACTTAGTTATCCTGTATCCCACTAATCTCACTCCTAGGAAGGTACCTAAGATTAATATGCAAAAATGTATAAGAATCTTCATTGCAATTTTATTCATTATAGCAAAATACTGGAACCAATCCAAATGTCGATGAACAGTAGAATGGATAAATAAAAAGTAATACATTCATACAATAGAAAATGATACAGTAAATAAAAATGAACATCACTTCTATGCTAAACAACATAGATGCATTTTTTTTTAAGTCTTTACCATTGAGAGTTCATTTTTGTGAGTGATTTAAGATAGGAGTCCAATTTCATTATTTTCCATTGGATATTCTTGCTGAATTTTTTTAAATTTTGTGTTTCATGCCTTTTTATTATTAAATTTTAGATGTTCTTTATAGATTATAGATATATGTATAGTATGTCTAGATACATGTACTATAACTACGTTCCCCCAGTATGTGATTTACCTGTTCATTTTTTAATTATTTTTTATTTTTCAATTACAGCGAATGTACAATATTATATTAGTTCCAGGTGTACAACATAGTGGTTGGACATTTATATAACTTACAAAATGATCACCCCAATAAGTATAGTACCACATGACACCATAGAGTTAGGACAATATCACTGACTATATTTCTCATGCTGTATTTTACATCCCTCTGACTGCTTTTATAATTTAATATATATATATACATATATATACGTATATATATATATAAAGCAGAATAAGACCACACACTTCAAAAACAGATAAAATTGATATAAGGATTAGCAATAAAGCTAGCTAATGGCGATCTCTGGAAGGGGACTCAAGAGAGTATTCTGAGATGCTATTAAAGTTCTATTGCTTCATCTGGGTGATGGTTACACAGATATGTTCAATATGTTATAATTCATCAAGCTGTATACTAATGATTTTCATACATTTCTGTATGTATTTATACTCCAAATTAAAACTTATTTAAAGAAAGCAAATTGTATAAATCTACAATTGTCTAAATTTTTCCCATATGATTATGGGAAAAGTATAATTCTCAAGAGAAATTCAACATCTAGTTTTAATGAAACAGGAAAGATTTTTTTCTGACTCAATTCGACAAACATCCGATGAGAACCCGCTATAGCAAAGTACTATACTTAGTGCTATGAAGAGCAGTAATGAGAGAAAGACAGAGGCCCTCTCCTGCCTGCCTCTCTCCTGCACTACCCACACCCTTCGTATGTTATTTCTAGACCTTTGTATAGATGAACTTAAAAGTAGGTATTCTTCTTATGAGGCAATATTTATTCCTTATTTCTACTCTAAAGAAAAGCATATGACACAGTAGCAGCTTCTCTTCAACCCCTTGCAGAAGAAGGAAAGACTTAACTCCTTCTGATTGAAGAATTAGGGAGGAATGACTAGCATTTTATGTCCATCTATCATCATCTCTTTCTCTCAAGGTTTGGAACTTAAAAGGGGGAAACAAGGTTTTTCATAGAACCCCTTCAAACCCAAACATGCATCATTGCAGATAATTTACAGATAATGAGCGTGGGGTTCAGAGACATTTAGTAACCACCAATGCCAAGATGGGACCTATGACTACCCAACTCTGCAATTCATACTCTTTCCAATGTTTTATGCAGCTTCTCAAACAAATATGAGAGTAAATGGTGGATAGAGTTTAATTCCAACTGGCAAGATCTGGGACTGCTTCCTGGAAGAGCTGGGATTTGTTACCTGGGTTTTGAAAAATAAACATGTCTTTAAGAATGATGATAAGCAGCCACCTTTTTCCTAACTGGAAAAATAGCCTCCCTTTCTTTATAACCACACAGTTTTCTAAATTTGTCTGTGGGTAAGGACATCTGCTTATGTGGAAAAATGCAAGATGAAACATTCATTACCCAGTCTTGGCCTAATCAGAGTAGAACTAAATGATAGACATCATGGTGGTTTGGCAATCCATGCATCCCAGGCTCCAGGTGGCTTTCTCTCTCCCTCAGCAACCTAGAAATAGAAAATAACTAAAAGGTTATTGTTTGTTCACTGCACAGAGCTCTATCCACCATAGATAGGGAGTATTATCGGGCTGCTTTTAAATAGGTCATGCAACTCCCTGCCTTAGTGATCTGTCTGACTCCCATGAGTTCTGGTGTGCGAGGCGTAAGGCAGAATTTAATTTGGAAATAAGCATCTATTCATTCATCTACTCAACAAATATTGTTAGAGCATCTTCTGCATTTCAGGTTCTGTATTGTGAGCCATAGAGAACATGGATTTAAGTAGGATTTTTGTCTCTCCTCTCCAAGAACTTTAATTTCTTCCATTTCCATGTTTCATGTGTAAGCTAATCATTCTTAAACCCAGTCATATTTTTACACATGAAGTCAAGATTCATAAACACAAATACCCACTAAAAATCTTCTTTTGAATGCACAATAGGCATGTCACACCCACTATGCCCAAAACTAAAATCTTCACTTCCCTTCCTCAAAACTTCACAAATATCCATCCAAACCTCCTGTCTTAGAAACGTGGGAATCATGCTCTCTGTTTCTCTGTTCCTTACCATCTATAACCGCTCAATCACCAAGTTCTTTTCCTTTCTAATTATTTCTCAAACTGATTCTTACTTCTCTGCCCTTAAGACTCCTGTGCTGATTCATTATCACTGGCCAGAAATAGGACAAAAACAACCCAAAACTGTTCTCTCAGACTCCATTTGTTACACGGACTCCAGTCTAAAATGCAAATCCAACTGTCTCTCCCATCTTAAGATGCATCAAAGACTCCCTAACATGGCATAATAAAGAACAAGCTCTTTTCATGATATTTAAAGACCCCCATTTTCTGGCTCCTTTTATCTCTTTAGCTTCTTTTGCCATGCCAGGCTTTAAACTTAGTGCTTGCAAAATTTGTGTAATTTACTAAGCTACTATCTGTCTTTATTCCTTTGTCATGCTCTTTCCTCTCTGTACTCTACCTTTCTCCACCTTTCTTTGCTGGTTCTAATTCTTTTTTTTCATTTGAAAGGCTCCACTTATTCTAAACTCCTCTCCTCTACACTTCCAGAATATATGTTCATCTTAGCCCAGCCATATTATACTAACATTATCTGTTTATATAAAAATTCCTGAAGTATCAGAAGTATGTCTCAATTAACCTTTTTTACCCCCAGCACCCATGACATGTCTCGCATATAATAGTAACTGTTCAACATACATTTATAGATGATGAGGTTATTTTTTAAATTATATTTTATTGATTATGCTATTATAGTTGTCACAATTTTTCCCCCTTTTGCCCCTTTCACTCAGCAACCCCCACTCCCCCAGGCAATCCCCACACCATTGTTTATGTCCATGGGTTATGCATATAAATTCTTTGGCTTCTCCATTTCCTATGCTGTACTTTACACCCCCATGGCTATTCTGTAACTACCTGCCTATCTGTACTACTTAATCCCCTCACCTCTACACCAATTCCCCCAAATATCCCTCCCATCTGGCAACCATCAAAACCTTCTCTGTATCCATGATTCTGTCTCCTTTCTTTCTTGTTTGCTTAGTTTGTTTTTCAGATTCAATTCTTGATAGATATGTATTTATTGCCTTTTTTGTTCATAGTTTTGATCTTTTTCTTAAATAAGTTCCTCTAATATTTCATGTAATAGTGATTTGGTGATGATGAACTCCTTCAGTTTTTTCTTGCCTGGGAAGCTCTTAATCTGCCCTTAAATTCTAAATGATAGCTTTGCTGGGTAGAGCAATCTTGGCTGTAGGTCCCTGCTTCTCATGACTTTGAATATTTCTTGCCAATCCCTTCTAGCCTGCAAAGTTTCTTTTGAGAAATCAGCTGACAGTCTTATGGGAACTCCCCTGTACAAAACTATCTTCTTTTCTCTTACTGCTGTTAAGATTCTCTCTTTATCTTTAACCTTTGGCTTTTTTATTATGATGTGTCTTGGAGTGGGCCCTTTGGGCGTATCTTGTTTGGGACTCTCTGTGGTTCCTGGACTTGCATATCTATTTCCTTCACCAAATTAAGCAAGTTTTCTTTCATTATTTTTTCAAATAGATTTCCAATTTCTTGCTCTTCCTCTCCTCCATCTGGTACCCCTATGGTGCAAATGTTGGTACATTTAAAGTTGCCCCAGAGGCTCCTTAACACTATCTTCATTTTCTGGGATTCTTTTCTTCTTGTTGTTCTGATTAGTTGGTTTTTGCCTCCTTATATTCCAAATCATTGATTTGATTCTCAGCTTCATCCACTCTACTGTTGTTTCCTTGTAAATTGTTCTTTATTTCAGTTAGTGTAGCCTTCATTAATGACTAGATCTTTTTTAGGCTGTCGAGGTCCTCACTAAGTTCCTCAAGCATCCTTATGACCAGTGTTTTGAACTCTGCATCTGATAGATTGCCTATCTCCATTTTGTTTAGTTCTTTTTCTGGAGTTTTGTTCTGTTCTTTCATTTGGGCCACGTTTCTTTGTCTCCTCATTTTGGCAGCCTCCCTATGTTTGTTTCTATGTATTAGGTAGAGCTGCTATGACTCCTTCTCTCGGTAGCATGGCCTGATGAATAAGATTCAGTGGTGTCCCTTATCACCCAAGCAGGGTATTCGATGTGTACGCTCCTCTTGTAGTTGAGCTTTGATTGTTGTTGGTAAGTCAGTGGGAGGGATTTACCCAGGCCAGTCAGCTGCAAGGACTGGCTATGTCCACTGACCACCAAACTCTGCCCTCCACGGAGGATCAGCTGTGCCTGGGCCCATTCCACAGAGCAGGACTTACTTCAGCAGGGCTCTGGATCCTGCTGAGTCTACTCCTTGAGCCGCAAGTGTGTGGAGGTGGTTGGGTGGTCGTGCTGTGATGTGGTCTGTAGCCGTCCACTGGGTGTGCAGGTTGCGGGGCTTCCTGGGTGATATAGACCAAGGTCAGCCACTGCCTACACTCTGTCTGGGGTCACTTGGCATAAGCTAAAAAGTGATCTATGAGTGGTTGCTACTTGTGCTAGGCTTGGAGGTACCCAAGTGAGGCCAGGATGTAAACAAACGCCAGCTGCTGTTATGCCAGGCCTGGGACAACAAAGCAAGAGGTATGAGGGCTGGGGGCTCACTGACAATGGCTCTTGTTTGTTTGAGAGGAGTTAGAAAGATCTGAATCATGAGCCAAGTTAAACCATTCATTTGGAAAAGCCACTGTTAATAGTTTGGGTGGGCCTGTAAGTTCAGTGGGGTGGAACCTCACCAGCTTGGGGCAAACAGTGTGAGCTAGGTTGATAGAGTCTCCAATAAGGCACCCGCCTCTTGGCTCTGTGGTTCTATGAGGGGTGGACTCAGAAAAAGAACAATGGTCTCTGCCTGCAGCTCTGTCTGGGAGAAAGCTGTCCCTTAGCTCTTGCCCTGATGTCAGATACTTCAGTTCCTCCCCATATGCCACTGGTGCCTTTCAAGCAGCTACCCCAGTGCTGGAACTCAGAGGGAATGAACAGAGTAAGTCCACATTCAGATCCTTTAGAAGGAACTGCTTGGGAATCCAGCAGTTTCTTCTACCAACTTAATCCCTGCTGGTTTTTACAGCCAGATGTCATGGGGACTTTTATTCCTGGTACAAGATCTTTGGGCTGAGGGCGCTATTATAGGGCTGGGACCCCTCACTCCCAAGATTTTCCTCCAAACTTTTATCCACCACACTTGGGTATGGAACCAGCACTTTCCATGTCTCCACCTCTCCACCACTCCTACCAGTCTGGATAGATGTGGTTTCTTTAATTCTGTAGTTGTCAGACATCCAATCAACTCAAATTCTGACAGTTCTGAGTGATGGTTGCTCTATAGTTTAATTGTAATTTTGATGTGTTTATGTGAGAAGGTAAACCATGTTTACCTTTGCCTCCATCTTGAATGGAAGTCATGATGAGGTTATGTTTAATAAAAACAAAAAACACTAAAAAAATTGTGGTATACACATAAGATGGAATACTACACAACAATAAAAAGGACTGAACTGTGAACACATGCAATGACATGGTTGACTTTTAAAAGCATTTTGCTAAGTAAATGAAGCTAGAGATAAAAGACTATACACTATATGATTCTATTTACAAGACATTTTATAAAAGGCAGAGTATAGGGAGAGTTTCATTCTCTTAATCCCTCCATCGTGGAGCATCTATGCAAAGCATAATCAATTCATGGTGTTTCCCAATAAAAATACTTCTTTCCTATGATACTTAAAAAACTGGTGGGAAGGATCCTTGGTTGCTAGGGTCTTATGATAGAGGGACGTGGTTGACTATAAAGGGGTTTGAGGACGCTTTGGGGGAATGATGGAAATGTTCTGTATCTTGACTATAGTAATAGTTAAATGTATACACTCTATCGAAATGAATCAAACTGTACACTTAGAAAGAATAAATTTTATTGTAGGTAAATTTGACCTTATAAAGTGCTACAATAGATATATAAGAAACATACTGTGGGGAGTCAAATGAAAAGTACACAAAACTCTGATTTGAGGAATCAAAGAAGATTCCCAGGAGAGTGAATAGCATTCAGGTAGCCGGATAATGGGAAGTAGGACACTTCATGCTACTATTCCAAATATTATCATTTGGTTGGGTAACAGTTATATTACATGATAATAACTATAGATTAGAAACATTTTGCATATAGTCTCAGAGGTTTTCTGCTAATTATTATAGACACTAAACATGCCAAGTTTTCACAAACCATAAGCAGTGATCTGATGCCCTTCTTTACTTGTGTTCCCCAAGATCGATTTAAGAACATGCCCCTGCCTCAAACCTCCCCCACCCCCATACACATGTACATACCACATTTAACTGATATTTCCTGATTCTTCATTTTGCTTTGACTCCTGATGAAGTAAGTGTTGGGTCATTTCCAAAATAATGTTCTTAGATCACTTTTTAACCTTTTTAGTAAACAGAAGACTGGTCAGGCAAGTCGTAGTTTCACTATAGATCTTATTAGCTGATTAAAGGAATGCGTATAAAAGAAAACTTGGAATAGAAATTTTCTGTAGTTTTACAGAGAACAGGCTGTGTAAGACACACCTAAATAATAGCACAGATGGTCCCAAATCATGACTTTTATTAGTAGATAGGACACTTCATTGGAACTACATCTGTATGGAATTAAAATCCTAGTACTTAAATTTTAAATAAAATGTTTTGTGGAAATAGGATTTCCTGTGCATACCAAAAGTCCTATAGTTGAACACATTTTCTAACATGAACACAAAGGTGA
This sequence comes from Mormoops blainvillei, assembly GCA_004026545.1. Lineage (NCBI taxonomy): Eukaryota > Metazoa > Chordata > Mammalia > Chiroptera > Mormoopidae > Mormoops > Mormoops blainvillei. Next base: position 38,846 of record PVJD01000509.1, on the reverse strand, counting down.
GAAATGTGCGATTGCTCTTAGAATCTTTCCAGGACCAAATGCAGGCAGATACTCCAACAGGTGCTGGCTGGTTCAGAGGTCACTTCTTTCTTAGGGACCAGCAATGCATTGTTAGCCAATAAGATTAAACCTATATTCTTGTGGAGCCAGTTAACTTGATCTCTACAGTATATCCAACATTTTTTGCTCTCTGGTGGGCTATTCTGAGTTGTTCACTGGGCATCATGAAATGCATGAATCCCCACTTCTGCTCATCTTGGATCAGGTTTCACAGAGACCAACCTGTATCTAGCATCTCATCTGCAAAACCACAGGAGCCGCCATTCTGGAAGCTGAGCTCAGTGAGGTGCCTCCCGCTAGGTATCGCAAAACATGTCCATCCCAAACAAAGCCAGATGTGATGAAAATGTTTGCAGTCACATCAATATGAAACAATAATGACTTTTTAAATTTTATTCACATAGATATTCCTCATGTTAGCCCCTCTGCTCCAGCACCTAATATAATGTTTTATTCCTACCTCTACCACTGTTTACAAACAATTTCAATCCTTATATTATATCCTCATACTTTTCTCCATTATGCCCTGATATAAGTTGCTTTAAGGTCTAACAACACAAACCATTTTAATAAAAATTGATAAGATAGTGTTTTCTGAAATAATAAAGATAAAAAAAAAAAGAAATTTACTTATTCTGTTATTAAAGAATAAGTACATACCGTTTCATTCTTGATGTTGATAGGTACATATACATTGAAATATTATTTAAATGTTTGAGGTAACCAATAGTTACATAAATATGGAGTTCATAACTCACAAAGCAGTGAGGAAAAAAGAATTAAGGAAATCTAATGGATACAGCAAAGAGATGCAAAGAACGAAGAGAAGACAACATGCAGGCATAAAATAAGAAGGCAGAAGTAGAACCAAACTTATTAGCTATCATGAGAAAAATATATGAGTTAAACTCCTCCATAAAAGCCAAATACTCTCGCTATGCTCTCTGATTAAGCCATCATACACACACACCACACAGTTGTACGGTATGCACATGACAAAGCTAAATTAAAATGTCATAAAAATATTTTTTTTAAAGGAAAGAGGAAGTAGCCCTATTAACATCTATTAAAGAGAAAAAAATCACAGGTGAAAATGACATCACTCATGATAACAAACCTAGATATAATACCTAATCTAAGTGCAGTTTCACCTTCCTGCAGAAATGTAATCTTGATCTGCCTGTCTGGAATTTTCTGGTCAACAACTAGTAAAGCAACCTGTCAAGTGGGACCTTTCCATCCCCTACCCGCACAGAAAGAAGCGGCAATCTGCAGGACAAAGACCTTTGTCAACCACCTTCCGCCTCCAGGAAGATGTCCTGTTCTCAAAAATCATCCTTTCTTTTCTCTTGTTAGTAGCTCCCACTTCCCACCCTGCTTTCTATAAAAGCATTCTATTTGGTACAACTCCTTAGAGCATGAATCCTTAATAAATCCAATTAGACCTTCAAATTTACTGGGTCGAATTTTGTTTCTTTAATCCATCAGAGCTGAATTCAAGTCAAGAGTATTAAATAAAGAAAAGAGAGTTGTTTTATGTCAATGAAAGATACGCTCTATAGTGACGATATTACAGAACTAAATATAGACATGCCAAATACCGAATATCAAAGTATATAAAGAAAAAGATATTAGGAACACAACAAATAATTTTTAAAACTGTAACTATTAGTAGGCTTATCTTTGGCAGATTAGGTAATAAATACAAATATAAAAGTTCTGGATAACACAAAAAGCCTTAGTGATAGATGTCTGCTAAACTCTGCAAACAGAATACACTTTCTTTCCAAATGTTCTTGGAATGTCTATCAAAACATAAAATAAAATACTGTAAGGAATACTTCAATGAGTGATATTAAATGGCCCTAACTACATGATTTTTTTAAATAGTTTTAAACTTTTTAACTGAAACTAATAACAACCATTTAGCAAATGTTACGCAAGTAACTTAAGCTAAAAAAAAATAAATTATGAGGATAAACTATTTAGAGAATATCAACAACGGGAGCTACCTAACAAAAGGCGCAGCAAAAGCTGTGCTCGGTGGGGAAATTTGCAGCTTTGGGTGTTTTATTAGTAAAATAAGGATAAATAAAAATAAAGTATTCAATTTAAAAAGGTAAGAAAACTAAATTATGTATCTAATCTGACCCCTCACATTGAGAAATATTGAAAAAGAGTTAGAATATTTATCATTGACAAGTACTTGATGGGGGGAAAACACTGTTGGTGACTTTGTAAATCGATACGACCCTGCTTGATTGCAGATTGACAATAAGAATCAAAATCCCTAGCAATTCCACTTCAACAAATTTATTATAATGATGAATTTGCTCAAAAACCTAGTTTGATATTTAAACCATAAAGCCTAAGCCTATGAAGAGGTAAATGTTTGACAGGGAATTAAAAAAAAAACAACCTAATATCAAGAACAAAAGAATAAGGCAATACTGTTAAATGATTCAGGGGCCTATTATTAGTGACATGGTTATGCTGACATTTCTGCTGGAAACAGAACTGCAGAAAGGAACTCTTTGTAATTTGTATCCATAAGATTCGTAAGATTGGTTCCCACCCCCGGCACGCCCCGCCTGACTCTTTCTAATGTTGACAGAAAGACGGAACATTGCTCCTGAACACAACCCCCTTTCCGTCTGAAAGCCAAGGCTCCTCTTAGCAAAATATCTCCACCAAAATTCATCATTTTAGGGTAATCTCTGTTCCACTGAATGTACTTCCTCACACATCAGCAAGTACAAAGAGGCATGTAAGATCATCTATCATTTAATTTCTTTCTTTACCCTCCTGTAAGTGAGGCAGTACCATTGAGAAAAAGGTGGCCTAAAAAAGTAAAATATTGTAAGACCCTAATTATCATTTTACTTACTCCTTCCTCTCTTAAAACCTAGCATCCCCTGCAGTTACCTTTTCTACCCTTCTCATTCTCAGGCCTGTCGCCTGGACGTTTCTTGATAAATTCATTTACACTACAGCAATAACAATGAAGTTTATGCATTAGAACTGCGGTCAGAGTGAATACCAGCACTTTAAGAGAGGAGGAGAAAATGTTCTAGGGTACCTGAAAACCCAAAATATAAAATATGGCCTGATATAGCCCAGAAAAGAGAAACATCATACCAGTTACAGGAAGGTACAGGACAACTTTAACATCGTTATGTATTTTAACTTCACAGCAGAAATTGAATCAATAGATGATTAGATAGATAGATAATCTTGTATAAGACAATAGATTGGATCTCACTAGTTATATTCTCTTCTCAAATGTTCTGGCAGGTTCTATCATCTTCCTAAAATGAAAGTGTGATTATATTAACATGACAATTTCAGATGAACTTTCAAAATGGCCTAAGACATATTCTGGTTTATATACAGAATTTTTCTGCCTGATGATATAGGCAGATGCCTGAAGGACTTTATTGTGTTAAGGCATACTCATTTATATATTATAAAATTCTCTTTTTACTTTGACACCTAATTCTGCATCTGTTTTGGCCCACTCCAGCAGTGAGCTTCTTAGGTCTCTCAAAGCATCTTCTTTTTGTCTGCTGTGTAATCCTAGGGTAACTGAGGCTACTGCAAGGAAAAATCCGAGGCAAAGATTTTTTGGCCATTTATGTAACACATTTATCTTGAAGGGAATGAAGTTTCTTAGTCAGGGATGTTGCCCATAATTCTACACCTGATGCTTCCTGCTTTTATTATCAAGTCTTCCCTTTCCAGAAAATGGAAAAGAAAAGGAAGCCAACTGCTTCCACATTGCTCCCTGGCTAACTAGCATCTCCTATAAGGAAAACTATGATAACTCTGGATCACTTGGAAGGTGTTAACAAAACCCAGCGAGACTGGCTCCGTGAAGGGAGGCGTCTCTACTCATGTGCTAGAGGCAGCGGGGAAAAAAAAAAAGCAAGAGTCATTGCCCTGAATTTTCCTTTCCCTCTCTAATCACCTAATCATATCAAAAAATTCCAGTTCAATGAATTAATGAAAATATCACTACCGTAAGTCCTCTTGAAGGAGGTGGCAGGACAGAAAAAGAAAAGGAAATGGAAGAGGGAAGAGAGGGGACAAAGTAGAATGATGATCCCCTCTAGGTCCGCTTTGGTCAAGACTCAGCTCCATGTGGCCTTCTGGAAGGAACTAAGGGGGCGACTCCTGTGGGGGAACTCTGACTTCTTGACAGAGCGATGCTGCAGCAGAGGAAAGGGGAAGTCTCTGGGCAAGAGAACTGACCGGAGTGTGGGAAGGCACTTTCAGACCAGACAGGTTTTGCGGTGCTTCCTAAGCCAGAGCCTCGGGGGTGCGACCAGGGTGTCTACGGACTGCACAGCTGTGCCATCACGGGCTCTCTCTGCCGCTCTGCAAAGGTCTCTGTCTACTGCCTCTAGGCAAACTAAACAACTGTGTGAGGTTTACAAGAAAGACGTAAGATACAGCTCATATTCTCAAAGAGCTTAGAGTCTAATTATCCGTGGTCAAAATCTTATACTTGGAAACCTACCTGACGGACCAAGAAAAACTTTTGCAACAAAGGGCAGATTGAAAATCAATTTGTAACTCTGTTTGCTCTCCTATTTCATTTTCTCCCACATTCCAAGAAATTAAACACCCACCTAATCCAAAGGTAATGGTAAAAAGAGCCCTAAATCTTCAGAGCAATGTTTGGGAATTTGGCTCATCCAAGCTTTTATAAAACAGGAATGGAAGCAGAACCTCAAATCACACACAAGTCTTTTGAGGTCCCCGTCTCTGTCTTTAAGTCGGCTGTAACTACTGCTTAGGTAAGTATATGAACAGCAGAAGTTTCAAAACAATGGGTCATTTAATTTCTAGTGTGTATGTTCTGTGATATGAAACCCTAACATTTAAAAAGTTACCATGTATTATAATATACAGCTCAGCTTTTTTATGTTTAAAACATTCCCCACATTCCAGAGTGCTAATTTGAGGCCAAATGCCTGGAAAATTTCTTCTTTAACTCCTTCATTGACAGAAGCCAATTTGATATTTCTGTTGTCCTTAACTGCAATGTTTTGGTTGGTACATCAGAAGCTCTAGGATCCAAAGAAGGTCTTTAAAAATTAAAGAAGTCGGGTGAGGAAAGATAGCGAAGAGTCAGACAGCTTTGTAATCACTTTCCCAAATAGATACAGCCTAGCCAGCTGCTGCCGAGTGAGGCCGATGGGAGCAGGGGAAGGAAGGAGGTATGGAGGGCTCAGACCCAATTAAGTGGAGTTCCTGTGGAACCAGCCATAAGGGTCCCTGATAGCTCAAAGGTATGGCAGCAGCCAACAGCATCAAGCCCCAGTTGTCAGCTTCCGGGGGGGGCAATCATCACAGTTGAGAAAAACCTCCATAAGTAATTCGAAGCTACATGGTTAGATTTCCTGATTTGTCTTTCCCAAGCTTAATGATATTACCCTTCATTTTTTAACCAGCATTTTAAAATTATAACGGAGGGGTCACTGGAAGAAAGTATGTGCAGCCTTTTTTATTTTATAAAGCTCAGGATGAGAGAACAAGTCAGTAAAACACTCAGGGAAATTTGTTTTTGAAAGCCTATGCGTTCTGCTATAAGACTGCTCCCTAAGTTAATTTAAGCAACCTGTTATTTGAAAACTATGTTATATTTTTGAAGGGGTAGTATTGCCTTTTTTAGTCCTCTATTGAGAGAAATCTAAGTGTGCAAACATAATTGCCCCTTTTCTTCTCTTGTCCCAAAGTAGATGTTTCTTTATACTATAGAGGAAATCACAAAATACTTAAAACAGTTTGAATAGCTCCTTGCAATCACCCACATAAACTCCACGGTGCTGGCTTGCACCTTGTCAACCTAGGGTAAATAATATTTAAATGAGTACCCACTTTCTCAGCCAGGAGGACTATTTCCCTTCCAGAATCTCCTTCCAATTTGACTTAATTGTGCTCTAAGAAGCTATCAGCAATGTTAAGTGTGCTGTAAAATTGGAATTGTATCATAGTTTGTGTTCATTAGTATTCCCCTTTTGTATTCTAAGAAGCTTGAGAAAGATTTCACACTCTAATGGTATAAAGAAATACTTTACTCCAGCTCCTGGAATAGTCCTGAAGCCAGGAGTGGGTTGGGAGAACGCCCCCCTCCTCGCACCCCACAACAACATCGATGTTCTAACTTGTTTCAAAAGCAGCTCATTAAATCACACTTTCTCTTTACGTTAACGTTTCCAACTGTTAGTTATTCACATATATTTTACCCAGCAGACTGCTTTAGCCACCCAAGAACATGATGTCCCCAGAGATAGGCTTTTTAAAAAATAGAAATTAGAAAGTCATTAGTGTATAAATCATATCACTCACTGGAAGAAAATATCATGAATTGATGGGGCTGAGGCAAGTTTCCTAAGGCAAAGAGAGGTTAGAAAGCCCAAAGGAGAACAAATGTTTATTCATAAATCCAAATGGAATTAATCGAAGCAATTTAGTGCCAGTTTAAAAACAATGTCATCCATCGGAAGTGCTACAATTGTCTTTCACAGTGGATTCATTAGCCAGCACTTATATTTTGATTACTCTTCTTTGGGGACCAGCTTTAGTCAATTAAAAATGATTTATGATTCTGGGTCTAAATTGTAGTTTTGGGGGAGAAAGTTCATCCATCTAATAACAACATATCCATCTAACTTCAGACTGAAAAATTTTCAAAAACTCCATAATCTGATTGGTTGACATCAAGAGGTGAAAGAGATTTAAGAGATTGATGTAATCAGCATGAGTGTTCTATTGAGTCTTAAAACCAGAAGTGCATTCCTTGCATTCAAATCTGTGGAACCACAACCCTGCTGCTCACTGGACGCACCCAGTTTCCCTCTGTCGGTCCCATGCCGCTGGGTCGGTCTCGTGTTTTTGGTATCAGAGAGCAGTGACAAACCATCCTGAGATCTAAAGTAATCATGTCCATTTAGTTAATGCTCAAGTGCTTATGGGCTACAACATGTTCTATATATCCTGTATCTTAAATCAGCCTTTTAAAGTGAAATATGACAGGAAAACAATGTTTTAAACTAAAAAAAAGGTTTTTAACTAAACTTTTTTATTCTATAAAAAAAGGTTTTTAACTAAACTTTTTTATTCTATAAAAAAATGGAAATTAACATACTAAAAAGAATTCCGCAAACCAGACCCTTGATTCTTGACACCTTTTATTTTCAACGAGAAAGTATTCTTATCTGACATGTTTATGTTTTTCCCCTTTCACTACCGTTCACTACAAACCATTTAGCTTCCTCTATATTCTTCCTTCACATCCGCCTCTTGCTGTTTCTGCCACCCAGAGCAGGCCTTCGGCAGCTCAGGAGTGGGCCCCCACAGTGAGCTTGTGGCTGGTTTTTCATCGGCTGACTCTCTCTTCCACCACCATCTTGCATATCAGTACTAGAAACACTTCTAAAATATCCCATTCAGCGATACACTGCTCTATTCAAAAACTCCAGTACTGCCCTTCCACACAGCCATTATCGTCAACCTGGGCCCTGGGAGTGCCACAGATGAGTCACCCAGGCCGCAGCTGAGCAGGTGGGAGCCACATCCTTCCCCACTTCAACCAGGGCATGTTCACTTTGACCTGTTAATATATTGAATGTCTCTGTTTAGTATATTAACATCTTCATTATTATTTGTCTAATATATTGGCAAAATGTGATTTGAAAGAGCATTCCACAACCTCAGAAATGTTTCCACATCGTTGACCTACACACAGAATAAAGAGTAAATAATGACATGTATTGTTCAGGGCCTCATGGTCTGACCTTATCCTACCAGTAGAGGTGGCTACACTGTGGGAGTTGAGTTTGTCTGCAGGTTGGATAGCTTGTACTTAGATGCAGGGCCTACTCCTTGCTAGCACTGTGACCTTTCCTGAACCTGTTACTTATCCCTTCTGAGCCTCTAAAACTCTGATAGGTACCTAGCTAATAAGCTTGTTGTAGGGATTAAATAAAATGATATGGGAAGCACTTAGAACAGTGCCAGACGCAAACGCGAGGATCAATGGTATCCATCAGGATTGCCTTTAGAGCCTGCAGTCCTATTAACCCCTCATGGAAACAGAAATAAACAGCCTATCACCATTCCACAGACACTCCCTGGCTTTACGTACACCTTCCATCTTCTAGGCCCATATCCCCAAACTGGAAAGGCCACCACTTCTGGAAGCTGCTCTTCTCTCAGCAAGAGTGAGAAGGAAAGAGAGAGGGCATTGTGAAAGTGCCCATTAAAGCACCTTATAAATACAGCGTTCCCTTTGAACATCCTATTCTCTCCCAGTCATTCTTCCCTGAAGTAGGATATTGAGAAGTTTGTGCTTTGCTGCAACAGTGGGGTGAGGAGAATACAAAATTGGTGATGCTCATTTTTACTGACAGAATCCCAGTTGCTTAAGAAACCCTGGGCTTATATTAACAGACACCATCCCCCAGCTAAGTGCTTACAAAGTCATTCTGACCTAGACAGTAATTTAGATTTTAAAGTGAATGCTCCTTTTGGCTTGTTTAAACACTAAATATCTCCAGCTCCCTTCAAAGAACAGGGGTTGAGTTTCTTCTTCTGTGCCAGCTTTCTTCCCCTTGCTTCATTCTGCTCGGTGTCGGTTTTTTTAACAAGTGATGTGTTTTAGTATTTTTATATCCTTCCCATGACACTTTGAGAAAAAAGGTACCTTATGAGCATAAAATAATATATTCCAGCAAAGACACTCTGCTTGTAATTGCCCATGCAGCTTTCCTTAGCTTTTGCAACATCATCCTGTATTTTGATCACCAGGAGAAGCATGATAAAGCACATGACACTTGAGAATTTTCTCATCCCTGGAACTGCATTAGGTATATTTGGGGGTGAGGGATATTTTAATCTTGTTGAGTCACAAGTACCACACTTAATACATTTCTGTTTCGATATGTTGATCAGTTTTATGAAAGCCTCAATCCTGCTTGCCATGCCAGCTTCCTTATTAGATTTTCAATTTTTGTATCATCTGTGGTTAATCAGATAATTATAACCCTAGATTTAATATTTTTCTAGTTTTCCATTCTTTAGTAACCATAGACAAGCCCTGTTATGTGTCTGCCAACTCCAAAATTCAGTGCTTAGAGGAAAGGGAAGGCTCTTTAGCTTTGGCTCCTAGAGCTGTAACAAGAGTACCGTGGATTTCCTACAAAATCACATCTGGCTTTTTGCCTTTGTTGTCCAGGACAAATCAAGTCCAGGAGACTATCCATCCCCTTGAAATCTTTGGCTGCATACAGAACACCAACTAGGTTGGAGTCTACTTAGTCCATTCTATACTCTGGTAAAGGAGCCAGGGAGAACATGTCACTGCATTTGTCTTTAGATCTTTCTTAGTGACCTTACATAACTGAAAGGGGAAAAAATCTTATGGAGTTTATTGATCAGCTGCTCCTGGTGTCAGCCATGGTGCTACATGCTGGGAATTTAAAAATACAGCACCTTTTCCCTCAAGGAATTCACCATCTCCTGAGGGGGGTGCGCTATAAACAGATAAACTCACCAGCCTTCATTAATAACTGAGGCAGAACAAACTAGAGGACACATTTACTTACCTGTCAGACATCTCATAAGAAGGAGTTATAGCACCTCCAAGACCCCTAGAAAGGGCCTCCAGATACAATATATGGTTCCATGGATCCAGCGGGGAGTGAAATCAACATTCATAATGTGCCAGGTTATCTGAGCCAGTCCTAGAGATAACTCTCAACCTATTTGTGAGTACAGAGATTGAGATGACCCACCCTAACAACGCCAAGCAAACCACTCGGAGAAATAATCCTTGTCACCCAGGGTTACACTCCAAAAGAAAGCACTCCGAGTTTCTCTTTGTAAAGTGTGACATGTGTACTACTAACTTCGAAGACATGTCACAGCTGGTGATAACAAGCCACAGCTGAGGAAGCCTTGCAATAGGTCTTTTACTTTTCTAGAGGCATCTCATATGCTTCAAAAAAAAAAAAAAAAGAAAGAAAGAAAGTCAGAAAAAAGGTAAAACCTGTCCTTTGCTTTTAGGAACACTTTCCATTTGGTTGTGGTCTCTTCACACGTGGGGTTAACGTCAATAGAGGATATTTTACTCCTGCTGAGAATCTGTCTGCTCTATCTGAATTCTTAAACGGTCTCATGATGATGATAAGAGCATATTTATAGATGAGCGTTGCCCTTCTCGGGTATTCGTGAGAGAAGGGAGAGCTAACTCCTCAGGGAGGGTCCCAAACCCACTCACGGCCCAGCTCTTGGTGCTCCCTTTGCACTGGCCTCTGTAGATTCGCTTAAAGACGTGTAAAATTTTATGCAGTTTGACAGTCCCCTGAGGGCCCTCATGTGCGTTGTTTATTCTGCTCTGTATGTGATAGAACATTCACTCACAATTTTCTTCCTGGACAGCTTTAGAGGCTTGGAGACACTGTAAATATTTAGTTCTGAAAGTCAAAACTATCCATTTTTGTTCAAAATACCTCTGTTTGGAAAAAGCCTATAACATCTGTTCAGAAGATCTTAGAGCCAGTTTCTAAACTAACACAAACTATAAAGAAAAACACAACATGATATCACCTGTAAGAGAATAAGATGTGGATGACACGAGGGAAGGGCCTGGTCTGGAACCCAGATGTATCCCTTCGAATGTTTGGGGCTACAAAAAAGAAAACTCAGTTCAAAATGGCTTAATCCGTTGGTCACGCTTATTTTCTCCAAATGAAAAAGTTTAGAGGTAGAGAAGTTCCAGGATTAATTAATGCAGCAACTTAAGGACATTCACAAGGACTCAAGTTCTTTCTGCCATTCTCGATGGGCTTTTTTCCTCAATCTACGTCTTCACAGTTGCAGGCTGGCTGCAGCTGCTCCAAGATCTGTATCCCACCATTCGATCTTAAGAGAGGAGAACAGAGTGCACCTCTTTCTCATCCCTTTTTCACAACAAAGTACACTTTGCCAGATGCCATTATGTAGAATTATCTTTATATCTGAAGAGAATTCTGTCACAAGGCCATTCCCAAAGCAATTAATAGCAAAATAATGGAGTTACCAGTCTTGGCTTAGGCTAATCACTATTTAACTTCCTGAGGCTGGGGCAGTGCTTGAAGTTCTTGGCTGCCCAGGTCCTGAACAAAATGGTAGAGAAGTGGAGATGATTGTTGGGTAAACAATCGAGTGTCTAGAACACCAGAGAATACAAGTGCTTTGACTTCGATCCAGTCTCTTTAATGAGTGCGTTACTGGTCAGGAAAGAAGGCACTCTGAGACACTGGGGAGGACCATGGGTCTGCAGTCAGCACGCCTGGGTGGGTTCAAATCCCAAATTTGCCCTTTGCTAGTTGCATGGCTTCACACAAGTTACTTAAACTTTCTGTGCCTAAATTTCCTCATGTCTACAATGTCAGAAAAAAACAGTACCTACCCCATAATGTAGCTGTGTAGATTAAATTAAATAGTATTCATAAAATGCTTAGCAGAGTATCTAGTACCTGGTATCAGTAAAGATCAGTAATTGTTATTAACATAATCTCACTCTAAAAACTAGATCTCGATGCATAAAATAATTTAAGAATTATCTTTTTCATACTGCATTAAAAAGAAACTAACAGAAAAATGAAAGGCCACCAAAAATATCTAGAGGTGGAGAAGAGGAGATACCTGAGTTTAACTGTATCAATAAAAACCTAACACCACCAGTGCCTAAGCACCCTCTTGAATTTTAAGTTCATGTTCAGCCCCTGGGTACATAACCATTTCATTTATTTCAGGAATCAAAAAGAAAAGCATATTTAGCAATTAGAAATAGCAGTAGGAATTCAAGAATTAGTTAGCTCTCTCTTCAGAAAACATCAAAGGGCAAGATCACGTGTCTAAAAACACATGTATTGGGCTCACAGTCCCTCTCTCTCTCTCTCACCATACTCTTTCTCTGGCGATAATTCCTCTTCTTTATTAATTTGGTGACCGCACCCTATAAAAATGCTTAAAACCAAAAATTTTATGTCTCTCTCCCCCTCTTTTTTCTCACAAACACATTTACCAAGAGACTTAAACAAGTGAGCAGGAATTTATAAACTCAGCTTTAAAACCAGTGACACCTCAGTGAGGTATCCAGATTCTCAATAAAACATTGTCTTCAAATTGCAACTTTGTTCATTCTGAAAATGAATGGCTCTTTGAGATACATTTAGATGACTTTAGACCATCACCTTCTCAATCTTTGCCATACATTAGATGTAATTATTTATTACAGAGAATGTCTAATTTACTCAGCTAAATGTTTTTTGTTTTGATCTTAAATGGATTTGGCACCCTAGAAAAGAAAGCTAAAATGGTTCGCCCATCAAAACAAAAAGATGAACGGGCTCAGTAAGTATTGCTCACTAGTTGCTCTTTGAGCTAAGACCAGCACTCTTGTCACATCTCTGAGGGATGACCAACACAAATTAGAATTTTAAATGACACTTGTAAATTTTATTTGTAGCCCCATTTAAAATCTGCTCTGAGAAACTTTCAGTCCAATGCTACACTATTAGAACATCAGCGTGTTTCTGATTTGAATATGACAAACGGAAGAGCAAATCTCCCCTCGTGTTTTTATAAATCCCTGAAGCAATTTTTGAACCTTGGAAAAATGATTTTGAAGTTTTTCATAAGCTCCTTATGAAACTTATTCTATGACGTTTCCCAGTACCAGCAAGGGCTCTTACGCCAGAAGACAGAAAGAAACCTAGAAAGAAAGCATACAAAATCTAAAGCAAAAGTACAAACCTCTGAATCATATAATACAGCATCTAGCTTTCTGTTGAGCTGTAAGTTTGCCATATGGAGATAATAAGGGGAAAATTCCAAATACAATCAGCATGGATTCTTTTCTCCGGGGGCCTTAGATGTTAGTCCATCCTTACGAAAAGAAAAACGCAAAGGATGACTAATAATATACATAAAGTTATTTGTTAATCAAACTCAGAAGAAGACAAAATAATATTTTGCATATAAGTAGACAGTTAAGGAACCTTAGGTGTTCCATACAGAAAGTGTTCATCCAACACACCACCAAAATTGGGCAAACATTCAGGGCAATCTGAAAAAAGAATCAATACCAGTTAGGGCAAGAATTAAAAATGACACCATCTAGGCCTGTTCTTGTTTAGGAATGTCAAAAGAAAAGATCTATAATAATTTTTTGGCTTTTCTTGAAAAGAAATTTTTTCATACTTCTTTGTTCTGCAAGGAAAAAAAAAACAATAATTAACAAACCACAGATGAGAGTGAGTTCTCTCATTTAACACAACGAAATATGCCACCCAAGACCACAATTGCTGCCATCTTCACTTAGCATGCCTAATTTTTCCCTTGCTTTTTTAAAACTCCAAGCCTTAAGGAAAGTGCAGTAAGTTGTCACTTAAAGTACCTTAGAAACCATCAAAATGAGATAAGAGTTTGACAGATATTATCTAGCTACCCCTTCCAGAAAGATAACAAATGTTAAGCATCAACTCTGTGAAAAAGTCTAAATTGTGCTATAGAGAATAAAAAATGTATGAGTTAAGCCCTTGTTCCTATAGTAATTTGCAACAAGTACGGGAAATGACTATATATAAAAATAAGTTGGGTGCATAAATATTATAACAAAGTTGTACATAACTGAAAACTCCCAGCAGCAATTATTATTTCTTTTAAATGAAAGGAGTTTGGCCCTGGCTGGTGTGGCTTAGTGCATTGAGTGCTGACCTGTGAACCAAAGGGTTGCCAGTTCAATTATTAGTCAGGGCATATGTCTAGTTTGCATGCCAGGTCCCCAGTGGGGGCGAGGGGATGCACATGAGAGGCAACCACACATTGATGTTTCTCTCCCTCTCTTTCTCCCTCCCTTCCCCTCTCTAAAAATAAATAAATAAAATCTTTTTTTTTAATGTAAAGAGTTTGTTTTCATTTTGTTTTAACTCTTCACTCTTCTAAACTTTAACAGTAGAGGTGAATGCATATCCTGCCTGGGAGATGATAGGAAGCCCTGAAAACCTGGAGAATCCCAGCACTAACAACGACCCCCAGAAAAGTGTGGAAGACATCTCCTTCAAGTTGGACTTCCCGCAGAATATAAACAGCATGAGGGTGGATAACATGTCTGCCGTATTCATAACTATTTCCCTAGAACAGGGGTCCCCAACCTTTGGGTAGCAGACGGCTACCAGTCCAGGTCTGTTAGGTACAGGCCACACAGCAGGAGGTGAACTTGAATATAATGCACTTGAGTCATCCTGAAACCATGCCCCACCACCTCGGTTCATGGGAAAAATGGTCTTCCATGAAACTTGTCCCTGGTGCCAAAAATTTTGAGGACTGCTGCCCTAGAACCTAGAAAAATGACCAGAACCTTGCCAAGTGTTCAATTAAAATTGCTTCCATTATTGTTAACCCATTCTGTGGACTTTCTTGGGGGGGGTGGAAACATGCAGAATGTGATAGGGCTATTTAGTTAATTTCACTGCTGCACTTTAAGTTGTCTAGCCTGGCTGAGGGAGAGGAGGACAGGGTTCTGAAGAGCTGGGGCTGGTAGAGGAGGTATCATTAAAAACTTGGAGGCACACTGAAACCAAGAGGAGGGACAGGGGTACAACTGGGATATAGGATGCTAACGAGTTAACTGAACAAAGTAAAGAGTGGGGCCCAGGATGTGAGTAAGTCAGGGAAGCATGAGGAACAAGCAAATAGAAGGGAAGCCTGAGAAAATGCCTGAGAAGGGGCAGCTGCTGTCTGTGGGCTGTAGGGTATACTACCTATTGCAAAAGAATTAGGAGTCAAGCGAGTATTGATGATGGCTTTGTAATGCATCCCACAGCAGACCAAAATGCACTCTCTAAGAATCAAATGACTCCCGAAGCATCACCTGAAAATTAAGGTGTGTGGCAAGGGAGCAACATAAATATACAAAAATCAACAACATTCATTGGAATGAACAATTATAAAATACGTTTTTTTTTAATCCTTGCCCATGGACATTTTTTCATTGCTTTTAGAGAGAGGGGAAGGGGAAGAGAGAGAGAAAAACATTGATGTAACAGAGAACATCAATTGGTTACCTCTTGTAGGCTCCCTCAATGGAGATCAAACCTACAAACTTGAGTTGCATGAGGTAAGGCTTCAACAAACTGAGCCACACTTGGCAGGGTGAAAATACATTTTTAAGATCTAATTCACAGTATCAACAAAAATTATAAAACTAACAAAAGTGTTTCATACCAATTTAAAGAAAACTTTACCAAGTGAGAAGACCAGAAAAAGATGGAATGAGATAACGGAGTCCTGATTTTGAAAACTCATTATTTTAAAACTATCAATTCCCTCAAGGTAATCTGTAATTTAAATATAATTTGGGTCTATATTCAACTGAATATTTTTCATACCTGATAAATTCTAACATTCATCTAGAAGGCAAAATTTAGAAAAGGGCCAGGAAATAATTTTTAAAAGAACAGTGGGTAGAAAGTTTAATAATTTAAATTAATTAAAATACTTTGCTATTGGTACAATAATAAATAAATGAATAAACAAAATATACATATAAGTTGACCACTTATATACATGTAAATTTAATAAATGAGAAACGTGGCATGTTAACTCAATAAGGGAATGATAAATTATTCAAAAATAGTCTTGAAAAAATGAGTTGTGTGGAAGATCAAAGATGGTGGGGGAGTAGATGAAAGTTACACTCACCTCCTCCCAGGAACAAACTGGAATTACAACTAAAATATAGAACAGTCAATATGAATAAGCAAT
Source organism: Mormoops blainvillei (assembly GCA_004026545.1). Lineage (NCBI taxonomy): Eukaryota > Metazoa > Chordata > Mammalia > Chiroptera > Mormoopidae > Mormoops > Mormoops blainvillei. Next base: position 22,967 of record PVJD01000509.1, on the reverse strand, counting down.
GGAAGACCAACTGAACAGAAATAAGTCTTATAACCAAGGATTTACAGAAGAAGCCATGCACACCAAGACTGGTAGGAAGGGTGGAGGTGCAAAAAGGGCTGGCACTGCTCTCAGGGATGGCAGCTAAGGTTCCAGAGGGATATCTAAGCTGCAAAGTTTTTCCTTGAAGAGAGTGGGGTCTCAACCTCATACCAGACTCCCAAGCCCAGAGCACCAGAGCCAGAAAGAGGTGCCCACAAAACATATGGCTGTAAAAATGAATGGGATTCTGTTCACCAAGTAAAGATGAGTTTGCTAGAGGCACAGGTACCCTCTTGCAGGGCCAAGGCAAAAATTTTGATCAAAGCCATTCATTCTGAACTCTGGCAGGGGTAGGACAGAGCAGGTTAGAGTTGCATGAGAAGAAATTGGAGTCTGTGGCTCTGGGGAGAGAGCTGAAAGGACAGCCACCAGGATCCCGGTGCTGAGCTCCTTACCCACACCACAGGTGCCATTTTCATTGGACAGAGCACTCCCCAACTTACAGCATCAGCCTGAGAAATGCTCTAGCCCCACATTCTGGTCTCCCTGTTATCCTACCCTTCAGAGCTCATGCTCTGTGGAGGAGTCAGCTGTCTGGACCAGGGAGCAGAAGTTGGGCAGACTCAGTGACTGCGTTGTGTGGCTCAGGGGCAGAGGCCCCACCTCCCACCTTCCCCAAAGCCTAACCAGCACTTCCCCTCAGGGGAGATCTACTGGCCCCATTTTCCCCACTCCCAAAGGCCCCTCTCTGTGGAGCTGTTTGCTCCTGGCAGAATCTGGGATAGACTGAGTTGTATGGCTCTAGGACAGAACCATTTTTCCCTCTCACGCATGACTGGAGCAGAGCCCCCCTTTCACATGGCCAAATCTTGGTCTGTTAGTGCCTCATAATTTCTGCTGACCTCACCCTGATGACTTCCTGAGACCCCACCCCAACACAGAAGTGTGTGAGCATCCAGTGGGTGACAGCTAGACTTGGTATACCTGGGGCATTTGTTGAGAGGCCTCAAACACCGACCTGGCACCAAGTTTAAACCTATACTAATCTGGTGACCACCACCCTCCCCTACCAGGTGACTCACTGAGAACCTACCTTAAGCAACTCAGGTATTTCCAGAGGCTCTTTCAGTGACTGAGCCTAACAGGCAGCTGGCAGGTGGAAGCAGGCAGAGGTGGATCTCAGAGTGCTTTGGGACTTTTGCAGAACTGCCCCTGGGGCAAGTGCTGATTAAAGGTAGCCTTGGTGGACAGCTTGGTCCTTCCTGTGCACACCCAGGCCCAGCAAAGTCAGCCTCAAACTGTGGATCATTTGTAACTCCAAATAGGTTACCCAAGGTCAGTCACAGGCAGCATCTGATATTGACCTGCACCAGTGTCTTTCCCAAGAGGTCCAGAACCAACACACTCAGAGGCCAGCTTCAGACAACATCAGAGCAGGATCGAAGAAGTTTCACAAGCAACGAATCAAAAGGGAGATCTCAGCAGGCACTAGACATTGCTGAGGCAAATTCCGCTTCTTATGGTCAGCACCTGCACAGCAGCTCACATGCCACAGTCAAAGGCGAGCCTCACAGCCAGTCAGCCTGAAGGTCAGTCCCATGCACTAATGGGCCAATAGCAATCAAAGCTCAATTACAACAGAAGGGTTGACACAACTCAAACAAGCAACACTCCTGGAGCGCCCACCTTAGGTGATTAAAGAGACAGCACCACAAGACCCCATAGGACACCTACTACATAAGGCCACTCCACCAAGACTAGGAGCCACAGTAGAGCAATTTAATACATAAAAACAAACACAAATAGGAAGCCAAAAGGGGGAGACAAAGAAACATGCTCCAAATGAAAGAACAAGAGAAATCTCCAGAAAAAGAGGTAAGTGAAATGGAGGCAAGCATTTTATAAATATAGATTTCAAAATAATAACTATAAAAATGTTCAACCACATGAAAAAGGACATAGAAATCATTTTAAAAGAACCAGTCAAAAATGAGGAATACAATATCAAATGAAGAATAGACTGGAAGAAATAAACAGTAGGTTGGATGAAGCAGAATATAGAATCAGTGATAGGAAAGACAAGGTAGCAGAAAATACCCAATCAGAGCAGAAAACAGAGAAAAAGAATTTTTTAAAAATGAGGATTGTTTAAAGGACCTTTGGGACATGAAGTGCAACAGCATCTGTATCATAGGTGTACCGGAAGGAAAAGAGACAATGCAAGGCATTGAGAACTTTTTGAAGAAATAATGACTGAATACTTCCTTAACCTGGTGAAGGAAAATAAAACACAAGTCCAGGAAGCACAGAGAGTCCTAAACAAAAAGAACCCAAAGAGTCTCACACCAAGATACATCACAATTAACATGGCAAAGATTAAAGACAAAGAGAGAATCTTAAAAGCAGCAAGAGAAACACCGTTATTTATCAGCAAGGGAGCTCCCATAAGACTGACAGATGAGTTCTCAACAGAAACATTTCAGACCAGAAGGGATTGGCATGAAATATTCAAAATGATGCAAAGCAAGGACCTACAACTAGTACTACTTTACTGGCAAAACTGTCATTTAAAACGGAAGGAGAAATAAAGAGTTTTCCAGATAAGAAAAAGCTAAAGGAGTTTATTACCACCAAACCAGTATTACAAGTAATGTTAAGGGGCTTCTTTAAGAAGAAGGAGGAGGAGGAAAAATACAGAGGAACATAGTTAAAAGAATAAAGTGGAAATAAATATGTACCTATCAATAATCACTTTAAATGTAAATGGCTTAAATCTTCCAATCAAAAGTCATAAGATAGTTGAATGGATAAGAAAATAAGACCCATATATATGCTGTCTACAAGAGACCCATTTCAGAATGAAAAATACACAGAGATTAAAAGTAAGAGGATGTAAAAGCCATTTCATAAAAATGGAAATGAAAATAAAGCTGGGGTAGCAATACTTATATCTGACAAAATACACTTTAAAACAAATGCTATAGTAAGAGACAAAGAAGGACATTATATGTTGATAAAGGGAACAACCCAACAAGAGGTTACATTATAATCCTTGTAAACATTTATGCACCTAAATATGTAAAGCAAATCTTGATGGACATAAAAGAAGAAATCAACAATAATACAGTCATAGTAGGTGATTTTAACACCCCATTCACATCGACAGATAGATCTTCCAGGTTAAAAAAAAAAATCAACAAGGAAACAGTGGCCTTAAATGACACATTAGATCAGATAGATTTAATAGATATCTTCAGAGTATTTCACCCAAAAGCTCCAGAATACACATTCTTTTCAAATGCACATTGAACATTTTCTAGGCTAGAACACATGTTAAAACACAAAACAAGTCTCAATAAATTTTAAAAGACCAAAATTATTTCAAGCATCTTCTGTGACCATAATGGTATGAAACTAGAAATCAACCAAAAGAAACAAAACAAAAAACACACAAAGACATAAAGGCTAAACAATGTTACTAAACAATGAATGGGTTAACAATGAGATCAAGGAAGAAATCGAAAGATATCTTGAAACGAGTGAAAATGAGAACACAACAAAGCCAAACCTATGGGATAATGTGGAAGCAGTTCTAAGAGGGAAACTCATAGCACTACAGGTCTACCTCAGGAAACAAGAAAAGTTTCTAATAAACAAACTAACTTTACATTTAAAGGAACTAGAAAAAGAACAACAAAGCCAAAAGTGAGTAGAAGAAAGAAAATAATAAAAATCAGAGCAGAAATAAACACAATAGAGTCTAAAAATCAATATGAAAGGTCAATGAAACCAAGAGCTGGTTCTTCAAAAAGATAAATAAGACTGAAAAACCTTTAACCAGGCTAATCAAGAAAAAAAAAAAAGAGGGGGCCAAATAAAAGAAAAAATGAAAGAGAAGTAACAACTGACACCACAGAAATGCAAAGTATTGTAAGAAAATATTACAAACAACTATATGCCAACAAATTGGACAAAATGAATAAATTTTTATAAATATATAATCTTCCAAAACTGAATCAGGAAGAATGAGAAAACCTGAGTAGATTGATCACAACTAATGAAATTGAAGCAGTAATCGAAAAACTCCCAGCAAACAAAAGTCCTGGACCAGATGGCTTCACAGGTGAATTTTACCAAACATTCAAAGAACATCTATCTTTCTCATGCTATTCCAAAAAAATTCAAAAGTAAAGAAGACTCCCAAGCTCATTTTACAAGCCCAGCAATATCCTAATTCCAAAACCAGATAAAGACACTACAAAGAGAAAAAATATATAGACCAATATCCCTGTTGAACATAGATGCTAAAATCTTCAACAAAATATTAGCAAACAGATCCAGCAATCTGTTAAGAAGATCATACACCATGATGGAGTGTGATTTATCCCAGGGATGCAAGATTGGTACAATATGCACAAATCAACAGACGTGATATATCCCATAAACAGAAAAAAGATTAAAGTCACATGATCATATCAATAGATGCAGAAAAAGCATTTGATAAAATCCATTTATGATAAAAACTCTCAGCAAAGTGGGAATAGAGGGAGTATACCTCAACATAATAAAGGCCATGTATGACAAACCCACAGCTAACACCATACTTAATGGGCAAAAACTAAAATCATGTCCCTTAAAATCAGGAACAAGACAGGGATATCTGTTTTCACCACTTTTATTTAACATAGTACTGGGAGCCCTAGCCAACAGGTGTGTCCCAAGACAGATGCAGGGTGATGGGGAGTACAGACCCAGGAAATATGCAGAAATTCCAGCAAGCAGCTGGCCTCAGGGAGCTGTGGTGCTAAGAAAGTCCAGGCACAGGATTGACACCCAAAGCTGTTATTTAGCAAAAACTGACACAAGACAGTCACGGTTTGGGCAGGACAAAGTAATTATCAGACCATCCAGTCAGGGATGTAGCTCTAAGACAGGGGTTTCCAAGCAAAGGTTATTCCCTCCACTGGGAAAACTAAGCAATATCTGGAGACACTCTGGTTATCATACCTTGGGAGGGCACTTTGGGCCTCTGGTAAGTAGAGGTCAAGGGTGCTGCTAAACATCCTACAGTGGACCAAACAATCCCCCACGGAAAAGAATTATATGGCCCCAAATAATGCCACTGTTGACAAATCCTGGTATAGGGAATAAGACAGCAACATAGTTATGAGGAGATGACACAAATCAGGGAACAGGAGTTAACCCCACAAACAAGGCAGAAATGTGAAACTGAAACAAGATCAACAGAGTGAAGCTGGGTTTGAACTGAGTCACCTGAGCTACCAAACTAGGCTCTTTAGTTTCCTCCTAATTAAGGACCATACCCATGCACCAGAGTCACCTTAGGAGCTCAGTTGGTTCAGTTGTCCAATCTGCTCTCCTCGAAGGGCTAAGGGTGAGGGAAAGGCAACAAACTCTTTGGCCTACTAAATGACAGACACCCTGGGAGTTGATCTGTGGTTCAATACTTACTAGCCAAGGGACTTTGGACAATTTATTTAATCTCTACACCTCAATTTCCCTTTTCTATAAAATAGAAATAATAATAGCGTTTGCACTCAGAACTGCTACAAAATTAAAATAGGGTAATGCATGATAAGTGCTTCTAACACTGTGGGAAGTTCATATGACATGACTAATAATTAATAGTTGTAGATAGGGGTCAAATAGCTGGGCTTGGGGTGGGGGTGTTTTTAAACAGAAGAGAAAAAAAAGAAGTGCAGCAGGCATTACTGGACTAATCCACCCCCAAATTATCTTGCAGACGGTTTTCAGAAAGAAATCAATCAGGAATTAGATTTACTCAAAGCTAAAGTTTTATCATGGGTTAGTAAGAACTAAATAAATAATAATCCCAAAAGAAAATTTCTCTGATATACTTGTTTAAAGTGTTTTGATCATGAAACTCCTATAAAAGGCTAAATCCCTCTTTCCTAGAGTGATTAATTGCAACATTCTGTTCTCAGTCTTGTATTGTAAAACATTCTGGGACTGACATTTTTCCCTTACTTAATCAAAGATATTCTTGAATATATTCAATCCCCCTTCTTCTCACGACATTAAAATACAATGCTGAACTCTGTTTTGAGCATCTAACACAGATGAATGAAGAACTCTGACCAAAAAGGCCCTGCTTGTCCTATTCTAATGCATGATTAATTTCCTGAAATTTACATAATGAGAAACAAAAAAGAAAACAAAATGAGAGGAAGTAGAAAACCATTTTATTGTGCATTTGTTCCTAAAAGTAGTTTGGCTGGTATTTCCAACCCCTGCTAAATCCCCAGACACATTAAAGAAAACCACCAACATGTGATGAAACCTCATCATCATCATAAAGACGCCAATAGGGAAAAAGTCACATTAAGGTCCAGCTCCTCAGATCCCATCTAAGAAAGGGTACTGAGCAAAATTCCAAGAGGCCTTCTCTACAAAATGTTTTGCCTCTGTAGCTCCCCTTCAGCATGGATTCCCAAAGATGCTAAGAAGACTCCCAGCCAGGAAAATGAATATTGCCAGTCACCAAAGATGAAGTCTGTATATACGGAATACATTGGGCACTTGGAAAAATACACTAATTCACCCAACAGGCATACATATGTATCCTTAAATATGACTGTTTAAGATCCACGGCCGCCAGGGCCATATCCAAGCATCATAGTCACCTTACGAGCTCAGTTGGTTCGGTTGCCCAGCCTGCCTTCCTTGAAGTGCTAAGGCTGTGAGGATGGCAACAAGGTCTTTGGCTTACTAATCATTTTCCAGGAAAAGAGGAAATGGGCATAATGTGGAATAACATCCTTGGTCATAACAACGAACATTTGTAGCTTTACCACCTACTTTCGTCTATATTGCCACATTTTAGCTCAATGTGCCCACTTTACAACTTTCAGGAAACTAAGGTTCAGAGTAGTTAAGGGACCCGCCCAAGGTCTCACAGGTAGAAAGTAATGAAAAGGGACTTACATCCAGATACAACTGATTTCACATCCTATTCTTGTGATCCCATACACCATGCTACTTCCAGTATCTCCTCTAATCAAGAAATACAGAGGAAGAGGGAAAAGAGGCCTGTCTCACCTGAGAGGCTGCTCCCCCATCCTTCCTACCACATTTCACCATCACCATGGAAGACATTTGCAGTGTCATCCAGCCATTTCCTTCCTGAATACTCTCCCGCCTTCTCATTCACAGTAAATACTGCTTTCTGTTATTGTTAAATTATTTTATATTATTATATCACATCTAATTTATAATGTTGTGCCCCCAAATTAAATGACTTTGTTCTCCTTATAATTATTATATTTATTTATTATTATAAATATAATTATATTTATCATATAAATATTGAAATATATTTCAATATTGAGAAAAAATGTGTGTGTGTACACAGAGAGAGAAGCAATTCAAGCTACTTCTAAGATACAAAAAGACTTCAGAATATAAATATAAATTCCAAAGTTCAATGTGAAAAATCATTTGTTTTTAATCAGAGTAATAATAAACTTTGACATGCCAAATATCACAGATAATTGTTTAAGAATTTACCATTACAGTGTTTATTTATTTAGAATCATTTTTCTTTATTTGAAGTTATATTTAAATCAAATTTCCTCTAGCAATAAATTATTACATAAATATATGCAATTACAGGCAACAGCAGAGCTACAAACTGTAATTGTTTCTGGTAATGACAGGTTCACAATCTTTGACATAATAATTTTTGTAACTTCTATAGCAACATTCATCTAAACATTAGCTAATTAATGCTAAAAAAATCCTCACAAACCATGTGAACAAGTAAATTCCTCTGCCCTATTGACACTTAATACACTTCTATTAGCCGATTAACATCTATTTACATAACTTGTAAAACAAATGAGAAATCATCAAATATGAGCACAAAATCTGAAGATTAGTTTTCCTTGCTTTAGGAAGACAACTTTGTTATGATCCTTTGCTTAAATCACTTCTCTTATTTGTGGATTATACTATCTATTGATCCTTTAGTAACCCCATTGCCTGGGCTTACACGATATACGGAGAAAGTTATAAGCCTTCAACAGCCAAAGTGAGAGACAGATCGCCTTAGCTACACAGTTCAAAAGATAGTAGTTCAACTACTCTCAAGCTCACGTCCCCACAAAATGTGCCACGCTTAAGAGAAATAAGAGATCCTTCTGTCATATCTTGATGAATTCAAAATGCCTCTCCCACATTCCCCTTCTTTATATGTATGAACATAAGAATTATTACTTATTGAGCACTTAATATCTAGCAGACAGTGTGCTACATATTAGCTCATTTCATAATTATAAAAACACTATGAGGTATGTATTAGCATTATCTTGATCATTGTTGTTATATGAGCATCATTACAAGTAAATAAGTAAATACAAGTAAAAATATCAAGAGTCGAGGCGTTTAATTAATTTCGAAAGATGAGACAGACCCTCCTGATCACACAGCCCATTTCCATCACTGGCACCCCAATGGTTCTCGCACTTCAGCAGGCCTCAGAATCACTGATAAAAACACAGGTTCCTGGGCGTTACCCCACGGTTTCTGACTCAGTAGGTTTGGGATGGGTCCCCATAATCTTCATTTCTCCCGAGTCCCCAGGTGACACCGATGTTGCTCAGGAGCCACGCCTTGCGAACCGCTGCTGTGCGCTGGCTGATGCAACAACCAGAAAATGGCACTCCCTTCCGCAGACGGTGCTTGTCAAATGAATTCATTGAAACAGGATTGTTTCTTTATTTGAGTGGATGTTGGCCAGTGATATTCTGCTGGGGGGAGGGAGGACAGGTGCTGGTATTCAACAGGCATGTTGTATCACCAAAAAAAATACCAGTTTTATATAAGAGTTGATTTCTTCAGAGAGCCTCTTGTGCCCATTTATCAAATCCACGGGGAGACGCGCTCCCGAATGCATGCCACTCTTATTCTATCTCTGAGGATCTTTAGCCACTTCTTTTATCCCCTGAAGATAAGAATATTACCTACGTATTTATTTGCTGAACCCCACCTTGAACATCCCCCATCCGGGTCTCTGGCTGATGTTACAAAGCTTGTGGACAACACTAGTAACAACAAAGACACTGCCACCTTCTCCCAAACCCACAGGGGTTCTTCCCTGTCGATTACCATGAATTTGCTCTTCACCCCATAGGTTCAAGAATGGAGCTCATGATTTATTTCTATGATAAATCTGCTTATGCTAAAAACTATGCCAAGTATAAGCTTGGAACAAGATTTTATGGGCCAAGTAGTAAACCCCATAAAATCAGCATTTAAAATGGAAAATGTTATTCAGACTAATTATGGGTCGTGCAATTGGGCACTGCTATAGCAAGCATTGCTTAAATGTTATCCCAAATAAGGACATCAGAAGAACATATGGGCTACAGACACAGCCTGAATCCTTGGTCAGTAATGGAACAAACCTGCAGTGGCAAAGGGGTGTGACTGCCACTGACATCCCTGTGGTAATTTCCTCATTAGACAACCATGTAGTGAGCTGTCCTTCTCAAGCTGTAGACAAAGGACAAAGGATAATAGTGTTTACTTTTAAAGTATGGGGGAGAGAAGAGGGAGAATGGAAAAAACAGAAGAAATAATTCCTAAATCAAGAAAAAGAATGTCTGGTGGGAAATCTTTTCAAAACCCATTTTGAATGAAAATAAACTTGCTATAAATTCAAGAGCTGAAAAGATTCAATTTTGGGGATGCAAACAAATTAGATGTATAAAAACTGTTTACTATAATGGCTACAATTGATATAATTGTAATGATGGGCTATTATTTTTGTTCAACTTCATTTCAATTGAAATAATAGCTTCATGAACAAATCTTAAAGTCCAAGATGACTGATTACTTTATATTCCGAGAGTTGAAATGAGTTCTAAATTTGAAATGTTCTTTTCTTTGCTCAAAATGTACAGATGGGGTCTTTGTTGATAATCCTTGGTATTCATAACAAATCAGTCTACATTTCCCAAGTAAACTTATTTTCATTTTATGGTCATATTAAAAGGCTGCAATGAACATGCGGGAAGAAATAAAGCTTTGTTTTTAAAAAAATGCCTTAAGGGCCAAGGCAAAATCATGATGTGCAAAGTAAACTATATATTTTTTTTTAAAAAGCTTTAAGGCAATTCACTCACCAAGTATATATTATTCAACTTGGTTTATTTTTATAACTATTTTTTATAAAGAATTTCTGTGTATCTCAATCTTCATCTTCTCATTGCACACCTTAATGACATAAAAGAATACATTCTAAAAAAATGAAATCAATATGTACTTGGAAAAAATGAAATTAAAGTTGTATTTAGTATAGCACAGTATATATATTTAATAGAAAATTGGAACAGCATCCAGACAGGCAGCACGATCTAGCGTCCATTCAAAATGGAGCTGGTAAGACATTCGGCATTTGGCCATACTGTTGGTTCAAAACTCAGGAACTTTCCAGGTGAAATCTGAAGCTGGCCCCCATACATGGAGGACAAGAAGAGACAGAAGAAAGTTGCAGACCACTCCAGATTCATGACTTTCATACCTTTGTAGGAGGGGTCGGACACGAGGGTACTTCACTGTCAGTCACTACAACATCCTCCCCTTGGCTCTCCTCACTTTCCCAGGGATTCCACCACTTAGCATCCTAATCAGGTTCTGCCATAAGTGTTCAGACCTTAATCCTCTGCAGTCTGTGCCCTCCTACCTTTACAAAACAGCACACTAAATTCTCCTTCCTTTTATCCAGCTCTCCCACCTGTCTGCTAGGCCTGAAGCTAGCAGATGAGTGGACAACTGCAGGTCCTTCTCTAACCCCGGTTCTCCTTCCAGGTTTCTAACTCAAGCTTCTGCCTCTCAGTGGGCATCGGTGACCAGCCAACTGCCACAGTAGATGCCAGCCTACAGTTGCAGTCATTTGTTTCTCTTTACCACATTGTACTATGTAAAGACCCTCAAACAAACACATTAAAGCAGCTAGTGTTTGGGAGTGTCCCTGTAATTAAACAGTCCACAAACTTCTAACATACAGGCCACCCCTCCCCACATAGTGGCTGAAGGTCAACTCAAGATTTCCCCAACAGAAGCCTCTTTCCCAAGACCCTTTTCTTCAGCCTGCTGGCTGGCTTGCCAATTGTTGGTTGGTTGGAGACCTCTAGAGCTTACCTTGGGTGGCTGACAAGATGAGTAGATTTCTTCCCATGCCCACCAGAATCTTAAAAGTTTATATAGAGGCCTTAATTGGGTTTTGTCATGTATACAATCCAGATGGTCTCAAAAATACCTTACTCTCTGCGGGCTAAGTCCTTGAAAGACTCCACTATGAAAACAGTGGGTGGAACCTACATTTCAAAGACAGGGGAGGGGTTGATGCGCTCCCAATTTCCTGGGTCCAACTTGAGGGTCAACCTCAATAACCTCCTCCAACATAGAGTTTAAATTTGAATTAAAAAAACTAATTCTGACCCCACTTATTTTGTAAAAGCAAATCTCTTAACCTTTGGGAGCAGGGGATCTATTTTTTCCATTTTTATATAATGATACTGATAAGATAAAAGAAAGCACTATCAAAATGCAAGAAGCCTATTAGCCAAGAAAATTATCACCACATCAATCTCGTATCTGAGATTACTATATATGCCCCAATTCTACTCTTTAAAAAAATATATGTGTGTGATCACTACTAGGTGTCAGGCACTATGCTAGATGAATAAGACACAGCCCTTGCCCTTACAAAACTTATAGTCTAGTAAATGGATAGGGTGACATACACAAATAGAAAAAATGAAGTGACATATCCACTGTGGTAGAAATTGGCGCCACGAAACATGGAGGGAATAATTAGTTCTTTCAGGTGATGGATGAGGAATGTAAAGAAATGTTTCAGAAATTTTCCACTTCACAAAGAAGGTGACCATTGAGCTAAGCAAGAGAAGATGTATAGGTAAGATAAGTTAAGATAAGGAGCAAGAGAAGGGCTGATTAGGAGCATAAGCAAAGGTGGAAAGCATGAAATATGATTTATTCAATTAATTACAAATAGTTCAGTGCAACTCCATCATGACATATAAGAAACGACATAGCAAGAGATGGAACTGGAGAGGTAAACTGGGACCAGATTGTAGTTTATTGTAAGGGTTTGGGTTTTTTTCTTAAGAACACTGGGTAGTTATTGAAAGGTTTCAAGCACAGGAGAAACACAACCAGGTCTTGGTTATGGAAAGATTCTTCTAGTAGCTTGCTAAAAATGGATGGGAGAGATCAAAGTTAGAGGCAGAGAGGCCATAGGAAGATATTGTAAAAACCAAGGTTGGAGATGACAAAAGCTCTACCAGCACAGCATCTTGAGAACAGAAACTGGAAGAAGGTAGGAGCAATAGACTTTAGCACTTGGTTGTCTGAAGGAAGGTGGGGTAAGGAAGGGGAAGAGTCATGAATGACTCCCAAATTCCTGTCAGGATTGTGGATATATTTCCTAAGGTGGACAATTCACCCTCAGGTTCTGGAGTAAAATACAATGGGTTTAGGTTTGACCATCCTGAATTTCAGGAAACTGTGGAGCATCCAGGTGACTATGACAAGGGAGAAGATCAACATTTAAAAAGTACAAACAAGGCAGCAGCACTTCCAGACCTCACCCTACATCAAATGTCAAACACAGCCATTCACAGTTGAGATGCCAGAGCACTGTTTGTCAGTCCACTCCTGCTCATATCAAAGTTTCTATGTTAATTGTTAAAGATGGATAACTCAGTTCTCTGAAGCTAAAAGGTAAGATGGTCTTGCTTAAGTACAGAAAAACCAAAATGGGAAATGTGCTTCAAGTTCTTATGGTATAATTAGCAAGAAAAATCACCTCCAAGGAAAAAAGGGAAAGAAAGAAACAAGAAAAATTGTCTCCTAAAAGAAAAAAAAAGATTGGAAAACATGGCAGAAACATCCCCAAAACAGCTCTTCACTCCCATATTCCTTCCTACCTGATACAGTTGCTTATTCAAAGTTACTTGAAGGCCAAGGTCATCTTATACCATGGTGCTGGATGACCACCTGGACCCTGGCTAAGCCAGAATTTGCTTCAGTATTTGGTTCACTCCATGATACTCTGATCAATGGAACCTTGACTGACATTTTTATCTACCTATATTTCAAACTATGTACCTGTCATATACTGTGTACCAATCATATGAGATTGCCCCTAACCCTCTGGATAGATCATCTGAGTTCCCTTCCCCACGCTCCAGGTGGGTAACTTGACATTCTGAAGCCAGTCTGTCCAGTAAGCCCCTTTCTCCAGCACCACCCATGAGCTTAACATAACCAGCCAATTTTATAATTAAAAACATATTAAAATAGCCATGGTGAAAGATAGTTATTCTCAGTTTATTAAAAAAAAAAACAGCAAGCTAATTCTGGTACTATCCATTAGAAGTTTGTAGATAGCTACAGCACATATAAACAAATGAAGCAGCATTAACCAAATACACACATTGAATGTATACAATAAAAATTGCTAAGGAGACCACCTATATCCAAAGACCACCTTCCAGAATAGCTAAGGGCTCTAAGCATATAGTTTATTTCCCATCAGAGTAATGTTTTTCAAACCTGCCTTAAGAGACCACCTGCCTAACATGAATGCAGACCATTTACCCAGTACATTAGGCTGTTTTAAAAAAAAAAAAATTTTACAGAAAGGAGTTGAACAAAATGTTTTGCCTAGCCAGTTCCAGCTTCACATATGCCTTTCTCCATAAGAAATGCTTTTCTTAAAACCACCCCACACAGGCTACCCCGCTGAGTTCACAGACCCCTGAGAACTAGAACAACAGGCTTCCAACTGTTCCATGAGGGGAACTGATGCCCAGCAATGGCCCCACTTAATGGTTAATGATTCATGGAGAGGCTATGGCCAACCTTGTTGCAGGTTTCCTGGGGTCAATTATGGGGACCCCACTCCACATAAGATCACCAAGAAAATCCTTGGGATAATTTGGAGGTTGTTCAGGGCCATCTACATTGACTGTAGCATAATTATAGGTTATTTAAACCCTGAAGAATCATTCCACGTGTGTTTGAAGCATAAACTATAGGGAGCATTGTTAAACTGAAGACCACCTGCCAGAAAGACCACTTAATTTTAAATCCAGGGGTGGTCTCCATATGCAGATTTCATACTTTTATAATATAAGTAACAAAAGGTTAAATACATTGTGTCAGGTGGTAAGTGAAGAGTGAACATGTTGAGTAAAAGTAGAGTCAAGAAGAAAAACATGGCCTTTCACCTAATTATTTAGGAAAAGAGACTCCAAGCAATGTACAGCAATTCTGGAGCAGAAAACAAGCTTGTCTATCACCAGAAATCAGACTTGCTGTTGAGGTGCTGAACCAGAGGTGGGGGGGATGATACAAGCACTAGACCAATAAATATGGCAGGCCTCAAGGACTACTGATGGAAGACCCCAACTTTACATGGGAACAGCCTCTGTCCAGTAACACTTTTGACAATTCTCTCTCAGGTGCTACTGGCCAATGGAATGCCACAGAAATGCACCGGTAAATGCTTAACAGGTTGTAACCTCTAAGGACAACAATAAATATGACTATGAATATGTACAAAGAACCATAAGTTATAATAAATAAAGAAACATCAATAAGAGGCAAATGTAGAGGAGGGTGTCTGCTGGCGGTCCTCTTGAATCTGGAATGTGCGCACCCATGAAAAAAAGAATGGCACTAGGTTTTTAACACGGCTGCTTTCCCTTGGTTCTTTCTCTAGTTATCAAAGCTTACATAAAACCTCAGCCAAAGGAATTAAGGATGCAACTCCTGCCCGGCTACCAACATAGACAGAGCAGAATTTTCCCTTACAGGTTGCTAGAAGGTACATTTATCATTGCTCTGTTATGCATGCTGTATGTAGGCCCTGTAATGAGCATATAGTAAAAAACCAAAAAATCATCATGGCTAGGATATCATGCTAACTTGGCCCAACACCTTTGGTTTTTATAGGTGATCTTTGCACATTGTTAACAAATACAGTGAAACCCAAGAACCCTGCTTTTAAACAGCTGTGAGAATTCACTGACTTCTAATATCTCACCCTAAAAGAGGATAATGGTTAATGAGACACGATCCGAGCACTTTCAGAAAACCTAGTTTTGAAGTAACGGGCCATAATAAAGGTATATTAGTGCCTAATTGATACACTATCTAAATTTTATTTTCAACAGATGAAATCAGGCATTTTACTTTCAACCCAGGACCAGGTGGCTTATTTTGGTAAACTGATGTTTTCAAAGAGTTTTAAAACTCACCATAGTCTTTTTTGTTTTATTTGGGGTGTTCTTTGTTCAGCACTAATTGCCTAATAAAACTCGATCTTTTGAACTTACCTTATAAAAATGGCCCTATTTTCTCAAAGAAATGAAGAGCCACCATTAAATGCTTATGTCATAGTGTCCCACAGACTTGAGATATTCTGACTTTTGTTCCCTCCAGAAAAAAATCACACACACAAAAAAATCGCAGGAAGGTGGTATTAGACAAATAAATAAGTACATATAAAAAAAATCAAACAAATAAACAAAAAAACCCCAGAATGCCTGCAAAGTATACCTCAGTGATCAAAGTCCCAAATGTTGTAAGGTATAAGGCATGTTCTAAGGTCCATGAAACTAGCCATGCTGGTATTAGCAGTTTCTGTGTCTGAAGCTTCACAGAGTTCCTTCTCAGAAGACTAGGTCCTAACACCGGTTTACCCTTTTAGAAATCCATGGACACTTTGAATCAAATTTCAGTGTCTATAAAAATTTAGCTCTAGTTTAATGTTATATCAGGAATGAGAAAAAAAACAAGGTCTAGCTAGATTAAATCACTTGCCTAAACTCAAGTTAATTCTGTTAAGTAACTAATACTGTGTTTACTATGTGCCAGGTGCCGTGCTAAATATTTCGCAGGAATTATCTCATGTGAACCTCAGAACAGTCCCAGGGAAAAAAAGCGTAATTATCGTTCTGTTATAGTTTTCTATTGCTGCATAACAAATCGCCACAAACTTACGGGCTTAAAGCAGCATAAATTTATTATCTCACAGTTTCCATGGGTCAGGAACCGGCACACTTTCTCTGGATTCTTTGCTCAGGGTTCCACAAGGCTGAAATCAACGCATCTGCTGCCCGCATCCTCCTCTGGAGACTCGACTAGGGAAAGACCTGATTCCAAGCTTGTATGATTGAGGTCCCTATTGTCTTGCTAGCTGTTTTTACATTGGATAGAAACTGAGGGCAACAAATTTGTGGGAGACTCTTGAAAAAAAGTCATTTCTTGAAGGAACTACTTTTTCAATTAAATTTATTGGACTAACATTGGTTATATAGCATTCTATAAGTTTCAAGTGTACAAGTGCATAATATATCCTCTGTATTTTGCACTGTGTGCTCACCCCCCAGTCTAGTCTCCTTCTTTCACCGTATATTTGACTCCTTTCCCCTCTTCTTCCTCCCTTTCCTCTCTGGTAAACCATCATACTGCTGTCTGTGTGAGTTCGTTTGTTTGATAAACTGGGAATTTTTGAAAGTCTGAATTTTATTTTCTTTTTTAGGAATGCATGGAATTACAGCTCACATAAACTCTAAGCTAGAGCATGTATTTGTGAATTTGTATATTTGAGTCCGTTTCCTTTTTAAACATCCACTTTTTATGTGTAAAATATTCCCATTTCCTGTTACTGCTGTTATTGTTTACAAGTGTATACTAATTGCTACTGTAATAGGAAGTTGTTTGTCTTATCATTTAGCAAGCACCCACTTCCCCATCTCTCTGAAAATAGGCTAGATCCCTGAAGAGTTGATGGATGTATAGGATATACATGAAATAAATAGTAGAATAAGACTGCAAAACCATTATGTAAATTAATATAATGCATACTTCTAATTATGTAAGGCCAAGGATAAAAGCATTTTAAGGTTGCAAGGCAAAGAATGTGCACAAGAGGGTTGGGAGATACTCCATTTTCTTATTTAGGAACACGCTTGTCACACCTCACCACCTGACCCCAAGCTCTGCAATCAGCCCCTGACTCCAAACCCTGCGATCATTTTTTTAGATTCCAGGTTAGCTATTATCCCTTCCATGAAGACCTCCCTTACCCTAATTCTAGATTAAGTGCCCCTCACAAGTATCCATATATGCCCTTTCATAGCACTTATCGCACTGTATTATAATTCTCTATTCCCAAGTGCTTTTTCAAAATTTTCCAAAAATATAGACTACGGAAAGTCCCCCTTGCGGGGACGTCTCTATCTTTTTCTCCATTACATGTTTAGCTCCTAGAGCAATCTAGGAGACACAAATTGAATGTATGTTAAATAATTGAATTAAGTTGAGCCCAGTACCCAAGAGAATCCCATGATGTGATAGGCCTGAAAATAAACAATCAGTTCTATGATCCTTAAGGGTAAAGATGGGGTTCCAGGAATTTCCACTAGCAGTGTTCTATTTAATTAATACATTTAATGCAAATCATTTTCACAAATATTCATTGAGTAACTTCCACCTTATGTCAGGAGCTGTGCTGGGTTAAACTTAATCTATACCACTATATTCCATTATATACCAATCAAATTCATGACATATAATTAAATGTAAGGAAAGCTCTGTAGCAGGAAACAGTATTTAAAATCATTTAATTCCATGAATAGTTCACAGTGCCAGGCAATGTGCTCAGTGCTACAGGGGTTTCAAAGAAGAATAGAGCACAGCACCTGTTCTCAACACTCTTAACAGCCCTCTGAAGCACCGCTTTGAGAGATAAAGGACATCATTGAGCAAAGTATTTCACTGAGGTTATTGGAAACACCAACAATTTGATTTAAAAGCTATGTATCTGATGACAGAAACTTGTAACAGCCAAAGGTTAAGTGTAGCTTACCACCCATAATTTACCAACTGAAATTATCTTGTCTTCTTATATTTTGTTTTAAATAACTTCAGGGGAATAATATTTGGCTTGGGTTTAGACCCTGGCTGACTCTAAAAATTGTTCTGCAGTATTTTCAAAGTCTTCTAATGTTATTTTTCTACCTTATGTTCCCCACTACAGATGATAATATAAATATAACCAAGTAAGATCAGTTTGTTCAATAAGATTTGGTCCAAATCTTATTTTGATGAGTCCAGTAATTTAAGTTACCTTTGGAAGTCAGTTACCACCACATTACATCTGACAGGTTCATGTCATGTCAAACTCTTCCTAAAGCTAAGCAGCTATTAGTTGCTAAAAGCATTTTGTAAACATTCTTTAAATATCTTGTTTAAAGAAAAAATGTTTGTGGATAATGAGTGAAGAGAAATGTTTTTTAGAGAGTTAGGTCAGGGAACCCACAACAAAGAAAAACCCATTGCTTTGCCTCTGTGGTGAGACAGCCATCATAAATTTAGATAGTTTTCAGGAATGATTTATCCTACATATCAACTATGTTCTTGGTCCATGGATTTTGCAGGCCACTTTGTGTTGGACATATGGTCCTGCTTATGGAAAGTAAGGAGAATGGTGAGACCCATTGCCCCACCTACAACGCAGATTTTAACCCTAAATTGTTTTTAAGAATTAAAGTAGAAGGTATGTGCTAGTTTTCACAACATAGTTGTTTGCTTAAAGCTATCTATAATTCTCATTACTTTTCCTTAACAGGAGGGGAGAGATAAAAGGAACTAAAGTGCAGTGGGGATAATCTTTTTCAAAGAGAGAAGAGTTTGTTTGTTTTTACTTCTCTGTTGTCCATATATAAATCTCCACATCTGTGATCTTGGAGCAAGCATCCAAAAAAAAGTCAACGATCAGAATGGCCAGGATATTTCACCTCTAATGCTAAAACACTGACAGTGCCTGCTTGAAACAACACGCTAAAAAACATGCATGCCGTACATGCGGGGCGGCCCAAAAAACTGGAATTATCTTCTGGAGGGAGAGCCCCTTCTAGTCAAGCTTCCCCTGCTAGGTGAATGTTCTAGGAACCCATCTGTATCAGTGCACCAGCTGGTGTTGTGTGGGAGGTTGTGTTCAGCTTCAGTGAATTTTTTTTTTCTGAAGTCTCTTCCAACGTGTTTGCCCATTTCGTGACGGGTGATTTACGTGTGCACCTGCCCACACCACACCGAGTGTTCAGCAGTTTTTGACCAAAAATGGCATGACCCCCATGCCCCAACCTCTCTATTCACCAAATGTCACCCCAAAAGAACTATTTTTTGTTTCCTGGGGTGAAAAATGTCCTCACAGGGATGGGAGAGGTGAAACAAAAAGTGGTAGAAACACTAAAAGATATCAAAATCAACAAGTTCAAAAACTGTTAATGTCTCAGTAAGTATATTGCATCAAATGGAGAGTACATTGAAGGTGGCCGAAGTTTAAAACATGTAAGAATAAATACACAATTTTTTATAAGTAAATTTTCATTTTGGGGGTCCACTCTCATATTCGTCCTTGCAGAACTGGGCATAGGGCTCCCCGTGACCCACACAACCGTTGAATCAAGTCGACGTTAAATAATGGAAAACACCTTGGAACCTAGGCCCTCCCAGGCAGGAGGGGGCTTCTAAGCCCCATAGCCTCACTCAGCCTTCCCTCCTTTCCTTTCTATGTATTTCTTCTTAGTCACTGAAGGCCCAACTCAAACTCCAACTAACTCAAAAGCCTCCCTCACAATTCAAGCCTTCATCCACTATTCTCTTCTTAGAGGGAAAATAATACGTCTTTATGACATATATAGTGTATGTTAGCATTTTATTAGATATTGTATTGTTTTTTAGCAAAAGCCTAACTTCAGTGAAACAACAAGGGTTTGTATTTCTTTTATTATACATTACAGGGTACATTACATACACAGTAACTTGTTAGTCACACAATATGTGCTTTGTAAATGCTTGATCTTGTATGGAAAGGAAGGTTGTGAGTGCCAAGTTGTTGGCAAGCTGCTCTCAGAATTATCAAGGTCTAGTTTATCTTAATATAGTCATTCATAAGGCAACCTATAGACGAGCTGCAATAAAAAAGAATAACATGGCCTCTCTTCTCAAGGAGTTGATTTGGCAAAGTAATTTCACTTTTAAGTTAGTACCACATTTTCCAAATGACGTCAAAGGCTTTTGCTACAGGCTCTTCTTTTTTCTACTGCTACCCCTGGCCACACAGAGACCCCCAAGGCCTGCTAATTGCACTCCTTGTGAAGAGGTTCAGTGCTGAATATCCCCCACTGTTATTGATGGATGTAAACAAGATTTGCCTTAGGGTTCATGTAATCCGGGACTGCAGTTTACCTTCTCAACAGGGAGGAGGCAAATCTTCCTCAGGACTGGAATTCCGTGCATCATGTGGGTAATAATGCCTATCCCCAAAGGCTGCGTAGAGGTTTACATGGTGATGGGTGGTGATGAGCCTCTAGGTGGGACCTTAACACCGTTGGTTAGGCACTCAATAAATAGAATCTTGCTATCATTGTAATCTCTTTTTATTTAATCTTTATTATATTCTTTTCCATTACCATTTAGTCCCCTTATACCCTCCTCTGCCCACCAGCAATCACCTCACTGTTGTCCATGTCCATGAGTCCTTTCTCCATTTTGCTCAATCCCTCCACCTCCTCACCTGCACCCTGCCACTAGCTGTCATCTGCTCTCTATCTATGAGTCTGTCTCTATTTTGCTTGTTAGTTCGGTGTGTTCATTAGATTTCACATATTAGAGAAATCATACGGTGTTTGTCTTTCTCTGACTGGGTTATTTCACTTAGCATAATGTTCTCCAGGTCCATCCCTACTGTTGCGAAGGGTAAATTTTTTTTTTATTTATAGCTGAGTAGTAGTCCATTGTGTAAATGTTTCATAATTGTTTCATCCACTGATCTACTGATGGACACTTGGGCTGCTTCCATATCTTAGTGATTGTAAATAATGCTGCAATGAATATAGGGGTACTTATGTTCTTTCGAATTAGTGTTTTGAGTTCCTTTGGATACATTCCCAGAAGTGGGATCACTGGATCAAAAGGCAGAACCATTTTTAACTTTTTGAAGTAGCTCCATACTGTTTTCCACAATGGCTACAACAGTCTGCATTCCCACCAACAATACAAAAGGGTTCCCTTTTCTCCACACCCTCACCAGCACTTTTTGTTTGTTGATTTATTGATGATAGCCATTCTGACAGGTGTGAGATGGTTTTTCATTATGGTTTTTATTTGCATTTCTCTGATGATTAGTGATGTTGAGAATCTTTTCATATGTCTATTGGCCATCCATATGTCCTCTTTGGAGAATTGTCTATTCAGGTTCTTTGCCCATTTTATAATTGGATTATTTGTTTTTTTGATGTTGAGTTGTATAAATTCTTTATAAATTTTAGATATTAACCCTTTATTGGATGTAACATTGGAAAATATGTTCTCCCATTCTGTGGCTTGTCTTTTCATTTTGTTGATGGTTTCCTTTGCTGTGCAAAACCTTTTAAGCTTAACATAGCCCCATATGTTTATTTTTTCTTTTGTTTCCCTTGCCTGAGGAGATATATCAAAGAAAATATTGATATGAGAAATGTTTGAGATTTCACTGCTTATGTTTTCCCGTAGGATTTTTATGGTTTGGGGACTAACATTTAAGTCTTTAATCCATTGTGACTTTATTCTTGTGTATGGTGTAAGAAGGTGGTCTAGTTTCATATTTTTGCAGATATCTAATTTTCCCAGCACCACTTATTAAATAGACTCTTTTTACCGCATTGTTTATCTTTTGCCTCCTTTGTCAAATATTGATTGACTATAAAGTTATGGGTTTATTTCTGGGCTCTCTACTCTGTTCCACTGATCTATGTGTCTGTTTTTATGCCAGCTCCAGGCTGTTTGGCTTTGTAGCATAGTATTATATTAGGTAGCATGACTCCTCCAATTTTGTTCTTTCTCAGATTGCTGTGACTATTCAAGATCTTTTGTGTTTTTTTATAAACTTTTGGAATATTTGTGCTTGTTCTGTGAAATATGCCATTGGTACCTTGATAGGAATTATGTTGAATCTATAGATTGCTTTGAATAGTACTGACATTTCAATGAAGTTAATTCTCCCTATACATGAACACAGTACCTACTTCCACTTATTTTTGCCTTCAATTTGTCTCTTCAGTGTCTTATAATTTGTTGAGTATCAGTCTTTTATATTCTTGGTTAAATTCACTGCAGTGTTATTTACAATAGCCAAGATTTGGAAGAAGCCCAAATGCCCATTAGTAGATGAGTAGATAAAAAGGCTGTGTTACATTTACACAGTGGAATACTACTCTGATGTAAACAAAAAGAAGAAGGGGGAGGAGGAAGAGAAAGAGGAGAAGAAGAAGGAGGAGGAGAAGAAGAGAAGGAGAAAATCTTACTTTGGGGGATAGCATGGATGGACCTGGAGAGTATTATGTTAAGTGAAATAACTCAGTCAGAAAAAGACAAGTACCTTATGATTTTGCTTATATGTGAAACCTAATGAACAAAATAAACTAACAAGCAACATAGAAACACACTCATAGATAGAGAAAACAGACTGACAGCTGTCAGAGGGGAGGGAGTTTGGGGAGTTGGATGAAAAAGATGAAGGGATTAAGCAAAGGATAAAAACCTCTTAGACATAGACAACAGTATGATGATTTCCAGAGGGAAATGGGGGTGAGGGGAGGGAGAGGGTAAAGGGAGGATAAAGGGTGATGGAAGGAGACTTGAGCTGGGGTGGTGAACACACAATACAGTATACAGATGATGTATTATAGAAGTGTACACCTGAAAGCTATATAATTTTATTAACCAGTATCACCCCTATAAATTCAATAGAAAGAAAGTGAGAAAGAGAGGGAAAGGAAGAAAGAAAGAAAAGAAGAAAGAAAGAAAGAAAAGGAAGGAAGGAA